>CAXAMN010023375.1:0-14868 GCA_963970005.1 Durusdinium trenchii | reverse complement strand
TGTGATAGTACATGAAGCACAGCTCATGGCTGGCCAGCCATTTCCAGCCGATCAAACGATTAGTAAGTATCCAGGTCGAAACATCCCGTAAACCAATGCCCAATAAAAACAAACAGCAAGTCGGGACTGTTGCATGCCATCCGCCGCACTATTTACACTAAATAGTTAATGAGTTTATGCGAGGCTCATGTGCTTGGTAGGACTGTTCTCATTAGAAAACACTAGGTTGAAGTTCGAAGGTCTGACATGGTCCGACTAATTTAGATTAGCGCCATGATGTGGACTCAGCACCAACAACCTTAACGTTTGCTGGGCTCAATGAGTTGGAGTCTTTCAAATTGAGCCAGACAAAACCTCACATAGCATGTTACAAAATTCTTTGGATGGTGCTGTTGAAGGTAAAGGAATCCAACGCACTCTAAAACAGGAGGATTCCAGGTAGTAAAGTGCACAGCCTTCAGCATTCCAAAATCTCAGTGTTTCGTTTCTGGGGCATGTGGCTTTCATTCTTTCAGACCATGGCCTAACAACCTCTCTCAGTTGAATTCAGCTGGCAGTTGAAACCTGAGTTTTGATGAAGGGTCAGTCAAACTTTTACTGCATTGTAACACAATTGCAAGCATGCACAACAACATACAGCACATCATTAATTACCATAGATAAGTTCTTAAACTGAAAGTGTGAAAAGTCATCAGAACTCATCACAACTGTCATCAAATGAAACAAACATATACTATGTCTTTAAAAAGAAGTCATGAAGAGTCACACCAAAGTTACACTAAACCATATAAAGTCATCCAAAGTCAAAAAAGTCATAAAAGTCATAAATTATGAAACATTTTCGTGAATGTCTGTTCTGAGAACCTACATGCCGAATGTCAGTTCTGAGAACCGACATTTGAATGTAAGAAACTATTGCTGACAGAGATTGTCTGGGCTTTTAAACGAAAGCAGGCGCGCACTAAGAGGCATGATTGATGGACCTTCTTTCTTACAGCTGCTACTTCCTTGGGCCATGCGTGTCATGAGACTAGCTGGATATTGGGCTGAGTAACTGGACACAGCTTCTCCAACCATAGGCAGGCGTCCGTACACAGCAACTGCACTTGGCTCGCATCGTTGATTGAACTGCTCAATGGAGTTCCTGGTGAACGAACCCTTGATGGTAAAATGTTTGAACTTCCAACGACACTTGCAAGGCCCTTCAAACTGCAACAACCAACTTTTGTTATGGAGCCACTGGGATGGTTTATTGAACGCTGAACCGAAGTTACAAAAAGCCATCCTAGTTACAACACACCCGCGCTGAACAAGAACCCTGAAAAGATGCATGCTGAACATCACAGACGATCCTGGCTGTTCGCAACTGAAGTAGGCTCCAGCGCTAACAGCAACAAGGCCCAACATGGCCGTTCGGCGGGCAAGGAGGTTGTGTGCAGCAGTCACTGGCTCATTCATGTTAAAGCCTGAAGGGTGTTGGGTATTGCGGAGACGGGAGCGTCTCAGCGTGCCAAAGGTCAGGCAAGGAGGTCCAGCATGAAACTCTCTGACTACCCTACGGTATGCCAAAGCCATGACTTCATGAAAAATGCTCTTGTCTGATAAGTCATTGAAAAACAGACGGTTTTGGTTCTGCTGATAGCCTGGATGCACTAAAAGTCCTTGCTGCTGGTGAGCAAGGGACCATCCTCCTGAGCCACGGAATATTTCCACACAATCATAGAGCACTCCCTCTTCAAGGCCCGGTGGAATCTTATGCTTTGGCACTTCAACATGAGTATTTACAAGGTTATCGAGTTCGGGGCTATGAGCATTCTCTATCCCATGTTCGGCAAGGATAGCTCCGGCTGGTCCTAGCAGATTAGTATGATACCCACGCTGTTCGGCGTGTCGCCACAGTTCTGAGATCAGGGGCTCAGAGGTTTTTGCTGAAACTATCGCTCCACCGTATGGTGAAGCATCCAGTGAGAACAGCTTTTCACAAAAAACTCACCCTTAAGTCCGCTTGTGCGCACGGCCCCAGCAAACAAAGGGATATAAGTTCGTGACGTGAATGAGACGACAGGCAGAAAACTTTGGTTGAGGGATAGTTCAACCCTTCTTTGAACAAGGCATCAATGAGCGCTAGTAGAGGTCGCCTGAACAAAACCACATGAACCCAACAACCCAAAATGGAGCTGAGAATCTGTCTCGTACAAGTACCCAATTTCGCAATGAGAGAAGTCATCCAAACAAGCAACAAAACACGAGACCGCGGTGCGCTGACACGGCCCTTTATACCATCGAAGTCTGCCCCCCAAAATGGTTCCCCGGGTCTCATCTCTACGGGCTTTACCTGGATGAGAAACTAGACCCACCTTCTTATAGGCTTTTTGCGCTGCATCAAAAACCCGGGTGTCCCGTAAACTTGGCCTTTTCGGAAGATCTTCCAAGGGTAGCCGCTGGACACCGATATGATCATCAATAGCCAAAAGTTCAACGAAATCACCTCTTGGGATGGGCTTGCGATATTCTAAAGTCTCCGACTCCAGCATACTGCCGCCTTCCAACTGCAAAAGGGCATGATGGCTCCCCTGAGCTATCTCCACTGCGTGCCCATCGCCCATGGCAAGGGTTGCCAAGGCTGGGTAGTAGGGGCCCTCAACCGCAGGATCAAAACAAGACAAACTTCTGACTTCGGAGGGGAAAACCTTGGTACCGATGCAATTCCGCTTAGCACGGGCCCTTGGCTCCTTGAAAGTGTAATAGAAATCTGACAAGTCGTCTGCAGAAAATCGAAAGGCCTCACCCGCCTTCAGAGTGAGAAGAGCTAGTAAAGCGCCGGGGGCTAACTTTTTGGTGTAAGCACTATATGCCATCATCCTGGAGTTCAACACAGTCCAGGAGAGGTTGTGAGGCCATAAGGATCACCCTTGCGGCCAAAGACCACATAGTGCATCTTAGGTGTTTTGCAGGAGTTGAAATGGTATGGCAAAGGTCTGGGCTATACCAGTCTAAAGATGAGAGACAACGCTCCGCTACCATGCCCACCTCACTCCAGTCTTTGTTTTCTTCACTGGAGTGCTCAAACTTGGTGATCCAGGTGCATCCAGAATGTTCAAAACCCAGCTAGCTCACCTGTCAGCTTTTTTTCAAAGCTGCACTTATCACACAGATCTTGAGCCATAAACCCTCACACACACACCTATAGCTTATATATTCACAAACTATAAGAAACGTCATGTCTCAAAGTCTCAAAGGTCGATGTTTTCCAACAGCTTGTTCGCTTCGGCGCATTTGCGCCGCTCGTTCTCTCTAAGCTGTCTTCAACAGCGCACTAGAGCCGAGCCAGTGAAGAAGCGCCAGCACACAGTAGTGCTCTAAGCAACGAAAACTTTGTGTACATGGGTGAGAGTGCTTTGCTAAGCGCTTGAGCTTCCCATTCAAGTCCTCATCTAAATACGTCGATGTGTGCCTTGGATTGTTCTTGTTGTAGGCAAGGAAGTCTCTGAACAAGTGCTCCGACGCGTGCATCTTTGGGTACATAGGATACCGCAATGACCGGCCAGACAGAGCCGAGGAAGATAGATCTCAGAAACAATCATCGATTTAGCTATATAGAAAATCAGTCGATCTACTAGCCCACAGAACTTAACAGCCCGGGCGCAATTGTATGATTCTCTGAAGATATCATAGGCCATCAGGATTTCTCCAATGGCAGAATCATCGTGGATGAACTTCCTCAAAACTAGTGAAGTGCTAGGTTTCTTCCCCTCACAGGTTTCCACTACTACCATTTTACTGTTCCACTGCTTTTTCTTTAGCTGCCGTGGCTCCCATGGAGAGCCAGCTCTGCGTAGATCTTGGTCAAGGATCCAAAGAGATTGGACCGGTGCCTTGGTGATCAAATCAAACTGGGAAACTTCGGAGACCTGCAGGGCAACATGTTCAGCTGGAGTGATCCTCAATTGAAACCAGATACTTTGCAAGAGCAGTGGACCCATCCACACACGCACGGGCATAGGTGAGCTCAGCGAGCCAAAAGATTAACATGCGATTGGCCGCACCTTTGCAAATCTTTTGGGAAATATGGGGATAGCCTCAGTTACAAACGGGAAAGCCACACCTCAAGGTGAAGGAATCCAACAAGATCTTCAGATTGGGAACTGTTGCTGCTAGGCAGTAGCGTTTTCGCTGTGAACAGCTTGGGAGATGCTCGAGATGCATGTGGCACCCCTCAGGTTCATAGATGGGAGTCTGAAGTGATCAAGACTCTCAAAATTCTGCAACCAATCTTCAGACAAATCTGACAAATGTGACTAAGGCACTTTGTTGTTTGCAAAACTCGATATAGGACATGTGAAGATCTGATAGCCTTTGGTCCCTCGTGCCAGCACCAGCATCGGTCATATCCAGAAGGCACCCACAGATTGAATCAGGGAGAATTTGAAGATCCATGACATGTAGGATGTCTCCATACAGCCCTAGGGGGGAACTGGAAGGCTCTTGAACTTTCTTTGACATTTGCAGTCCACATAAACTTGGAGCCACTAGCTGCATCAAAGCTACGCCATGGATTGAAAGCAGGGATCATGACCAATGGCGTCAGTCCATTGATCTGGATGAAATCCTCCTTGTTCTGGATCAGCCTTGAACAACAGGAAAATGTTTGCTTCAACTTACAACGCCACAGGAACACCATGTTTGAGGTTTAGGCTGCTAAGAAACGTGTCTCTGTGAGCTGCGTTCTCTCCCCAGTAGGTGTACAACATTGACTGGGCGTCGTCACTGTCCAGTCGTTGACATGCACAGCAAAAGGGGCAAATCATCTTCCTCATGCTGTGCCAGGATCCTCATATGAACTGCGTGTGCCTGTTTCTAATTAAGCCAAGTCCAACAACAGAAACAATAGTGGCGACACAGCTTATAGATAGAACAAGGTTCGTGAAAAACGGAAGGTCTTGTGAAGCCACTCCTGGTCACCTTGAAACCCGTCGAGTGCAGCTCGCCAAGATCCCGCCAATAGCTGGCCCGCTCGAAGTGCAAACTCAGGATGATATTCACTGGAGAAGCTCTGGCCCCATGGATCAGAAGCAGGCCATCGTCCCGAGCCTTTGGCCCAAAAAAAGAAATCAGTTCAAGGGCCACCAGGATTCTACCAAAATTCTCAACAAGAATTCCATGGACTGGACCAATGGTTTTCCAATTGAGCTGGAGCACTCATAGCTGTGAAGCTCCAAGCCACCCACTGAAACAAACAGTTCCGCGTTGCTTCATTGGTATAGGTCGTGCTCCTCATGCAAAGCCTGAAGTCTCAGCGTAACAGAGGCCTGGAAGGTTACATAACTTAAAACCACAGACCAAGGGGCACAATCCGGGTGTCCATAGATGATGAAGAGCTCGCACATGTAGGAATCATACTGATCACTTCAATATGCTGCCCACCTAAAGGTCCAAGAGACATAACATCAATTGGTATGACATGGTAGCTAGGAAACCTGTGTTGCGGCCAGAGGGCTGCTTGAAATCTCCACCTCGTCTCCATACAAGCGAAATGGAACCACTGAAGATGGGAAGTGTTCCGGGGCCTCACCAGAAGCATACCCATGCACACAGACACACACACACACACCACCTTGAAGCTTCAACAGCCTCAGGATCTTCACGCCAAAGATCACGGAGTTCAGCTTCAAGATCTGGGTTCATGTCCCAGTACTCCTGAAGAGCCTGGGCTGAAAAAAGATCGAAGCAGGGTTGATGTTAAGCTAGGACATGCATGTGCCTTTTCAACGTTGGAGCCATGTAACAAGAGGGACTCCAGTGAGCATGGAGTTGAACAAGAGCCCATTCTGGAATTGAAAAAAAATGGGCAAAGATTGCATGTGGCAGCAAGAGCCCGACGTCAATCTCTTTCCGTTGGTTTTCTTTTTTGGCCTTGGAGCAATTAAGAAAAGCAATCTCAAAACACACCGCAAACGTTTGATCTTTTCGATATTCCAGGAAAGTTACTAAGTCCGTGGCATTTGGGAATGTCAGCCTCAGGTCAATAGAAGTTCAGGTTTCACCCCATATCTCACTCCATGTTGGGAATCTCAAAAACATTTTCATCAAGGTGCTTCAGGACTGGCGGCAGAACCTGCCGGCACGGTTGCCGCGCGATCCACTTGCTGAAGGCCCGCTCGAGGCCCCATCCACCAGATTGCTCAAAGCAATCAACCAAATCAATCATGGGCGACCTGAGCTTTTTCTTAAGAAATGCACCCACAGGTTTTGAGATTCACAAGATGCTGCAGGTAAAGGCCCGTACGGCACAAGGTACTCCGGCATCTCTTCAATAGCCATGAGCAGCTTTTTCAAGTCCCTCATAGAAGCCTCGCCAATAACAACCCTATCGTAATCAAGCTTTACTTTCCTCCACAAAAAGCTTGCCTTCCCAGACGTCAGCATCTCAACAAGCTGCACCACCAAAGCACCAGCGCCCCGGTCTTTCCGAGGAATCTTCGAAGGAGCACCTGCGATAGCTGCTGTGGCCAAATGTCTCAATGGGCCGCTACTTGGCTGGTGTACAAACAGCACAGAGCTGTACGGATTGTTTTCACCACAGACATTTGCAGAGTCCCATGGCTCAATGCATGGGTGCACCCCCAAATCGCGCTGGTATCACAACGCTTGCCCATTTGGACCTGGAAAAGGGGATTTGATGGACTTGGAATTGGACCTTTAGGTCTGTGCAAAAACATGTAAAAAACCAGTCAGGTCCACCTAGGCCTTTTCTTCGGACACCTTTTTCTGTCTCGCTTTCTCCCCTTAGGAATGAATACAAGGTCAGACAATATGAATAAAGGTAAAGAAGAACATTTGAGAATGGGGCTGCTCTTCCAAGTACGGACCTGGGACTTGACACCATCGATGAAATCTTCACTTTCCTGAGAAAGGACTGAAATCTTTTCCATTGATCAGTTTTACTGACATGGCCTGAACCATCTTTTTCTTGTTGTCCCATTTTCGCAGGACATCTTTGCACGACATGCCCTTGACCATCAGGTCATCATACCTGCAAACAATACATGCTATTTTGGGAGACAGGTAAACACACTAATATCACTAGCTGAGGGCAATACTTGGCAGCCAGTTCCGACAGATAAGTGTGCTTCTCCTTGATCTTCTCGTGGGACTCCTGGACACTGCAAACCAATTAAGGAAGCGCTACACCGCTGGAAGCTTCCGACCTCCGTGTTGGGATACTTGGCAAGATCTTGTCCAACTCCAATTGCCTTCTTGGCAGTACTTCGAAGCCTTACTGAACCAGACCAAAAACAAATTCCAAATAATCTAAATGTTTCTAAGGAAGCTCAGGCTTCAGCGACTTGATGATTTTGTCAACTTCTTTCTTGTCTTTCTCCTCTTGCGTTTGTTCCTTGGGCTTCCTGGGACTTTCGGGCCCTGGCCCATCCCCCTCATCATCACTCCCCTTCTTCCCCTTCCGTCCCTTGCCCTTAGGCCCTTTCTTCTCAGCTAGGCCTGACATAGGAAAAGGCCTCATGAGGTCGAGCGCTGCCCCCCAGGGCCTTCCTGTGGTCGGTTTCAGTACTCGACGGTTTGGAACTGCCGGGGACTCCACTAGCAGAGTCTTCAGGCGCCACATCATCAGGTGTGTCCGGCTCTGGTTGCTCCATGCTACCCCCACCACTGATCTTGGTCCCTGCACGGTTCTCATTCCCACCTCAGCTGAAGGTTGTGGATATAGAAGGTTCTAGGAGGTCAGAGAGCAAGTGTTGTGCAAACAAGGCGCTTTTGGTTTTTCTTCCAGTGAAGACCCGGTATATTCGATAGTTCGGGTTCTTTCTGAACTGCAGGCAGAAGATTGAAAAAACAACCATCCAGACACATACTATCCCAAAGCCTCTTTCTTCGGGTGTGGCGTTCCCTTCTGTGACTTCACGATGTCAGCAATGTAGGCCCTCACAAGTGTTTTGGGTTAGCTTCAAAATCCAAAAGAACAAAAACCACCAGGCAAGCCTTCCAGCTTCAGTCCCACCATATTTCTCTTGCAAATCCAGGAGCATCACCTCCTCGTATGTCTCATAGTTCTTAGAAACATCAGCCCTGAAGTGGCAGGCAAGGACACATCCCCACAAATTCTGACCTTACAGCTAAGGACGCAGCGACTCCATGTATGCCATCATCTTCACATCCCGCCTGGAAGATTGGTGCCAATCACAGTTGACCGTTGAGACTTGTCCAAAGTGCACAAGGGTTAACCGGGCAGGAGTGCAGTTCATCACTCAGCAGGAACTTCTTCAGAAGCTCGAACCTATGAGCATGGAGAGTTGCAGCCAGGTTTGGTCACTAGAAGCCACACAAACAAGATGGGGGGTGCTTCTTGGTATGACTTCCAGCTGCTTCATAGTAGGCGTTCATCAGCTTCGGCGGCAGACCTGCATGAAGATAAGGGGATCAAGTATGAATGAAGCTACAATTAATCTAAGCCAGACCTCCCTGCTCAAACCGTCGGTCGAGTGCACGGTAGAGACATCTTCTTTCCTGGAAAAAACATATTGCTCAAACATCAAGTTTTTGGAAGTGTTTCCGTCCTGAACATCGATGTCACTGGCCGAAGTAGCCCTCTCAATTGCAGCCTTTTGTTCATCAGACAAGTTCTTCACCTTAAAGCAAAAGACTTTCCATTCTCAAGTAAGAAAAACACGCATAGCTGAGGACAGCACTCGCTTCAGGCGGCCGGATTCATCGCGGACTGCCAATCCCCGAATCTTGATGTCACCGCCGTTTGCCTGCAGGAAGGGATCAAGAACAATGTTTGTCAGCAAAGGCAAAGTACAAATTCAACTCTCTGATCTAGCTGCATACTCGATGGTAGCTGATGTATCCGACTTCATCCTGAGATCAGTGCACATGTCAACATTCTTTTTAAAACAGTTAAGTTTTTCCAAACCAGTATTACTATACATAGCCAAGGGTCAATGCAGGTCTAGTTGAACCGGATGGATCACCACCTGGACCAAAAAAACAATGAGAAGCACATGCGTGATACGTTGAACGCCTGCATCCAGTGTGGACTCGGTCTCCTTAGCCGAATCTTCCTTTACTTCCCCTGAATAAAGAAAACATACAACAAACAGGGGCAAGTGTGCCCATCACCTGCATCTTTCTTTTGTTTCTTTGTTTTTTTCTGGCGCAGGCTCTGCAGGTTCACCTGAAGAGATCCAATATCTCAAGGAAAAACAAAATGGAGTTCTAAGCACCTCGATCAGCCTTTTGTTTTTTTCTCTCCTCAGGCTGCTTTCCCGCCGCCTCCCCTGAAACAGACAGGGTGCGGAAAGAAGTGAAAAACAAATATTTCCTGAGCGCCTGCGTCAGTTTTCTTTTTCTTCTTGGGCTCCATTTCCGCCGACTCCCCTGAAAGAGACAGAGTGTGGAAACAAGTGAAAGACAGATGACCTGAGAGCCTGCGTCAGCTTTCTTTTTCTTCTTGGGCTCAGGTGCCTCCACACCTGGTGACAGGGAGACGAGAAGATATGAGAAGATACCATATAGTGGAACACAAAGCGTTAAACATTTGGGCATCACAGTGGCCTCCAGCAACTGTTCCACTCTTGCTGCTCGAAGCACCGTGTTCACCAGCGTGTAGCTCTTCCAAACTGTTTGCATTAGCCTCCTTCACCAACAGCGTCTCAAGAAACTTCACAAAGCGAACACAAGGCAGATCTTTGAGAAGGAGCTGGATGGCCTTCATCTTCTTCTTTGTTTCAGCCACAGGCTTCATGGGTCTCGCTTTCTTAGCCTCCTCCTGTGAGAGCGTCTGGAGAAAGCTCACAAAGCGAACACATGGCAAATCCTCAAGTTGCAACTGGCCGTCCTCACGTTCAGCAACACTCTTTCGCAAAGGTGCACTTTTCAAAGCTCGCAATTCCTCTGGCGACAAGCTGTCTAGGTCTACATTGCCATCCTTGATCGCCAGCGCTGCAGGCTTTGCGCTGCTCTTTGCTTTCTGTGATGCCCGCTGTTGAAGCTCACGCTGACGTTGTTCTGCTTCCTCCTGTTCCCACTGCATTCGTTCTGCTTCCTCCTGTTCCCACTGCATTGTGAGGTTTTCCTCCCACTCAGCCCACTGTTCCTCAGTCCAGTGAAAGCTCACACGTCTTTCCACTGGTGGAGTATGCTCTGGCAACTCAGCTGCCTCAGAAAAAAGGTAGCTTCCTGCGGACATTGTCATTCGACTTGGCGCGTGGATCAATCCAGCCACTGGGCTTCTCAGGCTTGGGTGGGGCTACACGACCAGCCTTCAAGTCTTTACCCAGTTTGTTCAAGCGAGCCTCCATCTCCTGCGGCGTCAGAGATTGCATCTGACTATAGATGGTCATCACTTCATCCTCAAAGTCGCATGTCACCTGACTGTCTGTGGCAGTGGGAGGCAGGAAGCTCTCGCTGGCCCGGGTCTTGGATGTGCACCTCCTCAATGCACCTCCCGGAGGTGGCGTCACTAGGTCTATGTTCGCGCTCATAAGTTCCTGCAGTCACACCAAAAAACCATCCATCCCAGGTTCACGGAATTTCACGGAATTTCACGCTCTACTGATCACATAGACGATCTATATGGGCATATTCACGGAATTTCACGTTTCTTCACGTTTGTAGTCTCTCCCCGGAACACTTCAATGTCATACACCTAGCAGCCCTTAAAGCTTATAGAAGACCTAATTTCACGATAGTTCTTGGGGTATGGCGAGACCTCTAGAGGACCCACAGGTCACTTTTGATGATGAACCACTATTGATAGAGGTTTCATTTAGCTTTCAGGGTGACAAACATATATGAGTTTCACTTTTGGTGGGTTTAACTTTTTTGTATGTTGGTGAGATTAAGTGAATTTCACTTTTTTGTTGAAAGTGTAAGAAACGTGAATTTCACTTCTATATATAGCTTTGGTGAGACGTAGTGAATTTCACTGTTCACCCATTTTCACTTTTCACAGGTCTGAAACGTGAATTTCACTATTCTCAATCCACCATTGTCGACGCATCAGAAACGAATTTCACTTGTATACTCATAGTCAGTGGTGTCAGAACCGTGAAATTCACTTTATTTGTATCATTGCCAATTGGTGTTGGAAACGTGAATTTCACTGTAAATTGCATAACCAGCGGTGAAGAAACGTGAATTTCACTTTTACTCATATAGTCATTAGTGTCAGAAACGTGAATTTCACTTTTACTCATATAGTCATTGGTGTCAGAAACGTGAATTTCACTTTTACTCATATTCAGTGGTGTCAGAAATCTGATAATTTCTGTTGGAAACGTGAATTTCACTTTTTTTTTGTATAGCCAGCAGTGCCAAAAAAAACGTGAATTTCACTTTTACTCATACAGTCATTGGTATCAGAAACGTGAATTTCACTTTTGCTCAAAGTCAGTGGTGTCATAAATTTTAATTTCACTCGATCCTGTTGTGTGTTTCACCTTTAATCTGTCAGTGTCCCATAGTGACTTGGTGAAAATCACTTTGTGGATAAACAGGTTTTGGTGAATTTCATTCATTAGGAAAGCTTAGAGGAAGTTCCAACACTGTGTCAAATGATCATTGGTTGTGAAATTCACTCTTCTGGTTGTTGTTAAATCTCAGTGGTCATGCATTTCACGTTTCTGGTGATGGATCCAAGGATCGCCAATTTCGATTGCAAGACTGCATATTTGGCTGGAGAAGCAAGCTGCCACTCCAGAAGCTCGACTGGGTAAAGGGAAAGGGTTTCTGGGCAGGACTGATGGGAAGCATCCTGAATGTTATGTATTCTGAATTCTTCTATGGCCCGTTGGTGGTCCTTGGCAACCTTTCCAACAAAAGGAACCTAGCTTATGTATAAAGTTATATATTTTGTTATAATATAGATTTTGGTACATACGAAGGAGCTTGCGTGACCATACAAGTATCAAGTACCAGCCAGCCTTCGAAGTCGATGATGAAGGCGTTGGGATATCAGGCACAAGGTCGTTCCTCATAAGGTCAGGTACTTGTAATCAGTGTAATGGTGGAGCAAATGCGTTCTAAATACTCGCAACCAAGTCTCAAATCAATGGTGAAGACTATCTCCAACCACACGTGAAAACCCCTTCTTGAACAGATCCAGCGACAGAGTCATTCAAAGATCACAGATGCTGATTTCAGCCATGACAATCAGACCCCCCCAAATCCCTACAAACCCTGAATATCCCTGAATTGTTTAGCTACTAACAGGGGACTTGGGGGGGGGGGCCAGATTTTCATAGCCATCGTGATCAAGAGGAAAGACTTCTATAATGAAGGTTTAAAGCAATCCTTTCCGAGCTCCGTGCAGATCAGCTTAAAAGATCCATCTCGAGCAGCAGAGTGCACACTGGAAAGCTGACTAGTTTTCTTGGACAAAAGTAAGAAATACATATATCTAGTATACTATACATGTATTTGCAAGCGTGGAAATCTTGCATGCACTCTCCTGGCAAATACCAATCTAGGAATCTAGGATATCTGCAAGACCGGAATCGTCCGACTGTTCACTGCCATCATCCTGGAACACCAGGCCAGTGTCATCGACAACCCGACCGCTTGCACCACGGTCCCTTGGAAAGATTGGATCATGAAGGCCCGGGCCCAATCTATTGAACTGATCTTTTTTCAAAAGAACAAGGCTAAGGCCAATGCATTTCTTCTCGAAGTAGAGTGCCAAGCTGACAGGGAATGGATTTAGCTACAGGCCTGCAAGTATGACCTGCATGACCAAGCCTGCAAACCCAGCCCCAATGGGTATGCCGCCGTTGCTGCCAAGTCACGACCACCAACCTGGGCACAAAAAAAGTACATATGGACACTCTTTTCACGAATTTGAGGTCATCTGGGTTGCAGGCGACCTTCATCTCATTCTGCTTGGACTTGTAGCGGCGGGCGGTTTCAATACCGAGCCTTGACTTCAATCGAGCAAGTCGCTGCCTGGAGCCAGTGGTCATATAGGTTGGTTCCATGACCATGCACACATCATTACACGTACTAGTGGCCCACAAAGTCAACCAGCCTCCAAAAACAACCTCTATTGTTCGTCATTGTCTTTGTGACCCTGGCCTTTGCCCCACATCGGCCTTTTTTGCCAAGTCTATGAAGAAAAGGACAGTTGGTCATCACAGTGATAGGCTTCCTGATGGTCAGAGGTCTTTGCACCAACGAAGTGGCCACACACGTGCAATTCACAATGCGCAGCAAACATGAGGGTTCAGTCACTAAGATTGCATGTTTTTGAAAAGGCCAACTGTCCAAGTAGCAAAGTTTGGGCTCCGTAGGCACCCAGCTCAATCTTGACTTCATAGGCAGAATGTCGCTCCAAGAGTTTCTGCAGCAGGGAAATGAATTGCTCCACAGGGCAATTGTGAACACAGCTTATAGAGTTTAGTTTACTACTGCCTCCAATGGCCGGTAGTACCATAGCAGCGACGACTGTGGCTGTTCCAAAGCAAAAAAACGCATGCTTCTTGCACACGTACTCAATCCTAGGCGCAAAGGCAATGACATTTAAGAAGTCTTTTGTGGACATTCCATGGGCAGTGGTGAGCAAAAGAAAACACTTTGGGTACACCATGGGTCAGATAGCACGCTCGTCGAATCAGCCTGTTTGCTTCTTTGACCTTATGGAAGGCTTTCGAACCTGCACAGATCTCATGGGTCCAGGCTGCAAGCACAGGAAGCCAAATACAACAAAGCAGAACATCAAGCCTCTAGGACGGGTGCGAGTTCTCCCCGTAGACCCTCGAGAAAGCCACACCCATGTAGCGCAGGGGGGGGGCTATCCAATATAGCCCCCCCCCCTGCGAAGCGTCCGTAACTCAGAGCACATAAAGGCAGATGTCGCTTTTCTTTAACAATCCATGGAACCAAGAAACATTTTGCAAAATAGTCATGAAGCCAAGGCTGGTCATAATGTTGTGCCCACGATGATATCGAATCTGGGGCCAGGTTTGGAGAAAGTTAAAACCAAGTTAGCAAGTGATGCAGCACATATATACTTTCAGAAGCCTTCAATTATGTCAAGGAGCATCTCGCTTTTTGCCACGAAGTTGCTGCATGCGCACCCCACAGCAAAGCAACCCCTCACCAGCACAGTCCTCCTGGAAAGAAGTCTCCTCATCATGGCCAACCCTTCCAAAAGCCAACACGAGTATTTGGATCACAGCGCCAAGCAAACCATACTTCATGGCGACGCGACCGACCCCACGCCACAAACGTGATGTGTTGCACAAACCAACAAAGTATATCCACAATTGGAAAACTGCAAGAAATATGATTGCGCATTTGTTTGTTTGCTTACATTTCACAGAATATCGAGCCGTGCGCTTGCAAGCTGCAGTCAATGATTTCACACACAGGCAGTGGCGTGCACACACGCAATTGCTCTTTGAAGCAATACATCCTTGAAAGAAAATGGGGGGCACCTGCCAGAGAAGCGCCATGCACCTCCAACATGCATTTTACAGAAGAGAACAGCAGCAAACATCAGGAATGCCAAGGTTGCTCAAAACACAATCAAAGCACAAGAAGGATCAGAAGCTCTGCACTTATCACACAGCGACCCCTTCACATAAGATCCCTTGCTCACACAAAGGCTACCCCACAAGGAAGCATCACTTTGAAGCCTCCTGAAAACGCCCCGCTTGCTCAAACGAACCTTCTCCGCCGCCGCTCTGGGGATGGCAAACTCTCTATGATAGCCATCCGGGTCTTTGAAGTCTTCCACAAAGCTCGGATCTCTGGTCCTGAAAAGCCTTTGGCCTTTTTTCTCGAGAAAAAGGCGGCCATAGCCTCGCCCATTGGCCCATTGTTTGGCTTGCGCGTTTGCTTCTCCTTCTTTTT
>CAXAMN010023374.1:0-17373 GCA_963970005.1 Durusdinium trenchii | reverse complement strand
CCATGCAAGATGCTACCACAGTGGATAGAGAATGCAATGGTGGAACAAAAATACTCACAATGCACCATCCAAATGATGCCATGATGGTGGATAACTCGAAGTTTCTTAACTTCCAAGAGTGGGATAACTCGAAGTAACTTCTACTATTCATTGACACTTATATAACAAACAGTTGTTGAAACGCACAGCCCATCAACTCTGGCCTTTGTGTTAGAGACTGTCAGCAGGGTCATGCTTAGTGATAGTGCATGGCTAAGCATGCTGACATCGTTTTCAGGCATCTTGGGATTCTTGCCTTCATTTTCAAATCACCACACGTTGCCGGTAGCTGCAGAACATGCAGGCTCAACAAACTACTTGGCAAAAAACATGCAGTTTCAACAAACTACTTGGCAAGAAAGGAACCTCACAGGGCATCCTGGCAGTTGGTTTTCAAGGTTAGGACAATTCAAGCTCAGTGACCTCCAGCCATGCAACGCAAACGACGCCAACACTGCAGCAACGACCTCATCAACTTCGTTTTGGATGACCTGATGTTTTATGATGAAGATATTGACAACAATGTGTGGTACTGCCTCAGTCGTGAAAAGCTTTACCAGGAAACCTTGGGTATCTGATCACTACAGTTAATTAACTTTTTTTTTGTCCCCCAGGGTGGTTCACTTCCAATAGTCCACTTAGGACTGTAGTGAGATGGCTTGACGGCTGTCAGCTGTATGCAGTTTCATTTTGGTCAGACAAGGAACATTCTGGCCTTGGAATGGCCAGTTTCCACAGGGGAAATACGAGATGTTGGAGCGGGATGTGGAAGACGATGGCTGGGGAGGTGCATTGAAACACACCAACTTCTATGCCAAGCACAGGGAAGATGGATGGGTCAAGGTAACACCCTATGATTTTGAAAGCCAAGCACTCCTTGCAAGCATCCACAGGCGTTATTTCAAAGTGTCCTGGCTGTTGTTTTGCTTCAGATGGTTGAATGTTTCCCTGTGCAAACCTATCTTGAAGTTTCTTTGTCAAACTCCGAATGTCTCAGGGCGATTTCAGCAATGATCCAGTGCTCGAAGGCTTGGAAGTATGGGAGACACGATGGAGCAACAACAAATCTTGGATGATGGCCTTCAAATATGTAATGAAGTACCCTGACAACACACAGACCAAGGCCAAGGTCAGGTACTTCCGCTTGACTGAACCCAAAGATCTCAGACATGCGACTAAAGAGACACGTCGGTTTTGGGAGACTCTCAGCTCAATCTGAACACGTTGTTTTGCTTCAGAAGAACTTATCAGCCGTTGGGGTTGTCGCCAGCAAGTCTGGCAAGGAACATTGACTTCGTGAACATGTTGCCTCCTGGGCTGGTGAGATCCCATGCATTAGACGCGATTGACCCTCAGGGGAGATTCACAGGCCGTTGAGTGAGACTCAGCGTTTAAGGAAATTTGTTCTTGGTATGAAGAATTGTTTTGGTTGCCTTCCAGGGACCTGTGCTTGAAGGTTCGTTTTGACCAGTGTTGGAGCTAAGGACATCTTCCAGCTAAGGACCTCTTCCTTTGACCTGCGTTCCAAAAGCACTGCTCCAGAAACAACTGTTCCACTTGGAAATGTTGTTGTAGACACAAGCGTTGAAGAAACAGCATTGTTTCCTGAGCATTGTTCTTTGAAAGGTAATCTTCATTGCACATTGCTTCCAGGCTCAAGTTATTTGATGGATTCGCTGGTGGAGTAATGTCTCCCAAACTCAGGCCACGTAGGTCCCTGCTTGACTCTGATGGCGAGCAGGCCAACGACTGATTCCTTGAAAGTTGTTTTCCAAACCAAATCCCTAAGGTTGAATATGTATATATGTATCTCTGAATGCAAGCATTGCATGATGTGTTTGTCTCCTTCTTCTCTCGGACAGGGTGATGACTACCACCAACATGCACTATTCCAGGATGAAACTGATGAGCCTGACCAACGTTCTTTGCAGGAGAAATTTCTTTGCGTTTTTCTGCAATTATTTAGAATTGAGGCACATTCAAATCTTTGCCTTGCCAAGGTAAACAAGGAGTTTGGGGGGGATTATGACAATGATGGAAAGGATGATCCAGATCTGATGTTAGCTGCCAGAATGCCACCACCGTGTCTCAGCTGTTGGTGCATCACTGTTTTGTGATACTGCCAGTGGATTTGTTCTGTATAGCCTAGTTGCGATAGTTGGAACACAACATACAAACATATGCTGATTACATGGAATTTTATCAGAAGTGTTTGTTGATTCCAGCCAAGGCAGCCCACACCACATCACATTGAGACGCTTTTCCATTGGGCCACCAGGCTAATTGCACGCTTTGAGACCCTCAGCCTTCATTGTATAGATTCTAGATGTTAAAGTGTTGCTTGTATGCATAAAAGGTTTTTGCAAAACTGTTTGACTGTTTGACCTTCAAACCTGTGGCCCCCCAGGATACTCTTTGGGGCTCCAACCGTTCAGAAGAAGCTGACTACAGTGGCCATCAAGCTGGACTCCCTGTTCACAGGAATTGATTTCCCACACATAGCCATGGAGCAAATCTCCACAGCAGTGCGTAGAAGGCATCTTTGGCAACTGGTGCTGTTGCTGTTTGATTAGCTCACTTGTAGTCAGAACTGTACATGTGCCATGTGCTACCATTTTCTGCAAGGTATGGGGAGGACATGCAGCACAAGCCTGGCAGGTCCTGCGACAATTCCAAAAGATCCCAAAAGCTACTTACGCAGTAACTTGATTTGCTTCTTGGAAGTTGTGCTGTTTTTGGCAATAGAACATGTAGTTTTCAAACCAGACCTAGCTGAGGTTCTTGCAGAACAATTTTGCTGATCGATGCCTTTTCAAGGATATCAAAGACTTTGTCTCCAACCCAGGTGAGCCATTGGACAAACTGCGGCTAGTTCCCCAGCTAGCTTCAGAACATCTTGTTCATATATAACTGTTTGTCACTTTGTTTTCTGCGTTCTGGTTGGGTGCCAAGACTGTGAAGTACTGGCAGGTTAAGGTGGTGCCATGCTTGAACCACAAGCAGAAGTGCCAACGAAAGCCTTCTGTCGATGAAGGTGAAACCAATGCAGCAGCAGACGGCCCTCCGTGCGTGCTGTTTTCGCAGACTCTTGCCAATATTTTGGGTACTTGCTCAATTATGAAACCTGTTATTTGTTTTGTGAAATCTCCATTGATCATATAAGGATGGGTAAGCAAGAGGGGCTCCAATCTGCTGATGAAGACAAAAGGTGTGTGCATGATATATGGGTCAAAGACAAACTGAACACTTTGACCCTTTGCCATCATTGAATAGACTTTCCTTGTTTTAGCATTGCAGCATTTCTTGTATTTGATGTGCTTTTGCACTGGCAATATTTTTGCAGTGCTGTTGAGGCCAGACTGGTTCTTGCATGAGAACGTATGCAACTTCCCTGGTGACTACCTGGTTGAGATCTTTTCAGCCAAAGGCTACATGCACCAAGAGACGGTGGTGAGCCCACAACGATTTGGAAAACCACTCAACAGGCTCGCTTGCACAAACATGTTTTAGTTTAAGTGTGGCTTTGGCAGTTCATGCTGTTGCAGGCTGCGCGTGTATCGGATATTCTATAGGCAAGAGCGGTTCAACTGGGTTGGTCCTCCACTGAGGGCTCTACTCAAATTGGTGGCACCACACCAGCCACTGCAAATGACAGCTGACAGTTTTTTCTTCCTTTCAAAGTCTGACCTTGCACCTTAGCTTTGCCTAGTTTTTGTTGCCAAGAAATATATATGTTGAACCTTTGACCAAGTCCAGCACAGTGATGAGGCACGTGAATGTGGCAACTCGGAGCTGTTTGCAATGCATCTGTCCACTTCCGCTTCACAGTTCAAGACCAGCTATGAATCAATGTTTTCTGACCGACTGATATTTGATGCTGGGACTTAAAAGGATCTGAGAACATAGTTTTTGTTTGATAGTTTGGGAGTCAAGAGTCTAGTTTCTTGAGCTTCTTCTTTGCACTGTCTGTCAGGACCTCTCGCAGAACCCAAAACGGGGTCGTGGCCGTGTCAGTTCATTGGATGGTTCGTTGCCCACGTTCACCACCTCAAGTGGTTGCCTGTGGTTTGTTACCCTTAGCAATATGTTTTTTTATTTGTGGGTTGGTTCCTACCTTAGATTGATGTTTGTCTTTGCGTGAAAACGCTCAGTAACACGTCTCGCAGGTGGAGCCAGCATCACAACCGCCCACTGACTGGACTGGAGATGTTGGTGGCGATGGGCTTCCCTGCCACAGAAGCTTTGGCCAAATCCGCTGGGGTGAAGCAGCCCAACCTTGAGCAAATGTCAAACCATGCTAAGGCCTTTGCTCTTTGTCTGTGTGGTTTGATGTTGCACGTCTTCTCCATATTTGGTGAAGGTTGCAATGGCTGGGAACGGCATGGACGTGGCGAGTGTTGGCTTTGTGTTGCTAGCGGTGCACCTGGCAGCTTTGTGTTGCTTTGATGTTTTGAGTCATTGGTTTTTTCAATGGCAGGCAATGCTCTGCTTGGAGCCCAAGGCCACATGTTGGTTTCTTTGGAATCTTTTAAGCCATTCAAGAAAGTCAATTTATCCAACATGCTGGAGGCAAATGGTGGAGTTGTGCCAAGCAAGAGGAGATGCGTACGCCAAGCTCTTAGGAGCAGACTTAGCAATGACTCAGCTTTCAGCAATGATTCAGCTTTCTGTTCCTGTTGCCTGTCCTCTCAAAGGTTAATGTTGGAAAAGCCAAAGGCTAGACATTCCAAGTGATCCTTCAAAACAAATTGTTTGAATGTTAACTAAAGATGCTTCCTCCACAACTTGCAGTATTGCTCGTTCAAGATGAGCAAGACTCGCAATGTCGCTCTTTCAAGATGAGCTTTCCGAAGATGAAGGCCCTGCTTTATATCAATTTGAGCCGGAGGAGTGCTTTGGAGGTCAACCTTTCCAAGATGAAGCTGATGAACCTGAGCCGGTTGCTGCCCGGCCACAGCAATCTACACCAGCCCTTTTTCAGGATGAATGTTCTGAACCAGACGATGCTTCAGAAAGTGGCTCTGGTGCTTCAGGGAGCCTTGCAGACGTTGAGGAAGAACATCACAAGTCCTACCAGCATTTGGTGCAGCTAGACTTTGCAGTGATGACAAAGTTCCTGGGCATGCAGCGCTCCAAGGAGGAAAGTGCCCCAGGCAGACCTGTGAAAAAGAGACGCTATGATAATTCACGTCGAGCTGCAGAGGCAAAAGCTGCTGCAATGAAGAAGATGAATAAAGGCCCACCCAAGGAAACAAGACTTGCTCGAAACAGCTCTGAAGCTTGGAGTGTTTTTGGAACATTATGTTGGGTATATTATATGTTTGTGGGGCAAGTGATGAACCATCCTTGCTTAAATCTAGACCACAAATCAGTAAGGAAAGGTTGAGTCGACTCCTGTCTGGCTCTTGCAAATGCCCTGGCAAAACTTGCTACCAGCAGTTCGAGATTCAAGAAGTACAATCTTTTCTTGATGCATTTGAAAAGTGCAACAAGTTGGAACAAGACAATATCTTATACATGGCAACATCAGATTCTGGCACATCCTTCCATGGCAAGCAGACTCGTCGGGAATTCTATTTCCTGAACAAGTACCTCAAACGAACATGCTTTGAGGCACTCATTGGTGTCTCATCCCACCGTATTGATCGGATAGGAGCCCTGGACCTAAGGTATGGGTCCAAAAAGCCAGGTTCTTCACGTCTCTCATCATCAATCGACAGCTTTGCATTGATCCTTTACAACAGCATAGCTGAACCTCTCCCAGACAGGCCTTCCAACTTGTGAAACATTGACATGTTGTTGTTTCCGAAAGGCATTCAAGTGTTTGCTTAAGATTCCCACTGCCTGCTAGCAGGTTGGTCCGTGTGGGCCCTGCAAGAAGGAAGAAACCCCAGAAGGCCGTGGACGTGGACCCTGATGAGAGCTCTGATGGCATGGTTGCCAACTCCGAGTTTGAAGAGAATGATGCTGACTTGGCTGCCTACTTGCAGGCAAACACGTCTTTTCTGTTGGGCATGACGTCAACAGCAGCTTTCAATGATTCTCATTTGAGCTTGGTGATATTTTTGTTGTCTTTGTAATTTTGGAGGCAGCAAATTTGAAGCTGTGTTAATTTGACACTGATCAGGATTTGTCTGGGATGACACGCAAATATTTGGCCCCAGGGACATTTTATGAACTTTACCAATTCTATGTTGGCTGGTGCTCCGTGCATGAGATTCAAGCATCTTCGTGCCATGAATAAACAAGATCTATTTTGTTTTGTTATGCTTCTAGCCTCAAAAAAAAGACAAACTAAGTCATCCAGTGTGAAATTAGCAGGTACAGTACATTCTTGCGCCGTTGGCATTCAAAATGGACACTGGTCCTGAAGTTCCGTGACTCCTCAACCTTTTCACAGTGTGACATCTGCCAGGAATTGAAGCAGCAGCGCTTGTATCAGCATTAGTTGCAAACATTTTTATTTAAGTTTCACACTGCATGGTCCATGGTGTGTACTTTCGTCTTACCATTCTTTGTTGGCCTTCAAGGTTCACAGACCGCTCGGTCACAATGGAGAAGCGGTTAGGTGCTCTGCGCCTATATAGACAACACCTAGTTGCCCAGTATGCGGACCGGTGTGCCTTCTGGTCCTTGAAGGACATATCCATGGACATGATGGCACAAACAGTGGCCATCATCACAGATGGCGCCGACCAGGTGCATTGTTTTAGTTTTAATGTTTGTGAGGTTCGCGCTATCTCATGACTGTTTGAAATTCTCCAGGCAAAATATATGGTCCCAAGGCATCCGTCGCTCAGAGCATGCTATAGATCTTCCAAGCTGGCTAGGCCACGGTTGAAGATTCACGGATGCTGGGCTTTTGGACGAGTTTTGCGCCTTGCAATCCTTGAAGAGGATACAGTGCACGGCGGGGCAATGGTGCATGAGGTCCTGAGTTTGACCTTAGAGGATGTGGCAGCCCACGCCAGGGAGACTGGTGCTCCAATGGCTGACACCATAGTTATTGTGGGTGACAACACAGTGAAGGAGCTCAAGAACGTCACAAACTTGCTCTATGGTGCTTCTTTGGTAGGGCACCTGCGTTTGAAGCTCCTTGGCTTGTTGTCTTTTTATGCGTTTCACATATCTTGTTGCTTGGGGCAAGAAACAATTGTTTTTGTGCAGTTTCCATACTGCAGCACATCCTGAGGTTCAGTTGCTTCATGATGATGCGTGTGTCACATACACACGACATCATAGGCGTGGCCAAATCCAATTCAAGAAACTCTGCTGGATGTGTGTGTAGAAGTGCCTAGAACGTTCAAGTTTTAATTGCAAATTGCTGGCAGACCAACTTTGGGGCTTGTTAAGCCGACGCCTGGCAAGATCCACAGAAATGGTAGATGCAGAGTCAGTGGCATCTATTCTGAGAGATGAGCTGGCCAAACCCTCAATGAAGACATTTGTTGGTGGCAGAGTCATTGTGCACATTTTGCGGGCGTACAGGGACTGGAGGCAACATACAGAAGCAAACGCTCCCCTGAGCTTGGAATCTTGGAGGTGTTTGCTGTTTATATTGAAAGCTTTTTTGGGTTGAACTTTCATGGTTCAAACACACTCAAAACTCCACCGCAAGTTATTGACTCCTTTGTTGTTTGAGGCAGGTGGCTTGAAATTGGACAGTACAGCTAATCACTTCTTCTTCTTCATCAGAAGACAAGGCATGGCAATGGAACTAATGTTGTTTAAACCAGACTGTAAACGAGCAAGTAGGGGAGGTGATCCCATGTGCACACAATCCCAGATATCCCTTCGAACTACGAGCTGGATGAGGGCTCCAACAACAGACGTGCAAAGCATCCACACGACGTGTTCGTGCTTGTGAAGGAGTACATTGCTTCAACAACTTTGCGGCAGCCACCGCTGTTGGTTCTCACAAACGAGAGCTTGCAAAGATTCACGCTGGTGACTGACAGAAGCTAGTTCTTCTTTATGTGTTTGAACCTTCTGGCCTTTATTGACCCAGATTCAAACCATAGCCACTCGCTCAATCAAGGAGAGATGCAAAGGCGGAACTTGTCTGCAGATGTTCGCAAGGACTGGAAAGCTTTGGCAACTATCTTTGACAACCTGCTGGGCGGAAGCGCCTTGAGTCAGCAGGCCGCTGCATACTTGAGGGGCCTTGCAAATGGCACCTTACCACAAAATCCGATCCTGCCTTTGCCATGGCATTCCAGTCCTGCACCACCACAACTTCTGCATATTGCCAGGGAGGAGCCCCACCCTGTTGTCTTGGCAGCTTTGAGCCCAAGTGTGCCCCTTCGAGCGGTTTGGAAGAGGGGACGGTAGTGGCCCAGTTGCCCACTGAAAGCCTGGACCAGCAAAAAGGCTGCAGCCAAAGAGTCTTGCAACTTGTGCTTGTCACTGAGCTCTTGCAACTTTGCAAACTGAGCTTGTCACTGGACATAATGCTGAGGTTGAGATGAGCTGAGACATCTGAAGACTTGGCTGAGAGGAGGTCAGCACAGGGACTGACTTGGAGCTGGCAAGAAAATGACAAATGAAGACAAGTGCGTCAACTTGATTCCACCTACGACGATCTTAATCAAAGTTAGCGTCCACAATTTCCTTGTAGGTCGGGTCCCGAACAACGACGAAACAACACCAAAAAAACAGCTTGTCGACGACTTTTCACTTTATGGAAAATGCAAAATCCTTGACCGCAAAAATTCTAAAGGAAGATCCTTGTAGGTCGGGACCCAAACAACGACGACTTTGATCAAAGTTAGCGACCAAAGTTTCCTTGTGGGTGGAATCAAACGCACGTACTTGTGTGACTTTTGTGCCTTCACATTTTCCTTGTGGTTCGGAACCCAAACAACGACGATCTCTGGCTGGAGCAACCTGCACCTACGACGATTTTGTGAGAAAGAACATCCACCTACGACAATTTTGTGAGCAAGAACCCCTGGCAACAAGATCCAACAAATGTTTTGTGATATTTTGTGTGTTCGGTTTGTGGAGCAGCAATAAGCCATGGCAGCAACAGCAATGGATCTTCCTTTGCTGACAGCTGCAAAGACGGCAGCTACTCCAGTCAAGAACGAAGATGCCAAGGGTGAGAAGACTGAGAAAAGCGAAGAAGCCAAGATTTCCCCAGAAGCTTGGCACAACTGTTCAACCACTTTGTGGATGTTGTTGTGTTTCTTTCTGCTGGTCCTTGACAAACTTAACTTGTTTGGAAAACAAGAGAGAACCTGGCAGGTCAAAGCAGACGCTGAGCCTGGACCTACTGCAAAGAAAAGGAAATCGGAATGGACAGCAGCACTGAAGAAACTCCCAGGTGACACGACATTGGTGCAGGATTGCTGAGTTTGTGGCATGACATCTGTGTGAACATGTATTTTTGCTTGCACAGCAAATGCTCAAAGGAAAAGATTGACATGTTTTCAGCTACCCGCAGGATGTACTTTCCTACTTCGAGATGTTCACAGAGCCATCTAGTGGGACTGGAGGTACTGTGGCAGAGACATCTACACACCCAGCTGATATTGTGATGCAGGCCTTCAAGGATCCTGATAGTGCAAGGGCAGCCATTGCTAAATGCAAGGATTTTCTGGAAGAAGGCATGCGAGCTCACGGAAAGAAACTGGAAATTGCAAGTCCGCCAGTGACCTGGTGGTGGAAATTGTTTTTCAACTGTGTGCCATGTCATGTCCTTGGGCATAATTGTGTTTTGTTTTTATATTATACTGTGTGGTTCAAAGCACTTGCCGCTCCATTGATGTTTTTCAGGATGTCACCAGTTTGCTCACTGCAAGTGATGACGAGCACATGGTGGCTATGTGTCCGTTGCTTGCCATTGAGCTGAAGGCGCCACCAGATGGGCTGCCCTCAATCAACGACTGGGTCACGACAGCCACGTCCTTCCTTTTTGGAGGCTGCAGATTGCACAGAGAGCCCATTGATCTGTTTGTCAAGTTGGACAAATTTCAGCCGGGCCACACCACAGACCAGCAGTTCTATCTAGGGATCAAAAAAGGTTTTACAAGGATGAAACTGGGAAGGCATTGAACACTTTTCTCATTGTGATGATTCTTTTCATTCCCTTTTCAACAACACTATTGAAGCAACTTTGGATTCTGGCCTGAGGACAGTGGGGCTGTTTCTGCTGCTGATCGCGTCTGACTTGGACCCAGTGTTGGGAAAGGACTTGGAGTTTGCTTTAAAACAAATCTGTAAGAAAGAGCTGAACTCTGCTATGCCTGCAAGGACCTGCTACTTCCATTTCTGCCAGCGATACAGGAGATGTTTAACATTCCCTCCACAGTATCTTGCCCCAAGGATGCAGAGCGGGTTAGCTTTGAGAATCTGCAGCTTTCCACACAGGGGGCAGAGAGGCAGCGGAAAGACATCTTGAAGACAGCCATGCGTTTTGAACGCTTGATTGAAGAGCGCAAAGCTACTTCCACTGACATGAGTGAAAGTGACATATTGGCTGAGCTGGTGTCCAAATACAACAACTTTCGGGCGAACGCGGCCATAAAGAAGTGGCAAGTCTCTCCGGACGCACAGCAAGCGATCTGGGGGATAATCATCGGGTTGACTGGAACTAGCAGATCCTTGGTCCGACAGCATTTAGATTGGAACAATGGGAGGAGTCTGGACTCTCGAACACTTACCCAACAAAACTTTGTGTGGTTGTACATGTGTTAGGCTTTTAGTGTCTTGGGCAAATGTATGCAAAGTTGCACTCAACAATGATTTGGTGAGGGTACAGTGAAATGCTCCTTCGTCTCAAGCGTCACCAACTCAACGAGACGGTGAAGGGATGTTCTCCATTCTGGACACAGGTACTTTCAGCTCCTTTTCTTAGCTGTATTCGTTCTTGTGTTCATTATGCTTTTAAATATGGTTTGCAGTTTGCACTGTTGTTTAGCTGGCTTTCAAGCTTTGAATTTTAAACATCAGAGGTTACACCAGCAGTTCAGCACCTCCACTTCCAGAAGTATAACCTGTGGTGGAGCATCAACGTGAAGAGGATGAAGCGGACCATGCGGGCCCGCCACAGGTGGTCTGAAGAGAATTGGGCAAAGAATGTGGATCATTGTGCTTTGGCAGTATTCGCAGAGTCTGAAGTGAGGAAAATGAGTGACAGCCGAATCACAGAAGATATGATCAAATCAATGATGGAGTCTTTCCTTTCTGGGCAACTTTGGACCACTTACGCCAAGAATTTATAGTTTTTATGTTTGCTTTAGGTGGACGTGAGCCAGTGGTGGGGAAACAGCTTTGCATGGCTAAGGGACTACAATCAGGACCTGGATGCGATTTTGATCTCGAAACCTTCGCGCTTCAGTGTTGAGATGCTCAGCATGTTCCAAGACCACATTGCCAAGCCATTGATGAAGGCTTCTGGAGCTGCTGGATCGTCGGCAATGGTTGATGCAGATGTGGATGTGGCTGAGGACAGTAGCTGCTCATGCTTTCACACGCTTTCTTGGAAGCATTTGGTGTCACAACCAGTGCCTTGTCAGCTGACTTCCGAGAAGCTGTATCATACAATCTTCGTCGCAACAAGGCCAGGATACAAGATCAAAGTTGTAGCTCTGTGTATCTTGCCTGTGGCAGGTGGATTCAAGTCGCCACGTGCAGCAGGTTACTGACTTGAAGCATCACAATTTGTCCTTTTCCTTTTTGTTTTGTGGCTCATGTTGTTGAACGGTGTTGTTACTGCATGCCTGTTGTGTTGCACTGTTGGCAAGGTTCTCCACCTGAGAGATCAGATCGAGATCGGTCTTGGCCTGGCGGACAGGTGGATGGAGCGACGCTGTTTGATGCTCTGCACTGACAAAGGCCAGAAGGACTCCCTGACCGGCTTCACAAGGAGGCTTTTGCAGGATGCAACTACTGCCTTTCCAGACACGGACATTTCCCACATGCACCATCTCGGCTTCTTGGACTCAACCAAGTTCGGACGACTTGGAATGCCAGAGATCAATGAGATGGCAAGTTGGTGCTTGAAGGTCTTGAATCTGAACCCGGATTTAAGTACCTTGGTTGAACTGCTGTGCTTGATTCTTGAGGATGGTTTCTTAGTTGCCATCATTCCTGTCAGGCATGATCTTCATTTGCTGCCCAGTCTTGGCTGGGGATGGGGTGCTGAACGGTTTGAGAGGAGAATTCCGCAGGATTGAGGACAAGCTCATGGCGCTAGGAATGGAAATGAAGAACTGCCAAGTGGTATTTGATACCAGTAATTGCCATGGCAATCGGACACTTGGAAACAATTCAATGGTATTTTCATATTGGTGAGTGTAGCCCTTTGTCAAGCCATTGCACCTTGGTGGCTTCCAATCATAAGGACGTTTCCTGCTATGCTCCCGGGCTGGTTGGTGACGCTCGCCAGTACATTGGGATGCAAACAAGGGACGCTCTACCGTGCACCAAGGGGTGCTGAGCTCAAGTCCCAGGATGACAATGTTTGGTGCAAGTGTGATTTCTGGAGCTTGACAGCATGCAAGGCGTCCAACCCACTCCCCTTGAGTGCCCAAGTTTGAATTCAGGTTTGGAAAACATTGGGATGGTTTTGCAACAATGTGTTGTCCATTATTTGACACTCATTGAAGCTTACTTAGGTGAATACGTGACGCCAGAGAGCGGCACCTTTTTTTCTCATGAACATGGACGTTCCCTCACCGAACCTTGAACCTGATTTGTTGTTTTCCTTTCTCAAGTTGTTATTTTTTCAGCAGGTCAACATGCAGTAGTTGGGTGACAGCTGAGGACAAGGAGGATGGTGCCCAGTGGTTCTCATCCCCATCAACCATCAAGTCCATCTTGGAAGCTTGTTTGTGCAAAGTTTCATCGCTCAAGGGACATAGCCTCACAGTGCATCACTTTTCGCAGTACGACGGGAACCTGGAGAAGGCTTGGGTGTGTGTTTGCAGTGCTTATTTCTACTTTTGTTACTTTTGTTTGCAACAGATTTTGCAGGTGGTCTGTGATCTTATGACAGAGCTGTCGTCAGAGTGTCACATTGGATGCTTCTCCGAAACCACCAATCCTCTCCTGTTCGGCTATGCATCAACTCAAGTCAAAGACAAGCTTTTGGAGGCAAGGTTTGAGCACAATGTTCAATGCCATGACTTTCTTTCCCAAAGGTATTAGGTCAAACAAATTTGAGAACCCTTTCCAGGAATGGAAAGCAGGCCAAGGCCAAATGGGACTGCTGACTCCGAAGTACCAGCCAGAAGCGGATCTGAGTGGACAAACAGTGCCTCGCTTGCCAGCTCTGAAGATCTGCAACATGGATGCCAGTGGCAATCTGGAGATCCCCCAAGACATCAGGGACAAATGGATCAGCGATCCTGTCAGAAGTGCCTCGTTATGCCCTCTGTTTAAAAGTGTTTGTTTTCTTTTCTGTTTGTTGATGACCTGATGTGCTGCTTTGACATTTGCTTGGCTTCATCACTGAGAGCCCGACTGGCGGAATCGCTTGAAGAACTTCGACGCTGTGTTTGCCCCAGGCAGTGGAACATCAGGGGAAGCTCCAACAGTGGTTACTAAAGATGAGGCTCTTGATCTTGGAGGAGCGCCTTTGCAGGATCCAGAGCCAGCACTTGTTGCAGAGATGTCACCACCATCCATGAGTGACGATGCCTTCGACCAGAAATACAAGAACATGGAGATGAACACAGTACTCATTACCATGGGTTCAGGTCAGAACTTGACTTGCAAGCTTGTGGATGACAAGGTCTTTTTGAGCAGCGCAACCAAAACTCGTATTTTGGGAGCGTCAAGTCCTAACTCAAAGCCCTTGCTGCTGTACGCCGGTGGGAGCTGGCTGAGTGAGGATTCAAAGGCTGGGGCTGGGTGTTGTTTTGCAAGCTCTTTGTGAATACTTCAACTATGTGTTGACTAGCTAGCACGTTACTGCCACAAGGCCAAGGACTTCATTTCCAAAGAGCGCAACCAGAACAAGGCAGTGGAATTCCGTTTGTCCTCAGCAGATGACTTTGCTGCTCTCTGAAGATTGCAACACTTTTTTGTGACCACTGTTTGATGTTTGTGAAGTTTTTACTGTACATTCGAGTTTGTGTATTGGAATAATCATCATACTAAGGTGCTTCTGGAGGAACAGAGCCCGCAGGGGCTTCGGGACATCGGGCCCATGACAGTTTACAAACTCCTCGTCTCATTTGAAAAACGAGGAATCTTGGATTTGAAGCTGACCGGCCATTCTGCAGAACGGCCTCCTGCAGTGCAGCGTGGGGAGCAACATGATTCCATTGTGGTTAGCCACTCAACTCATTCAGTCTTCCGACCAGCAGGGGTGCAAGCAGCGAAGCTGAAGGGAACCAACCTTGCAGGGTTCATCGGCTTCAAGAAGTTGGCTTCCTCTCAGTACTTGTGCCTGGTTTGGAGATCCTTGGTATGATTGGGTCCATGTTTGGTAAATTTGTTTTGCATCAGTTGTTTGTTGACCTTGGTCCACTGAGGAATGCGCCATTATGCTCGTGAGAAGACGCTTGGACCAGCGAAGCCAATGTGGTTTTGCAAGTCAGATCTAGTCCTAGAGCCTAAGATGCAGTACCAGGTGGCATAGTTTCAAACAGTGCAGATTTTGATTAGATCACAAGCGATTGCCTCTGGCCGCAATGCAAGGGCATTGGCCAAACACGTTCTTGAAGAACAAAGCTGTGGGGTGAAAAGAGCATTGCTAAATATTGCTCTCAAATAAACACTTACATTGAACTTTACCATTTTGACAGTTCATCAAAGATTTGATGCTTCAGTTGCTTTCCTGCAAATGTTCTTCCTTGGTATTGTTTCTCAAAAGGACTTGAAAGGCCTGCTGCCAGCACGCTACCTTGTGTGTCATTAGCACGCTCTCGCCATGTCAGTGCCTGTGATCGATTTGGAGCCAAATCAGTCAGCTTCAAAGGCTTTGTTGTTGAACAAGCATCTTGCAGGTGTCAATGGTCCAGCTCCCAAACCAGGCTTCCAAATGTCTTCTTTCATGGGAGCTGCTCCATCCTCATCTGAGCAACCTGCCAACAAGACCCAGGAGCAAGCCAGCGAGACGAGCCAAGATCTTTTTATAGGCTTTCAAGCCAGTGCAACAGTGAAGAAGTGCATGAAATCTTCAGTTGCTTGATGTTGATTTTTTGCATGTATTGCTTGTCTATTTGTGCTTTGCTTTGGCTTTGTGCTTTGTGCATTGATGCATCATTGTTTGTTTAACCAAGGGACCTATGATGGCCATGCCTGTTGAGACAGTGGCAAGGCCGCTGAGGGGGTCTGAAATGGACACAAGGTCGAACCACGATTCTCAAGACAGCTTCATGGAGGGGGCTGCTGATGCCAATGTGGCAAGACGCCTGTTTGAGAGCGACTTCAGCGAGCAGAAGCAACCATACGTGTTCTTTGACAGCCAGTTTGACCTGTTTGGACCTCCTCTTGCCTCTGATGGATACATGGCACCGCAGACTCCTGAGCCCAAGCATTCCTCCTCACCACCACCGTTGGTGCCGTGCCGTGTTTTGTTTTTGGTTTGGTGCATTTTGGGGATACTTGTTTTCATGTTGAAGTGCACCTGAATGAGGTGACTGAGAGCATGGATGCTGAGCCAGAGATTGCCAACAAGGTTCCAGTGGAGGGGCTGGCCAAGCCGGAGGAGCTTGCGACAAAGGTGGCTGATGAGACGGACAAGATGGACGTTGAAAAACCTGGAAACCAGGCCATATTGTTTGGTTGTTTTCCATGTTTCAGTGTTGGTTCACACTTCTGGTGGAGTTTTAGATGCCTTCAATGGTGTTTTTGCTTGCTTTGTGGACAGGTCTTCAAGCGGTTGCGGCATTTACCAAGAGCTATGAGTGTTGCACAAGATCTGGGTGATTATGATGAGCACTCAAAGGCTGATTCAGGTGAAAAAGCTGATGAAAATGCTGATGGTGGAAGTGCTGCTGATGAAAAGGACACATTTGACAAATACTCTTTGTGAAACCACCTGACATGGATACAGTTGCAACTGTTTGTCTATATGTGTTCCTTGTTTAGGAGAAGAACAACTCCACCCGCATTACCAATGACACCTCCCCGAACACTCGCAGCAAGATTTTGGAAGAACGATCAAATGCAAAGCGAGCAAAATCAAGGGAATGGCATCAGAAATATGTGAGCAAGGGAGTCCCTTGGCTTAGTGTAGCAAAAACATCAGCTAAGGAGTTGTTTGTTTTTGCACCCTTCATGCAACTGTTCCATAGTGAAATCTCACTGCAAGGTTGTGCGAAAGACGTTGAAGCAGGAAGCCTCTCCGGCGAAATCGTGCAAAGAACCGAAATCCAAAGCTTCATCATCAGCATCCAAGTCATCATCTTCAAAGCAATCGCCAATGCAAAAGGCCCAATGGGAATTTGCATCTGAAACTAAATGAACACTTTTGGGAAATGTTTGTTTTTTAAATCTTGGTGTTGAACGGTTCTAACCCATCTCCATTGCGCACACGACGTTCTCAGGTACGAGCCTACCTGCGTGATGAGAAGGGTACATTGGAGGAGGCGCACAAGGCATGGATGAGCAGCACTGAGCGTGCCAGTTTTATGGCTGGGCGCCAAGGCACCCAGTTGTAGACAGTTTTTGGGTAAAGGTTGGATCCAAAGGATCTGGTATCATACGCGTGGGGTTTGACGCTACTTAGCAGATTTGGCACTGACAAGAGTGCAGTGATCTTCAAGTTCAAGTGATGGACCTTGGAGTTGTGGAGTGGGAAAAATCCAGATCTTTACCGTTTCTGGCATGTGCCAAGCAATGAGTTCATGAACAGTTTGCCAACCCATGTGTGTTTGCAACTTTTGTTTTAACCACACCATCAAAAAAACACATGGTTGGGGAAGATTTGATTTCATGTGATGTTGGTTGCCATTGCCCTTTTGTTGGTCCTCCTTTTGCCAGATGTTCTTTCCTTCACTCCAATGTTGGTGTTGAACTTGGGAAGGATGAAAACATTGAACATGTTGCCCTTTAACATACATAACACACACAACATGTGCACAAAATGCCCTCACAACCAATGTAAAAAAAACGCAATGCTAGAAACGAAAGACCCAACGTAGCTGATATGTCTAGTGCGCTGCCTTGTATCAAAAAACATCCATTTTTTTTGGAAAATGGATGGGCCTATTGCACTATACCTGCCCACCATGGTGGCATTTTGATGGTGCAATTTTTGTTACACCATTGCATACACTCTGCTTGTCTATCCACATGGTAGCATCTTGTGATGGTGCATGGTGAGTATTTGTGTTCCACCATTGCATTCTCTATCCACTGTGGTAGCATCTTGCATGG
>CAXAMN010023373.1:898315-930575 GCA_963970005.1 Durusdinium trenchii | reverse complement strand
ACGGCGAACCCAGTGAAATTGGTGTGGACAAAGAGAGTTGCTGCATCCGAGCTCATGATTTCCACCTCACCTTCTGGAGGTCAGTCAGGAGGAGGAGTCCATCCGTGTCCCATCGCTCCAAACTGTTCAATCAAAAAAGAAACAACCCTGATCGTGCCCTGCGGGTTCCGTGAAGAACTTCGGGATCCCCGAAGGGCCCCGAAGCAAGACTTTTCAGGGACGATGCAATCTATCTGTAGACCTGTTGTAGGGCTCGTGTGCGTGTGGGGGGGAGAAGAACTTTGCACATCCACGACTGAAAACATGCTGATGTTAATGCTTTGTGCTTCTCATGCTGGAAAACTCGCCAGACAGCCGTCCCAGGTTCGGATGCGTGCAGAAGGTGTGAATCCGTCCTACAGTACCCTGTTGAGGTGCAACTGCTCGTCTATATGAGCCCCTGAAGACCTCCCATGCGGAGCGATCCTCGACTATAGTTAGTGTCCCATCAACCTGGTGTTCTGGTGCGCACCGTTGGCCCAAAACGGATGAACCGATTCGATGGCCCGATGGCACCAAATTCTTGTCCAAAACTCAGCATGGCAAAAAAGATGGATCCATGTTTCTGGCCATATCCCAAACAAATATGTCTACTACTGCCATATGTATACAGACACTATCCATATTTAAAACAATATATTAAGTTATATATATATAGTATATCTACTGCCATATAGGCACTATCAACGTTTGACGTCATGCCGATCCGTTCCCTTGACCTCGCTCCCCCGTCGCGAAGCGACCGTCGACGGACGGCGGAGTGACGGCGGACCTGATCGGGTGGGAGACATCCGGCCATCCGGCCTCGAGATGGAGCGGGGAGGTGGGAAACATCCGTCCGCCTGGTTTCATATGAGATCCTTTGAGACATCCGCCAAAGGCCAAAGAAACCTCTTGCTTCAGAAAGATATCCTTGAGAAGTCATCAAAAATCAACAAAAAAAAGGAAGGTCATGGTCCAAAAAAGGATTGATGGGACCGGAACTTGGGGTACATAGGGAATACGCCAGCCTGGGCTATCCTGACAGTGAGGTTCTGATGCAGATCTTTCCGAGCTCAAATCCATCCCTCCCTCACCATGTTCCACATGGTGGGCTGGTGACCCATCCAGGGGGTGCTGGATGGGCTTCCCCAAGTTGGATGGGTCACCCGAGGATCCCATCTAGGGTACAATCATGAGCTACAATGGTCGAGTTGAACCTACAATAACATATATATGTATATACATACACATATATATATATATATATATTTGTGAAATTGATCAAGTACACCCCTGCTTCAATCTCCACCCCACCGCAACCTTGAGGCTGCTACTTCGAAACCCCAAAAACCACCACCAAGCCTCCAGACTCCAGTCACTTCAATGAAATTCCTCCAAAAAATCCACCCCCAACGACGGTTCGCCCCGTTTTCCGGGACGGCGGCTTCGCTGAGTTCCACGAGTCCAACGCCGATCTCGTCGTTTCTGGGCCGCCGGGCGCCACCACATGCCGCGGCAGGTGTGCCGCACTGGGCCCTGCGGAAAAGCGCTGCGCCCGTGGTACGGTGATGGCGCAGGATGATGCATCGGGGTGGCCGAGGACGCAGCTTGAAGGTTGGATCGAAACATGGTCCGCCCCCTTTTGGAGAGCACCATTGGTTCAAAGAACTCAAACAACACGGAAATGATCAGGAAGGTGTTTGGGGGCGCAGTTACTGTGAGAAGATGCATCTTATTGGCGAAAGAAACGTGGTTTCGCTGAAGATTGGAGGTGGTGTAACAAGGCGAAGCTGCTCCGGAGAGGGACTTCTAATTTGAGAGACTGTCGGTACCATGGGTTTTGGTACTGGCATAGGACCATAGGCCTCCGGATTGCGTATGTTGCAGCAAAACATCTCGGAATTTCACTCCAACTTGCATCCCAAATCGACATCGCAGCAGTTCCGACATCGATGGAGGACTACCTCACCCCGGGGGGGTCTCCGCACCGATCGACCAGGTCGACCCGACGGTCGACGCCAAGTCGCTTGAGCCGAGCCGAAGATTGGAGTGTCCGACTTCTGCAGCCCTCCGATGAAAAACCAGGGGAAACCCAACGATGCTTCTGGAAAAAAGACGTTTCAGTAACTTTAGTGCTTCTTGGATCTCCCAAGGAACCGCTTTTTTGGGACACCCACTCTTTGTCATCCCCTCCCAAAAAACAGGGACGCACCCCTCCAAACCACTCAGATTTGTGTGGTGGTTTCTGGAGCCTGCTGGCTTGGCGGCCCTGAGCGCAGCAATGGGCTGAGGGGCTGTGGAGGTCTGGCCAAGTGGATCGACTTGGTGATTGGGGAGTTCAGTGACCCGGAAGAAGGTTGGAGGGATGAAGGTCTGAATGTTCTACCATGACAGCTTAAAAGTCAACTTCTATTCTGTGGGGTCTCCGAAAAGTTTTAGAAAAGGGTGAACAAATGACTTAACATCCGTTGTCCCCTTAGAGGGGTCCACCCTGTTGGAAGAGGACCTGGTGACCACCAATCACCTTGCTGGCTCTCGCCACGTGCGCGGATTGCATGGAAATTACGCCAGCATAGACACCAGATAGCAAAGAGACTTTTGTGGGCAGCACACTGCATCGGCACCTCATCTGGCAGCTGGCACCAGCACCCAAGCACGAAAGTGCACATGGCGTACAGCCACAGATCTGGCAGCGGGACCCTGCAGCAGCACTGGCACCCAAGCTCCAAAGCGCACACAGGCACCTCTTCCTATACTTGAAGTAAGAACCCCGATAGCTGCTGCAGTTCTCTGGGGAAAAACCCAACAAATCCGTTCTTGTTAATTGGGTCCATTCTTGGTGCATTCGTGTCCACGCGCGACACCAGTTCTATACGACTTCTGACTGAACAAATTGACCTAAGTTATCTTGCACTTCCGAAGGGACAGTCACGTGGAATCGAGGATTTGCACTGAAGGAAACAAACACAAAGAAACACCAAATCATCCCCCCATGGTTCTTCAGTTCGAAAACCGTACGTGATCCCTTGGTTTTGTTGTGGGATCACAAAACCGCCCTACAAGGTGTAGGTCACACTTCGGTCCCTCAGGCGACGACGTTCCTTCGCAAAGGAACTCCGCAGTTCGGGAACGGAAGAAGCTGGAGAGACCCAGCGGCGGGCGGTCGCGGTCTCTCGCGGTCGCCGACCTTCGGATCGAAGGTCGGCCTCCTGGGGTGGTGGCACCCGTCTTCCCACCTGCTCAGTGGTCCGGTCCGTGGTTCCCCATGGTGTTTTCTTTCCGAAGGCACGGTGGGTTCTGCTTGAGGCTCACGGAGACCCGCATGGGCGCTGTCAGCTTCCCACTGCTCAGCATGGCGTGCAGAACGGAGTTCGCGCTTCTGCGTGTGTCGTGCGTGCGTCCTACATGGTGTTGCGTGTGGCTTTCTGGACATTGGGCTGGGTGCCGGGGTGATGTTCGGAAAGATAGCAAACAACAACAGCTTGGGGACTTGGGGGGTGTCAAAAGTCCTTGCAATGACGTGGGAGGTCGCCTTCTGCAAGAAAGGAGGTCTTGCAAAAGCTGCCCTAAAAGGCTCAAAATAATCTTTCGAGTGCCTTTGGAACCAGCAGTATCCCAAACCAGGTCAAAAGGAAAGTTGCAGTGTGGATGAGAACCGCCCAAGGGTCCCAAAAAACATCAGTCTCCTCCTCTACCGAACATAGCATACTTTATGAAAAATGATCGATGTGGTTTTTAAGTAGCACCAATCTGTGGTTGCAATATCTTCTGTTGCCCAAAATTTAGGTTGTCATCCTCGGACCAATAGGCCATCCTTGGAAATCACTGGGGTGCGCCGACCTTGGAGCCAAGGATGCACGTCGCTCGAGGATGCACGTCGAGTTCAGTGCCGGTTCTTTGGTACCCAGGAGTTCAGCGCCGCTCCCGGCATGATCATTCAACTATATTCAACCTATGTCTATGTCAGCTCTTGGACAAGTACAGAATGTCACAGACCTCTCATTCTAGCCAAGTCCCATCATGTTGATGGTGACCATGTGTATGTAAAGGCCCTCAAATCCATCCGACCAAATGGACCATCGGCTCTAGAGCCGTCTAGACTCTAGACTTCATGTCAATCCACCAGCTTCGTGTTTCTCCTAACGTCATGCCGAAGCTAACGGGAGTTGAACTCCCCGGCTCGATCGACGTGTTCGTCGGGTACGGTACGAGTACCGGCACCGTTCCAAACCGTCCAAATCATCACGTGCACAGAGCACTCTGGAGGCGAAAAGCAAAGCATCTTGGACATGCATGGCATCTTCGATGTTGTAACGAGTACCCATTTGATCTCTCTCTCTCTATACATACGCCAAGTCTACGAGGGATCTGAGCACGTCTGCGTGCCAGGGGAGACGTCTCCCAACCCGATTGATGGGGATTTCTGGGACTCCCAGCGCCATCGTGCTTTTTTTGCCGAACAAGATGTCTATGACAGAACCCACATGAAGCACCCAACCAACTCCCACGAGTTTCCAGTCGCAAACACTCACCAACTTGGTGACCTTCCAAAAACGGCGTCATATCCACACCGAAGCGCCCGGAACACCGGCGCCGAAGCACGAGTGCACCGAGTCCCTGTCTCCGATGGTAAAAAACGACAAAAAGCGCCGATGGATCAAACGCCCGACTCATTCCATGGGTTTCATCGCTGCTGTTGATACAACCATCCGGTTGAGGTTGTGTCCCTCGTATCGGGATCCTGAGCTGAAAATACAGGTGTTTTCGGGGAAAAAAAAAAGAAGAAAAACACATGGGAGTGTACCAATTGTCCCGCTCTTCCATCCAGGTTGCCACCATGTGCTCATGTGAAGAAACATGCTCTGGGACATATTGAGTGATTCTTCAGGAATTTTCTGTACTGCTGAGGCCTCGGCATCTCATGGGTGTGTCACAGTGTTCGTACCGACTGTGACTCAGTGTGACTTCAACATCGGTCCACCCGGTCGAGCCGCAGCGGAGACAAAACGTTCGGGAAGCCTTTTCAAATGTATCTCTTCGAACTCACCCACCAAAACTTGGATTTGCTGTCCAGGAAGCCTGGAGAAAAAAAGAACAAACCATATTCCCCAGGTTAGGGGATACAGTATACCAGAAGGGGAAAAAAAACTACCTGATTAGCAAAACCCAAAAAATGCACTTTCAGATGTCTAGCAGTTCACCCTCCCAAAAACGACGTCCAAGAACAGCCCCAAAAACGACCCAACCCGTCCAACATCCAGCCCAGACAAAGCCAGCACTGCCGCACTGTCGCACTGCCTGAGGGCAGCTCGTGGGAGGCCTGCTCCTGCCACGAGCTCTGCAGGGTGCAGCGCGAAGGCAGTAGGGAAACCCCCTTTGGCCTTTTTGAGAGATTGATTATAGTCATCCTGGACTAAATAGAATATATGAAACGGATCCTTTTTTGGCTTGGTTCATATTCTACCTACTCCAGGATTCTCCAGGATGATTATATATAGAGATGGTGTATGGCGGGGGGATGGATCCACCGCTAGGTCAACCGCATGGCTGTCTTCGGCCGAAAATCCACATCTCTTCTTCGGAAACGGAACCCAACCTCCCTGCCAGTTCGGCAGTTCGGCAGTTCGGCGGCTTTGGCCTCGACACCGTTCGGCGCGGTGGTCGACACCGTCGGCTCTCGACACCGTTCGCGCCTCAGCCTGCAGCCGTCGCGCCAGGGCCTGGCAGTGGAGTCAATCCACGCGGGGGGGGGGGGCCACGCCACGCGGCTTGGTCAGGTGATTGACGGGTGAACCTAGAAATCTAGAAATGGCGAGACCCCCAAAGGTATTTCCTTGGTCAAAGCCCTCTTTCCGCTGCATTCCAATTCTTTCATAGACTCCCGGACCCTAAAGATAGACTATTGCAACTGGGGTTTGGACAATGAGTGTTGGCCAAATTTCGTTTGGGGGGAGTGTTGGCGAAGCAACACCTAGGACTCCCCATTTCTCCCCATCGCTTGGTCTTTTCTCCAGCGACTCCCCTGGAAAGTAACTCCAAGCTACCAAGCACCGATCCAGAGAGTGAGATCCTCCAAATCGGAAACCTGCTTGATCCAAAACCCCTGATCAGCAGACATGTTGACACGGATCTTGTGGTTTTGCAGGGAGGGCTGGTATTGATCCAGCAAACAGGTCTACACCAAAAACCCGTGGGTTTGGGGTTTTGGTTGGCTGGTTTTGCATCCTACGCATAGCGACACAACATCGTCCGCCTCATCCTCGTTGACGGCTCTCGAGTCCATAGCTCGTGCATCGACTCGGCCAACTTTTGATTCGACGAGAACGTCGTGGGAATTTCTGGAGTTCGTCTCGAGTGTTCTAAAAGAAGAACAGAAGAACTGAAAGAAGCTGCTGGAATGTGGAAGCTCCATCTTCGGTCTGGATCACCCAGACAAACAAAGACCTTACACCAGTCCGACGTGAGTTACAGCACCTGGTTCTTCACCTATCAAAACTGGAATCTGAGTGGTCGGGTGACACTGTCACCCTGCAGCGCCGCCCGTTGGAAGGGCTGATTCTAAAACATAAGGGAGCCTTCGAGCGCGCGCTTTGTGTCCTTCTCGCTCATCAAGCAACTATGGGTGACCTTCTCACAGAAACCCCGACGGTTCGGTTGGGACAACATGTGTCCGACATATCTCAGGTGTCCGACGTGTCTGGCTTCTACCCGATTCTTACATCTCCGGCCCGGGCGAACCCGCTCAATCTGAAGAACAAAAGCATGATGCGGAGGTCGAAAATCCGTGAGGACACATCCATACACCCAATGATTCAGAGGAGCTCCGAGCTCGTGGGATTTTGCGTTTAGAAAAAGCTGTGCAAATAAGCCACAAGTGGCCCCTGAACCAAGTTATATAACAGTCGATGGCTTTGCATGTCCTACTTGGCTCGCGGTACCAATTCCTAAGTGCAACAACCCATCATCTATCGCCAGTGAGGTTTAAGGCAAACAAAGGCTCTTTATGGCGTGTCACCCAGTCTCAGGAAATATGCCGTGAACGCGAAATCTGATCGAAAATGGCGCTCTCGGGGTCGACCAATGATTGGGAAGCCATATAAAAGTCGATGGCAGGTGCAAAATAGAGACTACACAAACCACCATCAGTCACAGGGTCTGCAACCATGATTTTCCATGGGCAAATGACCTGTCCTCGTCACCAACATGTCTAGTGGGAGCTGCGATTCGATCCAGCTGAGCTGATGATCCACCTTTTCCAAGCTCCACACTCACCATAGCAGCATTGGCCGCCCATGCAAACCCACCATCTCAGGCTGGTTTGTAAAGACACATGATTCCAGTTGAGATACTAACTCATGGTCGCTTCAAAGACATGGACTGACATGGCGTGGACATCGCCCCAATTGTTTCTTAGACTATCAGGGAACCAAGATCAACTACAGCGACTACGGCGACTACGGTAGCGAAACCATGGTAGCGAAAAGTCTTCACTTCGTCCACCAGAAGGACCCAGACCGGCAGAAAAAGATTCAAATGTTCACCCCAAATGTCACTTACATTCGAACTCGCCTGTTCGAAGGGGTCAGGTCGCCTATTTCCAGAGATGACCAAAACAAACAACAATATATGGAGTGCACTCTCTGCGCCCAGTCACCACAGACTAACAGTGCCACAGTGTGCACCAAGTCACTAGCATCCACTTTTCATGATTTGCGCTAACCACCATCAGCCCGCCCGAAAAAAATAGACTCTGCTCAAGAACAAATAATGTGTACTTTTAAAACCAACCTTCAACCGCATCCCACCCCAAAAATTGTTCCAGCTCTGTGATCGAGAACATTTGCTGTATGATTTGTTTTCACACATCCAGACCAAAAGCAATTCATTTGACACATCCTCCACAACTCAATGCTTCATGCTTATTGAAGAGAGCTCACAAAAAGCCACCAAAGGTCCCAGAAACGTCAAACAAAAAGCAAGTAAACGCGTAACACACCGTTGAATGGGACTTTGGCATCTCCCTTGCTTGGGCTTTGGAGTGTGTTGGAGCGTGTTGTTCAGTGTTCAGTTCGGTCGAGTTTGGTGGCATGTTCTTTGGACCTCTGCGCCACCAGCCACGAGACTTCTGGGTCGAAATCGAAGAAAACCCTCCCACAGAGCCGACAGCTGCTCTCAGGCAGCAGGGCTCGCCTCAGACGTGCCAGCGGCCCGGCGCAGATCCCGAGAATGCGGGCGAGTCGGGCTAAAAGACCTAGAGCTAGTAGCTGCTGCAGTGGGATGTCCTGTTTGAATACATCTCACTGTGTCAACACGGTCCTGCCCAGCAACGGACACAAAGTCCGCGGACGTCTCAGATGCTACTGCGGACGCCACCGTCTCGAGCCTGGATGAGGACTTTTCAGCTGGGGCGCTGAAGCCCATCTGGCTGTGTGTGTGTGTGTCACTGTGTCACCCCAAAAATAGACAGAACAGGTACATCCCGGGAAATTCCCGTGGTGTCCATGGGTGCAAACTGCTTCAGACCATACGATGAGGTGCCACTTTGAAACATGTGAAGCCATCGGTGTCACCTGCAAAAAGCCCAGATGGGTGTGTATTTCATTGCTTTTGCTGTATTTTCCTTCTTCCAGGACTGCTTTAGGAGGTCTCCTTGTGGTAATACACCCCCAGATTGGGATTTGAAAATCCGAGCAGTGAGCCAGTGCGCATCGCGGCCACTGGGCTTCCCCAACGAAGTGGCAGAGGTCGTCGACCCTTTCGGGTCGATAGTATTCTTGCATCAGTTGCGACAAGCTACTGGCCAGGTGAAGGGCTTCGCAAGAGAAGCGATAGGACCTACCCAAGGTGCCTAACGATGGGGGGCTGCTAGCGTTTGTTGAACAAAAAGTCGGATTGGCCATCACACGACGTATGTGCTGTCAGTGCTGTGCTGCTGTGCCCGCTTACCGCATACCAACTCAACGACATGCTTCTAGAAAAAGGTGGTAACTCCAGGGGCAAGCTGTGAATCTGTTGGGTAGTTACGGCTAGTTGTGCCACCTACAAGCTCCCCACAAGAGAGCAGAAAGATATTAATACTGACTCTGTCAGACGCAACATGGAAATGCCGATCCGCTTGCGATCTCACCGTGGACCTCACAGACGGTGCTCTCCTGATGCGACGCACTGGGATCGCAAAATCCGCCACCTGCGGCGCCAGTGAAGCGCAGATCTTTGCTGCACAGAATCCATGGCCAAAGACCACTGAGCTTTACGCATGGAAGATACAAAGAGATGTTCCTTCACAGTAAAGAAAAAGCACTGGCAAACGATCGCTAATCAGTGTTGACTAGAAAGAGACCATGAACCATTTCTCGATACCAACCACAATGGATTCAGCCGAGCCCAGACAAACCAAACCCATTCAGCAAATGTTTGGTGAAGGGATACATCATGTATGTATCATGACCACCTGTATGTTTAACGATGTTGGTCATCCCTTGGACTCTACCACCTGTTCTGACTCGGTCCGAAAAACGCCAACGCATCACTACCTTGCTCCATGGATCATCCTCCCATCGGCCCTCCCATCATGTCTCTTGAACGGGACGACCAGAAACGCCAGGGATTCCAAGGTCAGACTCACAGAGTCAATGACCAGCGCATGAGATGCTACACAAACATCACAGAAGATACAAGAAGCAAAAGAAGGGCAAATGACTCAGGCCAAGAAGCAAAACTAATGTGAAAAAGAGTCGAGCATATATGACCCCAGTATGACCCGAAAGCAGAGATCTTCGCCGGCGATCTGCTTTGGTCAAAGGTATGTTTTTCGGTGGTGACTGGACCCCGAAAGGCCAACGGCAGGCGCCTGAGAGTCGTAGGCAACCTCGTTTCCCTGCCAAGCTTTCGGAGAGCGGACATTCAGAGTTTCACAAATCCAGCTTGAGTTTCAGAAATCTCATGCAGTTTCCTCTTGAACTGACTGGATAAACAGGTGATGCGTCATCTGTTTAGGCCAAACTCCCAACAAGGTCTTCCGGACCGGCCGAGACGACGATCGGTCTTCGGTCTTCACCGAGCACGTGCTCCAGCTGTTCACAAGCACCTGAAAACTGGACTCTTGCACAGACCGTCTTCCTCTATCAATGGTGAAGCCTTGGAGTCTCGGTTTGTGCCATAGACTTCCATGTCGCGGCTTTCGGATGTCCGTGCAACAAGGAGCACAGAGGCAACTACGCACTGTCACGCACATCAAATATTCTAAAATGGTTCAGTCAAGTCCTCCCAAACAGAAAAGGCATTAAAAACGTCATAAATTATGGCCCATAATTATTGAGCCCCCACCCGTGTCTCCTCGCCTCCACGATGATGAAGGTCCGGCGCCGACGACGACGCCCGTCGGGGCCTCACGACCCGTCAAGGACCGAGTGCAAGGCAGCAACCCCTCCGGACCAGCCAAAAAAGATAGGGGCCATATCAAATAGATGGGAGCTGTCACGACGATATCTAAACAAAATAGGAAAAAAAACACCAACGAATCCCAACGAAAAGGCTCACCAACTCCGAGTCTTCAGAACTGAGGGCTGGGTTGATGATCTTTTTCCCGAGCGCAGCATATGCCACCCAGACCCCGAAGCAAAGCCCCATGGCCCGTGAGATCTGGAACACCGGATGGGGATAAAGAACCCGCCTGCACCCAAAAACTGTGCATTTTCTCCAGATCTCCTAAAAAAGATCACAACCTCCGGATGGGGGGGAGTAGAAGTGGAGTACAAGTAGCTGGGGAGCCAACCCACATCTGAAACAAAGAAAAACAACACTAGATCCACGTGCCAAAACCCACATTGAGTCCAGAAATCTAGTGAATCTCCCCTATTTCTGCAGCATCTTCATTTGGAGTATATATACCTGGCTCCAACAAGGGACTCTTGGTATGACCACAGGAGCCGGACTTCTCCATGTGTTACTGTCACTTGTAGAATGATCAGACCCTCGATAATTCCCTGGTATAAAGGTAGGAACAGCGCATGTCCGTCCATTTAGTTAGAGGGTTTTATCTCTGGTCTTTACTGTACCTTTTGAGGCACACCATGATCTCACAAAAAATGGGATCAACCCCCAGTTCCATAGGCCAAAAAGGAAAAGCAGACCTTGAGCCGGCAGGACTCAACGCCCAGCCGGCCTTCAGCGGGCTCTTCATCCAACCATTTCCTCAATCGACCAACCCCGAGAGTTCGCAAAGGTCCATGGGATGAGAACCTTCGGGTTTTAGTCCAAACCAACCAGGTTTTGGGGTTCTGCCAGCCTCAAAAAAGAACGCCAAACCAAATCGGTCACTTCGGCCAGGTCCCGGTTTTGGGGGTTTCAAGGTCCAACCAGGTGGTCGAAAGCCGTGAAGTACACCAGCCACAAGGAGAGGATCTGTCATCCCACACACATGATGACTCTTGACTCTTGATTCATCGGAAAAAAATACAAAATTCTTCAAGCTTGGGGGTTTTATTCATCAAGAGTCTACATGACTATGACGATTTGGTTCATCGACCCACTTCAAGAAACGTCGCATGACTAAGTCCGACATCCTTGAGCAGAGGACAAGCACTGAACGTGCCTGATCCTTGATCTACCTGGTAATGACGATCGGCCATTCCTTCCATGAACTGCTCGTCAAGCATCCCACAAGCCGTAGCACAAAGCAACGTGAGCATGAAGAGCATCATCGTCCTTTGCGAGAAAGGCTAGAACCCTTGAAGGAAGAATCCTTGCATCACGTGATATGAAACCGTATCAATACACCTCTCATGGTCTTCAGCAGTTCGGGCAGCTCAGGCTGGGCTTTCTTTGAACAAAAAACATCAGGAACCACAAGCTATGGAGGATAGGTCAAGGACGGATTCGGAAACTACGATTCGGAAACTACCCCATGATTCGGAAACTGAGATTCGGAAACTACAGGCTGCGAAATGATTCGGAAATTATGATTCGGAAACTACCGCCTGATTCAGAAACTATAGCGGATGTCTGCAGGAAGCCCAAAATGATATACGCCGCAAGTAGACCCCAACGTTGCCACAGAGATGACTGCCAAACTATAACTCAAACCATAACATACCATAACTCCCTACATGGCGTATCATTTGAAAAGATCCGTCCAAACTGAGGTGTCCTTTTCACACCAGTTGAAATGTTTGGCATGTTTGCGGGCCTGCGTGATTGATGTGATTCCCCGCCTTGCTCGCAATCAGAAGCTGAACGTCACTATCCCACCCACCCCCAACCCACCTCCCACCCACCCCCCACGCACCTACCTGCTCGACTTCTGAACCAGTGTTCTTCTTCGTAGTTTCTGAATCGTAGTTTCGGTGCAGTAGTTTCTGAATCGTAGTTTCTGAATCGGAATTTATTCTGGAGGATAGCTCACCGACTGGGAGTGTCATCTGTATCATCTTTATTTCACTGTCTTGAAAAGCCGAGGCGGCCGGAACCCACCCCCCTGGCATTTGGGGAAAAAGGGCCCCCATCTGTGGTTCTTGACCTGAAGCCTTCTACCCCCCAAGCCACGGTCGGATTATGGTTGTCATGCAACGAGATCGGGCCTCTCTAAAGACATTGGTACATGGTTCAGTATTTGTGCACCTGGGCCATAACCAAAAAGCACAACAAACAAAACATGGATCTTCAGTCGAGATTTCTCAGCCAAGCTTCTCTCATCGGGAATGTCACCAGGGTCACTGGCCAAAGGATTCCGATTGGATAGAAATCTTCACCTTCATTCTATTGGGCCAACCAATCACCGATGAACCACAGTGGATTGGCTCCAGTTTGGTATCCGCTGCAGTCTCACAGCTTCTGCAGTCTCACAGCTTCTCACGAAAACCGTCAAACGTCAAACCAAATCAGCAAGCACCTTCCCACCAAGCGTCACTAGCTCCGGCAGGAAGATCAGCTTCAAATGCGCCGCCACACGGCCCAAAGCTTGCTCCACCTCCGTCGGGCGGGGTTTCAGGCAGAACACATGAAAAAAGGTGAAACGGTCGACGTCGATCCATACAAGTCATGGGTCACCATAAATGCAAAAAAAATAGCAAGTGTAAGAACGATGGTGGCCCACTTGGCTGTCATCGGAACGATGAACACCATGGTCTCTCAAACAATGCGACCCGCTCCTTCTGCCAGCCGGTCGCATCCATCCTCGATGCAACCCACGCGGTTCGCGCTCCGCGGTCCGAACCTTGCCTGGCTCATCGGCAGCCGGTCGAAGAGCAGACCATCCTGGGTGTGTAGGATGACAAACAAGTCTCCCTGGGTGATGGACGTCTCCATCAAGTCTGGGATGTTTTCAGTTGGAACCTAAACCCACGTTGCCATGGAGGGAAAGGCAAACACTGCGTTGCCTATCCAAGCCGTCCCTTCCCTGTTTCATTCATGGAGTCCTGACTGTTCACTCAGGAGGGTACGCGGACAAACATGGCCTGACATGGCAGCCACGAGCTAGCCCCGCAGTGGACTCCAAATGACTTGTTGCTTCTAAACCAAGACATACACCTATCACCATCTATCAGAATCCATCACCTATCAGTCAACGAAATAGGTTCCAACATCTGCATCAAAAACATTTAGCATCGGCAATGACATCCTTCAAACGCATAAGTTTTAAGCAACAATCCATGAGAACGACTGGATTCCATCTCAAACAACGATTTCGTCTCCAGGTTGGAACCCGTCGAAGCATCACTTCCCAGAGTGCAGTGAAAACCGTCTTGCCAATTTTGAGGAAACTCTGGTGACTTGGTGTCCACATCCATCAGTCCGATCATCAGTTCGTGACCGAGATCCCAGGATGGTCGGTCACTTATATAATTAGGCCTGTTTTCGGTCGGATCCAAAAACAGAGACTCCAGGATGGTTGGTCACGAAGAGGCCTGGTCCCGGTCCATCTCCCTCACCAGTCTTTTTGGGTCCACGGCAGGGACCGGAAAGGAGGCCGTCCCGGCCGTCAGAAGTGCAGCGCCCGCCCTGGCGCGTGACCGTGCCCAAACCAAACCCAGACCCGTTGGCCGGAGCAGTTGGAAGCGTGCGAAGATGTCTTTACAAAGGAGGCTGAAGGCTTCACTTCTTTTGGTCTCCTCCCAGGTCCGCAGGTCCTTCTGAAAGAAATGTCCATCCGATCCCCCAAACGCTCTCCACCGTTGGTCCATGCAAAAACGGTGAGAAGTACGTGCGGCTCAAGAGAACGAGGCCTTCGGGGAACCACCTCCACACCTTCGAGTCCGGTTATTTGTCCACCACAGTTGTTGGGACCCCAAATGTTTTTGAAGTCACCTTCATCATTGTCACGTCGATCTTTTGAGAAACCAAAAAACTCATGATATGGAAAAGACACACTGGGCCGATGAAAAAGACAACGCAGGGGCCGGGCTCCAACGACCTCCGTTTCCGTTTGCCTCGACGGCTCGGCAGGTCTCAGAGCCCCACCGAGGCCTGGAGGTCGGCTCCGGTCGTTCGGTCGGCTCCGGGCGAGGAGCACGGACACGCGTGGTTTTTTGGGGGGAAAAGAACAGGAACAAAAAGGAATGTAGGGGTGTAACAGGCTCCTGGATTCATCAGACCTCCCCTGTTTGAATTGAAAAACCTCTGCAGGCTTCGGCCAGGTGACAAATCAAGAGTCCACATGACTTCGCTAGCTGCTAGCTCTCGTCAGGCTTGGGGATTTTGCCCAGCCAACCGGTCGTTCCGAGGGAATCGGCGCAGCTTCCAGTTCCCTGTTGGAGAAGAGCTGGAGAACCCAACAAACATCGCTCCCTCCGGCGCTGTTTACCGGTTTTCACCGATTAAAATTTGAGCACTGCGATTTCATTGATTTATATGACTTGTTACTTGTTGTTTGACACTTGGTGGTCAGGAAACCTGGATTTGTCCTTTGGGGCAACCTTTCTCATGGTCCATGGCAATAGTCTTGCACCCGTGGTCGCACCGCGAAAGACGCCGGTGAAGGAACCACGGGATCAGAACCGACCAAACCCCGCTGATCCTTTAAGTTCCAAGAGAGATGTGGTTCGACCTGCAGGCCCGGTGCAGAATGTCAGGTGCCGCATCCAGGTGCCCGCACCGCAGCTGAGAAGCCACACCAGGCGCCACATGGCGCCGCAGGGGACGCCCGGGGCGCACGCCCGGCGCACGCCCCACGGCACTCCATGCAGTTCGAGCCCACACACCAAAAGGTTGGAAATTCTGCACAGGCACGAGACAACGAGCATTAGCGCGACGCCAGCAAACAAGCACCGCATGCCAACCTCCATCTAATGTTATGTAGCTGATGCTAGCAGCTAAAATTTCTGTTGGCCGTGCAAAGCAGTTCCGCCCAGTCAAAAAGAACGATGTGTGAATGTTTGAATGCCTCGGCAGGGGGCCGGTAGATCTGTGGTCCCAGTTGTCCCAGTTGAACAGGGTGTCCCAGTTGACCCGGTTGAACCCAGGATCCAGTTGACCCATTTGACTTTGTCTAATGACCACTGCATCAACTGGATCAACTGGACTATCTGGTTTCGTGGTATCCGATGGGGCGAGTGGAACAAGTCGGTGAAGTGGGTCCACGGAGTTCACCGCAAGTTGTTGTGAATGTTGTGTGCGCACAGGTCTTCGCTTGAGGTCCAGTCAGTTCTCGACTCGTTTGAGGAAAAAGGGTCCCAACCAAGGTCAACACGAGACGTCTGGTGTTGAGCTTGGTCTTTACTGCTTAAATAATTACTTAATACCTAGTGTTCGTTGGGATTTATCTTGAAGGATCATGTTCAATCCTTTTTACATTGTGTGTCAGAGCGCCATCTCGTCAGAACTGGTCACAGCTGGTGCTGGGAGTATGATGTTGTCGACGGCGACAAGCTTCTCGGGAAATCTATACATTTATAGTATTTATATAAATCTTCCTTCGCTCCCTTTTCTCTCTGTGCTAGTGTGGTTTCACGGTGAGCAAGCCATTTCATGGCGTTCATGCCCTGCTGGAGCTGTGGGCGGGTTTCAAAGAAAGGGAGGGTGCCTTGAGCACGAAAAGGAAAATCAGATTTAAAGCTCAAATCTTCCTTCGCTCCCTTTTCTCTCTGTGCTAGTGTGGTTTCACGGTGAGCAAGCCATTTCAGGGCGTTCATGCCCACACATCCCAAAACACTCACAACCCAACGTTCCAGCCTCAAGGCTCCGAGCTCCTGAGCAGGGCAAACCAAGCTTTCGTCGGTATCGAAGCTTTCTGAAAACAAGTGATCTTCTCCAGGACCTTGGGGAAAGTAGCAGCTATACCAAAAATATTTTCACGTTGGCTTTTAGACAGGTGAAGTAAAAGCTGCATGCTTGAAATCTCTTGTATATATATTTCCATCACCCTCTGATTCAACCATCTTCCGCGACGGCGAACTAGTTCGCTGTCTTCGCAAGTTTGCATCATCCACGTCGCCCCACCGGGCCTCAACGACCCCAGATCCAAAGTCTTGGAAAGTTTTAGCGAAGCCGAGTCCAGGTGAAGCACCTTCAGGATATCAACAAATCTATGTCTCAATGTTTGATCAGAAAAGGGCCACAATCTCTGATGGCTCTCCAGGTGTCAACAAGAGATAAAAGGTCCGGGATGTCCAGCTTGGCCGATTGATGACGGGCCGATACAAATCTCGTCTTCGGTTCACGCAAGGCCAATAGGGCAAACTTGTTTGTGTAAAATGTATCACTTGGTAAAAGAAGGTCACTTCGCAAAGCATGTGTCATCTCACTGGTTCTAAGGAGCGATCCCCACCCTAAAGCCAGCAGCCCAGCAACATTCAGCCATCCCCATGACAGATCGACAGTCAGCATCGCTAACAACACTTGAAAAGGCATAGCCAAATGATGAACCGGCTTTTCTTCTCTGACCCAACTAAAGGCCATGTCCCAAGCAGCTTGAAGTTGCCTCCTCCAAATTGGTTTCAAACTAGCAACACTATTGACTGTTTCAACCTAATGCGTATATGTCTTGCCGGCCTCATAGAGCCTCCTCCCATAAGCCAGCAGGATCTCGTTGATCCTTTCAACACTTTGTGCAGGGTTGTCGAAGATGGGCTGCATATGAAAGCCAGCAAAGTCGCACCATTCCAGGAAAGCTCCAAGCAGCTTCTCACGGTTTTTGGCCGTCAGGTCGGTGACTGGCCTACCTTTAGGCAGAGGCGCTCTATTCATACGGACTTGGGCACGGCGCACGTCGCCCGGGGTCCGTGGTCCAAAAGCTCCATGGCTATCCATTGCTCTAACTATTCCTAATCCGCCGAGGGGATAGGGAGAGAGCAGGAGAAGTAGGAAGAAGCCAAAGACACCAGGAGAGGAAAGGGAGCAAAGAGGTGGACCTTCTCCAGGAAATCCAAGTGATGAATCAAAGTCGACCAGATGGCGTGGCCCGTTCAGCGGATGTCCAAGGCCATAGGGTGCAAGGGCAGACTGAGAAGTCCAAGAGATAGCATGGCGACGAGTGTCATGGCGACGGAAGTCCAAGAGACCAAATCCATAAATTCCAAAGACAAAGCGGACCCAATTCGAGGCCCAACGACGAAGTAGAGGCATCGAGAGCAAAGACCTGACTTGATCTTCAGATGCAGAGCTGATAGGAAGGACGGATGTTGAGTTTCTCACCTCCCAACCTCTGGTAGGGTCATCTGATGTGTTGAATCTTGTAGGGACGTAAAGTATAGCCCACCAGCCAGGCATATTGCGTTGTAGCGGTGAAGTAGAGAGGACAGAGCAAGCGAGGATGATCGTCCCTTTGAAGCTGCACACCTGATCACATTCGAATCATCAGGTTGACAATCCTCGAAGAAGTAGGGGCCCTCGCCTTTCGCTCCGCCAGCCTCAAGAGAGAGGACATCTCCAACAAATTGATATGCCGTGTTGTTGCAAAAGCCCAGCTGTCCTCCTCCTTCCAAGGCAATGCAATAGCACACATGTTCGTGAACTGGTTTTCAAGGCCTTTGACATGCAGAGAATCCAAGTGCTCTGAAAGGAAGGCCTCTCTGTCGACAATGGCCTCTCTGAAACTCAATGCTATCTCCATGGCCAGCTCCTCGGTGTAGGAAGCTGAGGCCTTCGTGTGTTTGCCCTCCACAATCAGGCGAGTATGATCACGGGAGGACCTTCTGGTCAAACGAGAAATATCCATGTGGACAGCCATCAGCCGAAATGTGGTGACCCATACGCACAAGAGTCACATCTCTTGACCATGACATTCTGTTTCTCCTCCAGGGCTCTCCAAGGAGGAAGATATCTCATCATGCCCATCCACGGCTGTTCGAGTAGCCCTGGCAACATGAGGCGGTGGCACAATGCAAGGATGGCCAAAGCACGAAGAGCAAGAAAATTTCCAGTCTTTGTTTGCTGGCATGACAAGTCAAAACCATAGGGCACCATCTTTGATCTCAAAGGAGGCCTTCTCATCAAAGAAAAAGAAGTGCAGACCGGCTCCACCATAACGCTCTTGAGCTTGTAGCTTACCAGCATATCGAGTGAGGCACAGGTCCAGTTCTCCACTATAGGATGTGTCGATCGGAGGGCCCACCACCAAGCCCAAAAGCAACGCAGCTTTCGACACCCTAGCAGAGCCAGCATAGACCTCGATGAAGTCGTACTCAAAGGCGATAGGCCTGTCAGGAGATACTGAAAACTCCGGCTCTGGCCTGACATCCTCCGCCTTTTCAATGCCCTCCTCCGAAACGCCTAGTCGTGGTGGATCCATTGCACGAACCGCAGCCCAGTGGGCTTGGCCTCCCTTTCCCGGATGGAGCTTGTTCCTATCTGCCATCGCCCATTCTTATGACTACAATGCATTGGGTACTGAATTCCTATCAGGGGTTCATAGACTTCTTGCGCTACCCGTGCACTGGTCGGAAGCATCGCGCTCCACTGGTGCAGACACTCCTGATCTATCCGAGGCTACGCTGGCCTGATGGAATTGGTAACAGTGCCCTGCCCGCGTGATGGCATACCCAAGGCCAGCCAGGAGGCCTTCCGGAGTACTGAAGTTGACTTTTCCAAGGTCCTTGTGGGCTGCTTGCAAGGCAGCTCCGACCGGAGTGAGGCAGGGGCAGTGCTCATCTGTGTTCCATTGGCGTCCAAGCCGGCCATGACTTGCTTCATCTGCAGCTTCTGTCAGCTTGTCGAGGGGAACCTCAGCACAGCTATGTAGGAGGCTGCATATGACAGCTGGTAATTCATGTGGCATAAACCAGCGATGCGCTGCCAGAAGTCCAATGGGAGCTTTTAGGAGCAATGCTCTATGCTCCCTCAGATTGTCGGCAACTCCTCCGGGACTTTGTTTGGGGTCGCCAAAGAGCAGTCGAAGGAACGGCTGGCGCGGGATAGCCGGGACAAAAGCGGGTTGTTTCTTCCCCCACCAGGATGTCAATTTGTTCCATGTGTACTCTCAGCGACGAATGCGTGTGTGCTTTTTGTTCCCACACGGTTGCAATGACAACTTTGGCTTTAGGGATAGCCCCTGGGCAGTACTGCATGGCCAGGTCATACCTGGTGCTGGCTGCATTGGCCGCGGCCTCCTCTCGCCCAACAGCCCTTACAAAGAGTTTGGCTTGTTCATCGTCTAGTGCTAACGAAGCTAGTAGCTTGGTGATGGCTCGACCGGGTTTTCTTTATGGACTACACCGATCTTGAGGTTGGTTGTCAAAGCCAGCCAAACCAGAAGGAAGGTAAGGGAGCGTGTCTTCCCCGCACCAAAGACCCCTGCAACGGCCAACGTAGACCGCCCTGTTTGAAGGGCAGCTGCCAAGGAGAGTGCCACAGACATGATGTGGGCACTGTCAGTGCGGGCTGCCATGCACAGCTTCATGCCTAAAGCAGTGGCTGACGGACAATACCTTGGGGCATCGCCCGTTGTCAGCAGTGCGAACAATGAGAACAGGCTTTGCTGGAGGGCCTCAGCACCATCGAAATGATAGGAAACTGGACACGAGTAGGGAATCCCTAGTGCAGTGGTTTTATGTTCGAGCGGCACAGTTGCCATTTGCAAGAGGTGGTCCGCTGAGGCCGTGTTGCCTACTTCGGCCAAGCTGAGGATGCGCAGCGGTGTGGTAAGGGGGGTAAGCGTCCGCATACAATAGGGGAGACCCCACTTGGCGTCAATGTTCATGCCTAGCTCACTACGAGATGGCAGTGGGGCAAAGGCCTTTGGGACTGGGATCACGGCTATGACCCATGCCTTGGGGCTGCTATGCCTAGCCGTTGACTCTTCAAGGGTTTCTCCCCCCTTGTTTAGACTTCTTTTTGGGTTGTGCTACATGCTCTAAAAATTGATACCCAGATACCAGTATCCAAGTATCACTGATACCAGTATCCAAGTATCATTGATACCCAAATACCAGTATCCAAGTATCAATATTTTTCATTATATTAATATGTTGTTTCAAGTGATAATATATAGTAAAACTCAGATATTAAGTCATTATTTTTAGTGAAAATATACTTAAAGAAATTACACCTATAAATATTATTAGTGAAATATGAGAAAAATAACAAAGAAATTATTGTTAAATTTGATGAATTAGAACAGTATATTTACAAATATTATATTAATGGATGCCGAAAATGTAAAGCAAATAAAAATAGTTGTAATGTATTAAATAATATTCTACCAATTGAATTAGTAGATAATATTAAAAAATTTCAATTGTTGCTATAATTGCGAATGTTTAATTAACATATTCAAAAATAGACCTAAATACGATGATATATTTATCAATGTTTCATTACGGCAACTTTATTTACAATACAAAGCAGAAAAAGAAGACAAATTAACTTATGAGAAGTTTAAAAATACTATTTTTGATAATAAGGAAAATTATAACATTGAAACAAAAAACAAAATATCTAAAATCATAATAAATAACAATATTAAGCAAAAAATAAACCAAAAGAAGAAAACAAAACAGAACCAAAAGAGACCCCAGACCAGAAATATTTAAGAGAACAAAAAGAATATTTTTTAAAAACAGGAGGCAGGGTCGCTTTTGATTATTTATTTTCAATCATCAGCCCCAAAAACATTTAAAATATCGGTATTATTATATTACAATGGCAGAAGTCAAGGCTAAAAGTAGAAGCAAACCAAAAGCAACACCCAAAAAAGAACAACCGCCAGAACTAATTAACAAAAACCATAACGAAGAAAGAGCAGAAAATGCTAATAATATTAGTTTTAGTCAGTGGTTCAATGATAATTTCAAATCATCAAAAGAAGGCAAATTAAATGGTTTTACAGTTTTTCAAAAGTGGAAACATTTTGCAGGGAATGATAAACTAATTATATTCCAATTCTATAAACTATTAAAAGATGCGAATATTACAGTAGCAAAAGAAAACAACAGTAATTGTATTGTAGGATATGAATTAAGAAATCCAAACGCCAAGGAGTTATTAAGTTGATAATTTTTTAATATAGGTTATTCAAAAATGATACCCGAACTAAAGTATCACTGATACCCGAACTAAAGTATCAATGATACCCAGATACCAGTATCCAAGTATCAATGATACCAGTATCCAAGTACCTATAAGGTCCTTTTACTTATCTTGTACTTATAGATGTTAATTTGAGCTTGCGGAAGTTAAGAATTCTGTACTTACACAGATGTTATAAGTAGGTTATAAGTAGGTTGTAAGTAGTTCGAGGTGTTGGGTTTTTTCTTGTTTTCACGTATGATGGGCTCTGGCAGCTGAATCTTTTTGACGCGAATTGGCACGGGGCATCTATAGTGCAGGCAGTGGACTAAGTCGTCGACACCACGTGGGCTTCGAAAGTTGGTCCGTGGCACATACGCGGATGAACATCGCGTCTTGCGCGATGGAGCGCCACACAGACCCCCAGAAAGGCGAGGTTTTCTGAGACCTGGCCGACACTGACCGACACGAGGCCGACACGCGCAAAGGCCATGCCTGCTAATTGCTTTATATAGGACCGACACGGACCGACGTGCTTTTCCCCCCGCCCGCCAGGACCCTGGCGAAGACTTCTTCCCTTCTGGCCCCGCAGGCTCCATGCCGCTCCAACAAGCCAAAACCCCGAACGCTTGACGGAACAAAGGCACTGACAGACGTGGTGTGTGACGGACCAAATGCAACGTCACGCACCGTAGCCACAGCCACGCGATGCCAAAAAACAACCTTCCAACAAAAAGCTAACTAGATCACAAGTTCGACCTAAGTTCAACCGAACTAACCTCTCTTCCGACAGTAAGTGTCTACCAAGTCCAGGCTAACTACAATTACCGCGTTAACATACTTATAGAATTTACAAGCATACTTGGAGAACATGCAAGCCATTCATGACTTGTTTACAACCAACTCAAATGTAAAAGGACCTTACTGGCATCACTGACACCCAAACCAAACCTGGCAGCCGACATGTGTCTTATCTGACGGCATGTGGAGCTGGAGGAATTGTTGCTCAGCGGGCTTGCGCACAGAAGGCTGCCGCTCTGGAGTGGGCAGGAAAGGCGATGCGGCATTTGCGCATGCCTCGCAATCCTTGGGCCATGGGAGTCACTTGGATAACCGTGGTCTCACGACGGATGACTGGACTGGTCCAGAGTTGATTGGCCATTGTGCTCCCTCTGTAAAGGGGAGTTGCGGCAGGAAAAGGGCAAGGACGACAAAAAATTCCCAAAGGGGATGAGCTGCAATATGGTCTCTTGTGACTGCGGTGAGCCATTCAGCACAGTCGCTTTGCTGAGCACCTCCGGAACGTAGAAGGCGAGCCTGTATCTCCTTCATGGAGTGATGCCCCAGGACCCATCCCTGACCCTAAACGCCCATGAGAATGGTATGGAAAAGACCCGCCCGCGTGACATGTTCTCTTCCGCATGGATGAGATGCGGCATCAGCAGGGGTGGCAGAAGTTTTGCAAAGCAGCAAACACACCCTTTGGCATCGCCACTGCTCCGGTCCGTCTACGGGTGCCAGTGAGGGGCCATAAACGCAAGCGCCTTGTTTTTTCTCACGCTTGGTCTGAGATCAGCTGTGTGCAAAAGGTGATCGGCTGCGTGCAAGGCCCGTGTGAAACAGGTGAAACTTTGGACAATCCTAGCATGGTATCTGTACCTCTTTGTACAAAATTGGAAACGTCGGACATCAACAAAGGGAACTAAGGTTCCCTCTGGGCATCCTCCATTGCCACTCTCTACCACCCGCCTGTTGGAAACGAGAAGCTAAGGCTCTCATTCCGATTGGCTCACAGCGTTGCGAATGGCGAGAAGAGGTCGGTGATCCTATTAGTGCTTGCGCATCTTACTTGCCGCAATCCGCTGTCGGTGTGCTTGTCCCATTCCAGCTGCGAAGACATTGCTGGTTTTTGCAGGTCTGAATAGTCTTCTTGCCTGTGATCACTGGCATCTGTCGACAGCTCTCAGCGCTGTCTGGACTAGACAGGTCATCCAGTTCATTCAAGGACACATGTCCTTTGCGATGTGCAGTTTTTCCTTTGCTTGCCCCTTGCTCAAAAGTGCGGGCATATCGCCATGATACTCATGGATAGAACCTCCTATGGAAGGGTACAATTGCGATGTTTGCGAAGCTACGTGTACGCTACAAGACGCGTCGCGGTACTGCTACCTACAGCGTTCTTCCTTACACGAAGCACAGGGAGAGCCCGGGCGGGTGCCTTTAAAGAACAACGAACAACGAACGTATCGATCCCAAAAAGCAAATGACTCACAAGATCGGACTCCCCTCAACTTTTCCTTCACTCACACACACGCAAGCAAACGTGTCGTGTTCGCTTGACTTGTTCTGGCTTTACGTTGAGCTTGAGCCAACGTAAAAACATTGACTGCTCACATCAAGCTATGCAAAAGTCGACCACGTGGGTTCCTTTCAAAAGCATCATGTTGTGCAAAGTGAACTCCACATCAAGTGGTCGCAGAAAAACCAACGTGCCAAATCCTCTTGAACTGTACTTGGCTCAAAACACTCCAAAAGCTACGCATGAAGGTACGAGTCAAAGACATTCAAACCGCTTTGACTCACATAGTACCAAAGAGGTTCGTGGTGCATTGTCGTGAACTCAGGGGCGCTCAAATCCCTGAAAGTGGCTCGTAGTGCATTGTTCTAGACGTGTAGATGCTCAAGTCGCATCAAAGAGGTCCAATATCCTCTCACACCCCCTTTCGAATTGAGCATCTCTGGAAAAATTCCCTCCAGTCTCGTCAGCTTTCAAAGCGAAGACAGCGCCGAAACCAAAAGGTAAAGCCACAAGCTTCTCAATTCACTTCAAGACCCTCCGAACCGTTGACTCGGAGTAGTAGCCACCATCGCCCAAACGGCCATCAAAGATCATCTCATAGGCTTGCAGAAAATCACCAAAGTCTCCTGCCGGCCCAGTCGAGCCTTTCAAACGCTTGCACCAAGCCACATAGGCCTCATGCTTCGGGTCTGCCACAATCTCCTTGTAGCTGAGCCCTGAATCCTTCAGCTTGCCAAAAGCAATCACAGTGCGGGACCATTCCACAAAGCTGTCAACCCCTTTGGGGAGCAAATGCTTCACTTTGCCCTCATCTGCAATCGTCACATCCATAGCTGCAAGGGTGGCCACACGATCCTTCGGTGAACCGGGAAATGGGACTTCCTCAAATTCATCACTCTCAAAGTCAACCAAGCGCCTCTTCGCAGCATCCGTCATGCTACCTGCAGTCTGCGCGACGCAAGGTGGCACAATGCCTTGGCTCCTGCGAGCCAGCATCACCTGCAAGGCCTTTTCATCAGCCTCGGACCATGCACCTTCGGCCATGGCTTCTCACAAGGTCGACCGGCTAGAAGCGCAAAAGAAGCTGTTTCCAAACAAAACCGGCCAAACAAAAGAAAGGAAACTCAACGGGCCCGCATTAGGCCTCACACGCACACACCACAACACACACTCGGAAAGCGTTTCAGGTACACCTCTCTTTGAGAGTCACTTCACCCCAAAACCGGCAACGACGTCACGAGTTCACAAACTAAGTGCAAAACAAACATGACTGCAATTCCAAGTGTGATGCTTGATGCAAAAAAACCGAAAGTCACAAGAAGCACTATGTTAGAGGCGTCTTAGACGTCTTACTTGCATTCATTTTCGCGTTTCGCGATTTATGGTGTTTGCTGTAAATGCTTGCTCCTTGCTCCTGATCCTCAAGCGAATTAAGTTCACTGCCAGCTCACTACCAAACTAAGGTTCACAAACGATCGGTCCTCAGGGATCTCTTCGCGCCGCTTTCATAGCATTCAAAATGCCTCTTGACAAAGTAGGAGAATAGAAAGCAGTCTTTGAGTAGTCTGTATCTGAAAATGCTGCGTGTTCTGAACAAGTGCACTTTCCAAATCTCTTTGTCAACGATGCGCAAAACCCTCTTGAGGACGAAACGAAACTAAGCTTCTTGCCCACTGGAGTCCCGGACCTACCTGAGTATCCTGCCTGACAAAGGTTCACAACACTCTGATGCACTAGACCACATTTCTCCATCACACGAAGAGTAAGTGGCCTCCCCATATGTTGTTGTACAACGGGAGTTCAAATGAGCCCACGTCACCAAGCCTCAGGTAATGCGTGGTTGCTTCCATGACTTGTTCCCATGTCTGCTGTTCTTCGGAAGACAGTTTCTCAGTTTCTCGAAAGTGCTGCAACGGTGAACCTGTCTTACATGGTGTGGATACGTGCACATGAATCCAAAACCCTTGGCTCCTTTTCATCTTTACCAAGTGGGCAACCCTCTGTTTGATTCCTTTTGTTTCCATGTTAGCCGTGATACCAACATACATAATGTTCGATCGCTCACAGGCCAACCTCAAGTTGGAATTCTCAGCGCAACACACCTCAACCATCAAGTAGTCTGGGTTGTTTGAACCTGATGCCTGATTGCTTACATGAAACGCTTCAGCCAACAACCACAGCTCATTCAATGGCATGTCCGCTTGCATGAATCCCAACACCGCTCGATGTCGAAGGAAATCACGTGTTCCGAGACACTTGGTGAAAAGATCTGCCACATTCTGCGTTCCCGCTCGATGTCGAAGTTGCACCTCATTGGAACTAACACGTTCCTTCAACCATGTCAACTTGATATCAATGTGCCGGGAACGACGTGGAAGATCAACAGCACCAATCAACTGCAACGCTGAGCTGGAATCTGATTCCAATACAATGTCCACCTGTTCCTTCTCCTCAATCTCTCCCAAGCCGAAGAGAACGCGATGCACAAAATGGGAGAAGGCAACTGCCTCCTGTGTGAGATGCTGAATAGCATATAGCTCAGCCTCACAAGACGATAGCGAAGTGGCCTGCTGTTGCTTTGCCAGAGATCGAATCAAGCCTGCCTCGACCATAATGACCCCTCCAGTGATGCCTTTTCGCTGGTTGAATTCATAGGGGGCATGTGATGCGTCTGAAAAGGTGTGTAAGAACGTCACCATGCCATCATGGTCTGTGAGTCTCACTCCCTCATACTCTGGAGATGGAAGGCGAAGGACTGTGTTTCGATCTGTGAACAAATACCTCAATACTGCCCTAATGGCCGCTTCTGTGCTTTGTGTTGGGGCTGACTGCTGTGTACCAATTAGTGATAGCCATAACTTGAGGTCTGCTCTACTCTGGGCTAACCAAATGAGGCGACCGAGTCCCCGACGAAACCGGGAGTACGCTTCCGACGACAATGGTGTTTTCGATGATGCATCCTTCTTTTCCATCAGGCCTGCTATGTTAGGCACAGCACTCGATCCTTGTGTGATTCCAAATTCTTTGAAAGTAGGGTTGAGATACTCTGGATCTACTGCTACAAAGATCGCCTTCTCCTGGGGCCTTCGATAAAGATGTCTCCCAATGAATGACACCTTTCCGCCTCCTTCATCTGACGGAAGAATCTGTCCAGTCACCTTGGTTGGTACAACTGCCGAAATGGCACTGATCACGCTCCTTTCCGCCTGTTCTGTAGAGGTGCACAACAGAATGTCATCCACGTACACCATAAGCATGCCGACACCCAGCACCTGAGAGTCTTCACCAAAGATTTCTCCCTGGTAAATACAGGGCTCAAGTTCGTCTGACCACAATCCTTGACTTTTGACAGTCTCACTCAAAAGATTCAACCACCTCAGGCTCGCATCTCTCAACCCGTTGAGCGCTCGATCTAAGTGGAGATACGCCACACTGCCATCAACCAAGCTCACAGACAGCGGAAGTCTCAATAAGATTGTCTCGGAGCTCGGAAGGGGAGAGTGCATGAAGGCGTGACTGATATCTAAGGTCTTCACTCGAAAATCCCTACTAGCGCTCAAGGAAAGGAGAAGAAACAACCCTTCTACACTGGGAGTGGGTGAGCTGTATCCCATGGCCCTAGCCGTCGTCCCCCTTTTAATATCCTTTGCCACAATCCGTGTCCTGACTTTGACTGGGGATTTCTTAGCGCATACCCATCTACTAGGTATTACTCTTGTGTTTTTGTTCAGTCTCTTCAAATCGTTCATTTGTTGTTCACTCAAGAGTTTCCCCGCCTTGCACTTCTCCAAATTGCCAATTTCCTCCAACATGCCCTCGAAACCCAACTTAGGTTCTAAGGCCTCCAACGTGCTGTCATCAATGACATGATCAGGGCACCAAATCAAAACCTTGCCTCCCCCAAGAGTGAGTTGCTTGGACACATGTTCCTTTCCATGATCAAATTGTATGGCACTGATCTCATCCAGAACTAGTGTTGGTGACGTCATTTGAACCCTAAAATCCAAAGATTCTAGTGATTCACCGGAGTCAAAACAAAACAAGTTCAAGGAAGACAAGATTGAGACTGTTTCCACAGCTTCAGTATTCGCCCTGGTCGTTTCTTCCAAATCTTGCACTGCCGTCTCAGCAGCTCTTTTGAACTGTCTGGTGTATTCGGCCTCCAATGGTACCGGAAGATTCTGGAGATTTTCCTGTGCATCAAAGGCTGCCCTGCGACGACGACACTGCGCTGAATGCCTGATTCCAGGCGCAACCATTCCTGTATCGCAAGCGGGACAAAAACGAGTCGGTTGAAACACCCTGGGTTGTGGTTCACCAGCAAGTTGGCTAGGAGGTGTTTGTCGCACAGCCGACTCTGACTCTGGAACAAAAGAAGGTTCTTCTATTCTAGGTACTTTTGGTTGACTGGCCTCAAACGCTTCTTGCTGATGCATGCGCTTTCTCTCTTGAGGCACGGGCACACCCTCAGGTCCTGGCAATGGCAATCGTGGTTCCTGTTCCATACCTTTGCGGACGGGAAGCTGAACTAGCTGCATGCTCGGCCTGCGGTGAATCGGCCAGCGCTCCTCTCGACACATGAACATCCTCAACCTCAATCGGGTGACCACTCATGGTGATAAACCCTGCTCCCATCTCTGCATCCCACTTCAATGGGAGAATTGGTCTCACATTTCTAGCAACAAATTGATGCAAAACAAGCTGGCCTTCAAACCGCACAAACCCTTGAACCTTGGGACCATGATCAAGTCCTGCGTGCAAATACGCCGCTTCGATGCTCCGAGTTTCGTTTGGAGCGCGGAAACGAACTGCATCTGGCAACTCAGCCAACACTGTAGCACCATACAAAGTTGATGTGGGTTTGCTAGGTCGCCTGCCGCACACAGTCTCCAGCGGTGAAAAGTCTGAACTAGGGGTCTTGCCGAAATGATTGTGAACTAAGGCCAAATACGTCAATGCTTCTGCCACACTGTTTGGTGTAAAGTTCAAATCGGCTCCAGACTTATTCAAGTCGGCTCTCAAAACACCCAAGCTCTCCTTAAGTCTGCGAACGGCAAGTTCCGCTGCACCCACACTCCGGTGCTGCTGTGGATTTGCCTTTCTCACTAGGAACGAAATCCTCTCTGAGCAATCTGAAATGAGATCTCCCACTGCCTGTTCCGCGTCAGTGTGTAAAACCACTGACGTGGCCCCTGATGTCGACGCCAATCCAAACAGCTCCAGCCATTTGGAAATCCTCTTCTTGACCGCCTTGAGGTCACTTGTGACAACGATGTATCCAACTGCATTCGACACCAGTTCTGTGAGAACTAGAATTTTGATATTTCCCAAGCCTTGGTCATCTTCCAAAATCTCACCCTGGCTTTTCAAATAACAAAAATCAGCTTGTATCTCACACTGTAACCCTTCCTCTGATCGTCGCCTGTGGGAGAAAACACTTCGTCCTCGCGCACACTCAACGCAACCTGGGTGAAAAGGTGTGTGTCCTTGTGCACGGTGTTGCTCAAGTTCACGCGCTGCTGCTCGTGACAACGGGTAGACAGGAAGTTCATAACCCTTCTCAGAAGCGGTCACCTCAGGCACACCTGCAATAGTAGACAACGACAATTGCTGTGATCCTGACACCTCGGCCTCATCAGTGTTGCGATCTAGAGTTTCTACAGGGTGGAGTCGAACCCAAGGGCAACCTGCAAAGTATGCCACCTCGCCTAGACGCTGACCAGTCGCGCTGTGTGTGACCTGGAAACCTTCATTGCTTTGTGAAAACTTCCAACCTCCAGCGCATAGCCTTGTGGTGGACAGGATGTTGCGCCTAATGTTTCCTACAAGAGCACGCAACGTTGCCTTCTTCCATGCGCACCCTTCCACATTTGAGCCTGAAGACCTGGAATCATTACGCAACATCATCCAAACAGATACGGATGCCTCGCCTTGCATGTGCACCTGACTTCCATTCGCAGCCCTGTAGCGATCACCATCTACTGCTGCCTGAACATCATGCACCATGTACACATGTTTGCATGCGCTGCTCATGACCGTGGCACTCGCACCTGAATCTAATAACCACCAAGTGTTATCATCTGTCACCATTTCAGACAAGAGGGGCATTAAAACTGGTACCCACTTCACAGACTGAGCTGCAACTGACAACGTTTGTTTCGTCTCGTTCAAAAAAGTTGAAACACACGGCAAAAGAAGTCGAATTCGGAGAGGTTCAAGTGCACACAACTCTTGACTCGTCTCGTTTGCATAAACAACCCGTTTGTCGTCTCTCAAACCACACTGCACATACGAAGCATGACATGACTGTGGAATGCCCGATATTTGTTCGCTTGGAAAACTGACAGGACACCCATCCAAAAAGACCCCGTCCAAACGTCGACGTTTGGACCCCCCCTCTTTTGCGGGGGAAGGGAAGTCAGACAGAGCCGGAAGAGCATGACATGAATGTGCATCTCCATGCGTCTTTTCGATTGTCGTTTCTCCTGCACTCTTCTCTAAGCCCTTTGCCAAAGGTCCGGACAAATCTGGACACTTCGAAGGCTCTGTCGCAGTCTCTGCGTCGTGCTCCGGTGGTTCCAATTCCAAACAAGGCCGCATTGACACAAAATCACAAAGGACAAAAACTGGTGAAAGAATCAAACTTCCAAGTGCATTTCCTTCTGACTTCACAGCATCCGTGCGATACTGAGTTTCTGAACCAAGCTCTCCGCCTGTGCCGTAGCCATCTTGACTGGTCTCAACCCAGCCAGAATGCCAATCCTCCTGCACGTGCCATGCCGCGTCACTCCAAGTCGCGGCTACCGGGGATCCATCTCCCCACCAAGACTCCTCACTGTCCCACCACAGATCTTCTGCGGTCCACTCAATTTCATTCAGTTTTCCTTTCTTTCCACCTTTACCTTTGCCTGCTTGGTTTCCGTTTCCAAATTTTCCTTTCTTGAACATGTCCTGTTTTACCCAAGAACTCTTTCGTCCGTCCAAACCTTTTGAGCCTTTGCCTTGACCCTTTCCTTTTGGTCCTGCAAAGCGAGATTGCGGGCAATTCATCGAGACATGTCCTGTCTGGTTGCATCGGAAACACTTGATTTTGGTCAAATCAACACTACATTCATGAGTCTGATGTTTCTTACTCCCACATTTTCCACACTTTTGTGCGGAACCCTGCAACTCATCAACAAACCAATTTTCGTCATTTTCACTCAAATCAAACCATTCTACTCCTTGTGGTTGTTGCTGCTCCTCCTTGTGGTGTGTCACCTGAGATACCTTTTTGCCTCCTAAAGGGACCAAATCCGTAAACATCCTTTGCTGCTGTTCCCATCTACATGCTGCACTTCGGTATGCTTGGTAGCTTTCTCCTTCTGCATGGTGCAAAACATAGTTGCGCACGGTTTCTGGCAAACTGCGCACCAACACCATGAGCAAATCAGCTTCTGACACCTGTAGCCCTACAGCATCAACCGTCGACGGGAGTGTACTCAACAATCGCTGATATCTAGCAGCTTCAAGTTCGATACGTCGTACGGTATCACTCACGAGCGACGAAGGAGATGTTTCTTGAGCCGTGAGAACAAAACTTTTGGATGCCAACGCAGTTCGAAAAACAAGTGCTTCATTGCGTGTCCTCAAGGAGTATTCCTGCGTAAGCTGACGCAGAAGCTCATATCCGTTCGCACTGGTTCCTGCACTACCGTCAGAGGTCATGGCCTGAATGTCCACTCCTTCCATGAAAGCATGGATCAACGTGGCACTCCTGGGATGGCCCATGAACGTGGATCTCAAAATAGCCAACAAACGCATACTACGACTTCTCATCACCAACGTCATTGATGACCAACGGATTGGTGTGCTCCACCTAGACGCTTGCAGAATCTCAGTCCCAAACTGCAAAGATGCTTGGGACGCCCATGCTGACAAATCCGCCACATACTGCGCCCAATTGAGCACTTCACTTTCACGATCACGCCACTTCTCAAAGGATGGCTGAGGTGGATTTCCAATCCACTTGTCCGTCCGTGAAAATGGATCATTCTGGTTCCAACCACTGTCACTACCTGCACCATCAGCTTGCTGCCGTGCACTCTGCGCTTCCACTGGCAACGGCAAACCTGCCGCCAACAAGTCAGGCATGAACGGTTCTGCTGGCGCACTCCGTACTTGTCCAAACAAATCTGGTTGTGCATGAGTCCTTCTCCGAACTTGTTCTTGAAAGTATTGAGCTAAGGATAGAACCTGTGCACCAGACATACCCTCTGCTAAACGTACAACGTCTTGCACTCCAACCGGATTCACACCTAAACAGGGAAACAAAGAGCCACAACCTTGTCCTGCCTGACCTACAAAACCACTGCTACATCCAGGTCCTGGTGTGCAACTGCCACAGCAACCGTATCCTCCACAATTCCCAACTGAGATTCTAGGATCGCCACTTGCTAAGTTGGGCACTTGGCTAGGGAACTGACCCAGTCCTGGCGCAAAACCACTCAGGTTCGGACCACT
>CAXAMN010023373.1:831985-893315 GCA_963970005.1 Durusdinium trenchii | reverse complement strand
ACATTTGTGAACCTTGGAGAACGTTCGTCACTTTGGCTCAAGTGTGCGGCGAAAAGTGTGCGTGTCTTTTGCCTGCTTTTTCCTCCGTTTTCGACTCGGGTCGTTGAGACACTTGACTGACTAGGTGTTTTGAGCACGAGAGCTTTTGATTTTCCGTCAGGAGTTTGTGTGTCAAACTTTCACGTGGTAGCGGAGCTTGTGTTTGCTCCCTATCACAGGTACCTCAGTCACCTTGACACCCAGCAGGGCCCAGCGGGGTGAAGGTGAGTCTGTTGCACGGCCTGAGAGGTCTACAGAGTCTTGGACAGGTGCCTGCGTGAGATCGAAGAGAGTCTGGTATCCAGGGCAGTCGAGTCTGAGGTGTTTGCGACCATGGCGAGTCGTTCAGGAAGACAGGAAGAGACAGGAGACCGATCTAGAGAGTCTAGACGTGAAGCTGATGGTCACATTGATGACTTTGTTTCGTCCCCGGTAGGTAGGAGGAGTCCTACGACTGCCGCAGGTCCACCTGAGAGGCACAGGATAGCGTCTGCAAGCCCAACTCCTGCAAGGCGGCAGCAGGGTGGAGCGACAGCTCCGTTTCCAGGTACTGGGCGAGGTCCTCCAGCGAGGGGAAAAGGCAGTTCACCTGGTGAGATCGGTGTTGGCTTCACGACCGCTCAGTTGGAGCAGCTGGGTGCTGCGATCCAATCTGCCGTTACTTTGACGAGAGAAGTCACTGCCTTGAGGGCACGAGTGGACTATTTGAATGCCAGGGTGGACACAGAGATTGCGTCTAGAACTCGAGTGATCACTAGAGCCGCACCGCAAAGTGTTTCATCTGAAGGGTTGTCTGGAGTATCCATTACAGGTTTTGGTGAGAGACCGGAGTTCCTTCGTTCGAGCTTTCCGTCTTCACCACCGATGTCACGATCACCAGGTTTGTCAGCAGCGGCTGGCACGAACATTCCTCCACCACCACCCGCGCCGATCCACAGAGTTGCCACAGGGACTGCGCCAGAAGTACCCTCAACATCTACTCCAACTCCCGCGGCGGAGCGCGCCGAGAGCAAGTCGGATGAGAAGGACATCTTCAGTAGAGCTGACAAGTGGCTACCTGCAATGCCCACTCCGGATTTCAAGAAATGGAGTATGAACAGGCAGGAGGAGATCTTGTGTTTTTCTGAATATGTTTTGCAGTTGCGCTCATGGGTAGCGTTGGGTAGTGATGTCTTTGCTCTAGAGATCGAGCAGGCACTTCGATGGCCTACGGAGCTGCACACAGCTTCATTGTCCAAAGGTGCGCAAGTGCGATCTGCACGGTTGCTTGCCATTCTGCAACAGGTATTTGCCAGTTATCCGCGAGCGGATATGCTTCTGAGAGCCTACATCGAAGGTGTTGGTGCCGATGGAGTCTACCAGATCCATCGAGGCACGTCAGGCTTTGAAGCCTTGCGGATCCTTGGGAAGGAATTCTCTTTGCGTTCACGGGCGGAGGCTTCTTTCTTCAGAGCCGAGGTGCTCAAGAAGTCGTTTCGAGGTGAATCGAACGCAACCGCCGTGAGCGACATCGTTAGGAAACTGGACGTCGAGCTTTCCAGGTACCGCAAGTTGGTTGAAACCTTACCAACTTCGCACTCAAGGGACGGCCTTGAGATCCAATCGGCAGACCTTACCCTCATTCTGCTGCGTTCCCTTCCTACAGGTGCAAGGGACTACGTCATGCTCCACGCTTCGGATGAGAGTTTTCCGTCGCTCAGGGCCGCGGCTTTGCGGTATGAAGGGCAACAGAGGTTGTTCATGGAGCTTGGACCAGGTTCTCAGGCACGACATGTCCACGAAGTGGCTGTTGATCCCGATGTCTACGAATGGTATGAGTACCAGGACTGGGATGACTGGGAGGAAGATGAGGAACAGTTGCCTGTGAGTGCAGCGATGAAGAGAGGAGACAGGCGCCGACAGTGTGGGAAAGCTGGCCACTTTGCCAAGAATTGCTCGACCGACATGAGCAAGGTGAGGTGTTTCAAGTGCGGAGATAGTGGGCACATCGGTGCGAATTGCAAGAAATCGCCGAGTGCGAAAGGCAAGCCGAGTCCCAAGACCTCCCCGAAGTCCAGGGCGAATCCTAAGAGCAAAGGGAAAGGATCTGGCAAAGGAGGCAAGAAAGGCAAGATGCATGAACTCGCTGAAGGCGAGGTGGCTGAGGAGGAGGAAGGTGAGTGGCAGGCTCAGGAGTGGCCCGAAGAGTGGGCTGATATGCCTGAAGGAGGCGTGATGATGCCCTTGATCTGTTCTTTCCAGGAGACGGACTGGAGCTGGTGGTTGTTGGACAGTGGTGCAGCGGTGTCTGTCTTGTCCGAGAACTTCTGCCAGAACTACAAGTACAAGGGTGGAAAGACAGGTGTTGGCAGCGTGGAATACTTCGCCGCTAATGGTTCCCCAGTGCGGATGAGTCAGACTGCGGCAGTTACAGTTGCCTTCGAGGTCACCACAGGAGCCGGAGCAGCAAAGGTACAGAGTTTTCAACTTGAATGTTGCATTGGGAATGTTTCCCACAATATCATTTCGACAGGACAGCTTGTGAAGAAGGGCTGGACAGTGGTTCAGTCTCCCGATGAGATGTACCTTTACCATGCAGAGTCCCAGACCATGATCACAGAGGTGACTTTGTGGGGCGGATGTCCGTGGATGCGTTCGCGTCGTCCCATTGCCACCAAAGCGATCAAGGATCAGCCCGGCAAGACTATGCCTATGGATGTGGATGTAGGAGGAGCTCCTATGGACGTCTCAGGTCTGAAAGTGAGCGCTGTGAACTTGGATCAGTCTCAGGCGGAGCGCAGGAGACAGCATGTTCTCAAGGGACACTTCCCGTATGATCCTCATTGCCTTGAGTGTCAGCAGGGTCGTGGCGTCTCACGCGCCCCACGCAGGCCTATGCGCGAGAGAGTGCTCGAGATCCAGGTGGACTTCTTCTTCCTAGGTACCCACAAACTTGTTTTGTTCCGCCAAGTGATGACAGGCCTTCTTGGCGTCACTGCTGTGAGCGAGGACATTCGGGTGACCGGCAGCCACATCAGGCAGATCTTGGCCGAGTTCTCCTTCGTTGGTAGTGAAGGACCGCCAATCGACTTCAGGACTGATGCAGCACCAGATGTGACAGCTTTGATCCAACGCAGTGGAACACCAAGAGAGTACACTGTCACTCGTGCTGGTCCCCAGAATCACGACTCAGTCGGCTCTGTTGAGCGCGGCGTGCGAGAAGTGAAGGAGGGAATTGCAACAATCCGATTGGAACTTGCAAAGGAGAACTGTGATCTGCAAGACAGCCTTGCAGGTTGGGAAGCATGTGCCAGGTATGTCGTCGCCATGCACAACCTCCACGGCAAGGTGGAGAACACAGGCAAGACTGGACGCGAAGTACTTCGTGACTCTGTTGAGGCAAGCCGCGTTTCAGCTATGTTCTGTAGCCACGTGCTGGCAGAAACTCCGGAGAGTGTACCAAGTGTGGGCCGCTTTGTGAGTGCAGGCTACCTTTACCCTGTCAGGAATTCTTTTTCTCATTTCGTTGTCGCCAAGATTGAAGATGATTTGAAATATTTCCAAGCGAAGAGTTTGAAATTTGTCTTTCCCATCACCTACCCCATGGATTTGGTAGGTCGTTTTCTCAGGAGGACCGGTTCTGAACCGCCTCCAGGCCCAATCGAAGACCAATCGCCAGTGGAGATCATCCCTGAGGACTTTGCAAAGTTGCCGGACAGCATCCCACCTCCACGTCATTGGTTGGACAAGTTTGGTAACACGGATGACTGCACTGCCTGCGCAACCCGCAAAGGCAAGCACTCTGTCAAGTGCTATGAGCGTTATCGCAACTGGTTGAGGCGAGGTGATGAGAAGAAGCAAGAAGACAAGAAACCTCCCGTTCCAGCACCAGTTGCAGATGAAGAAGTTCGTGACTTAGTTCCTCAGGAACCTCAAGAACCTCAGGAACTACCTCCAGTTAAGGCCAAGGACGTTGCTGTGATCCCAGGTTTGCCCAAGGGAATGGCTCCCACAAGGGGTTGTCCATCTTGTGACAGCGGCATGGTGGCACCTGGAATTCGCCACAGTGCAAAGTGCGAGAAGAGCCAGGCACGGTTCCTTGAAGCCAGTTCGATGCATGTTGAGAAGGCAACTTCGTACCGTGACCCTCCAAAGGCAGTCGAAGATGAACTGGCAAACTATGCGGCTGAGATGGACTATGCGCCCAGTGACCTTGAGAAGGATCACGACGTCCCCATGGATGAGCCTGAAGACATTGAGATGTCTGGCGACCTCCTTGAAGACTCCGAGATGGTGGACTCAATGTTGGAACTGGATGGGAGTTTCGTTTGCTCCATTCGTTTCGACTGGGACGGACCTGGTGAGTACCAGAGGGTGAACCTGTGCGGCACCCCAGTCCGAGTTTGGAAACCGTCAGGTTGTGGAGTTGAGTCCTTCAGGTACCTTCCGAGCCATGGTCAAGGAGATCGAGGGGCTCACAGGAGTTCGAGCAGGAAACGTCCTCGCGCAGAAGGAAATGGAAAGGTTTTGTGCAGAATTCAGCACCCGGCCTATACCCTGTCGATGGGTAACGGGCGAAAAACCGGAGGCTGACGAGGGAGTGAGAGCCCGCATGGTTGTGAAAGATATAGCGCGTGGCGCTGCAACCGCCAGGGCCCAGGGCATTAGCAGCCCAACGCCCTCAGTGGAGTCACTGCGTGTGCTCCTAGGTATGGCTTGTGGAGCCTGGGGTTGTCCCCCGATGGGCTTGTTTGCCATTGACGTGAGTCAGGCATTCATGAACGCGCCTTTGGAAAAGCACCATGTTGTCGTCCGGCTTCCTACTTCCGTTTCCAGGGACAATGACGCCAATGAACCAGTCTACCTTGAGGCCAAGAAAGGCTTGAATGGACTCAGAGTGGGTTCGCTCGCATGGGCATCCTTCTTTGCTCGCATCGTTCGCGAGGCAGGTCTTGAGTCCAGCGTCACTGAGCCTTGCCTCTATGCCGGTTCAGTTGGTGGAGCACCAGTTGTTCTGATCTGCTATGTTGATGACGTTCTCGTTGCTACTCCAAAGGAGGCATCCTACAAGATCGTGTTTGATCTGCTTGCGAAGCATGTGAAGACCCGAGAGACTGGAAGAATCCCACTCGCATCTGCGAAGAATGGCTCGCTGCGTTTTCTTGGCCGGACAATCTCAAGGAAGGCAGGTGATGCTGCTTTGTATTTGTCTGTTGATCCTGACTACATGGATGAATGTTTCCGTGAGTTCGGAATCGAGAAAGGGAGCACCACGTTCCCTGACATCCGGCCAGCCATCGTGGAGACGATTGAGCAGGAACCCATTAGTGCCGAGGCGCATGCACGGTTCAGGAGAATCCTGGGTCGTCTGTCGTGGATGTGCCAAACCAGGTTGGATTTGTTGGTCCTTGTCGGTTTGCTCTCCACGGGCCAGGCATCTCCAAAGCCAGGCCATGAGAAGGCACTTCGAATGGTTCTCAGGTACTTGATCACCGACATGAAGGTTGGACAGCGCTTCCCAACCGAGGGTGAGCTTCCCGACTATGCAGAGACGCTGCTGGTCTACACTGATGCAGGCTTTGCTCCCATGCGGAGTACGAACCGCCGCAGCATCACAGGTGTGTGTCTTGTGTACCGTGGTGTGCTGTTGAAAGCGTTCAGCCGGCATCAGGGATCGGTGACCTTGAGTTCGTGCGAGGCAGAGCTTTCCGCAGGCCAGGAAGGCATCCAGGAAGGACTTGGTTTGTCCAGGACTGTCTTTCAGGTCCTCAAGGCGTTAGGTCTTGTGCAAGTCACCTCCCTTTGTTTGGCATGGCTCACAGATTCCCTGAGTGGGAAGATGATCCTCGAGGCTTCTGATTTGCAGCGCCGTTCGCGCCATGTGGAGATTCGGATTTGTTGGCTTCGCGAGCTCATGGCTAAAGGAATCCTCGAATGTGCGCATGTCCCCGGTACTGAGAACTCAGCGGATGCTTTGACAAAGTGTTTGGCGTTGGCAACCTTCCTGAAGCATCGCGTGCTGTTAGGCTTCGTGCCCTTGCAAGCCGCTGCGGTGAGCAGTGTAGTCGATACATCCTTTCAAGGGTTTCTCCATACGCTTGTGTTTAGGCAATGTTGCCTGTGTGGTGATCATCTTGAAAGGGGGCAGCAGCACGATGTTGGGAGTCAACATGTCCACAATCTTGTTGTGAGTCAACATGTCAATGCACTGCTAGCTTTGAGAAAGCCTTTGTTTTCAGTATGGACTTTTTGGACTTCATGGATTTCATGGATTTGTTGGATTTCACACATGTTTTCAGTCATGTTCAGTTTTTGGACTTGCTTGCAAGAGCTGAGAGTCTGCTTTGCACTGTTCCGCAGCTGTTTCGAACTATGTGTTCCTCCTGCAGCTGTTCTGGACCACGAGGTGGCTCAACTCGCCACTCAGGTACCTAGGTACGCGCTTCCGGAACCCGCAGCGATGGATGGAGAGGATGACCTTCGTTCGGAAGCGACCACTCGTGTGGATTGGACGACTGGCGAGCCTTTGAGGAAGGCCAGTCCAGCTGCTGAACCTGCGACGGTTCCCGCAGAGCCTGTGGTGGCTCCTTCGAATCCTACAGAGCCTGTGTTGGCTCCAGCCACCGAGGTACCTACTGTTCCAGCTGTTGAGGCATCTGCGATTCCAGCAACTGAGGAACCTACATCTCCTGCAGATCCAGATCCTGTTCATGAAGCTCCAGCAGAACCTTCTGCCCCAGTGATGTTGACCAGTGAGGTCCAGCCAAAGGCTCCAGCTGAGGCAGGCACTGCAGAAGCTGGATCACTGTGTGGCGTTTCAGCTACCCCTTCACGCTCCAAGAAGAGTTCCGTTGCTTCCAAGCCGTCTCGAGTGACGAGGATCAAGCTGCTCAAGAGCTTGCGTCGGACTTTGTTTGGTCCAAATGCCGAGGTGAAGAGAGCTCCAAAGCGTCTTGCAAAGAAGCGCAAGGCGAAGAGTGTGAAAGATGAGGATGAAGAGTCGGATGGAGTACCTCCACGTCCGAAGGCCAAGGCGAAAGCAAAGGTGAAGAGCAAGGCAATGCCGCGTCCTCGTGGCACAGTGCGTGGCTTCTTCGATGCTCGTCGCGGCCGCAGGGTGGAGGTCCCCTTGCGTGGCCCCAATGAGGCGCCCAAGCCAAGGATGATTCGGGCCTTCAGTGGCTTCAGCTTTCGGCCAGTCAACAACCTGAAGTGCAGGATCTGTGGCAACTATGGCCATGTGGCAGCTGCGTGCATCCAGGGACAAAGGTCAGTGAGTTTGACCACTGGGAAGATCCAATTGAGTCAGCGGATCGATCCAAAGAGCGATGAAGACCTTCGAGGTGATGCATTGCCCAACTATGGATTTGAGAATCCTTTGAGCTCACAGATCAGCCCAGGTGACAGTGTGTCGCAGGCCGGCTACACCCCTGTTGCGCCCAAGTATGCACTGCCGATCCCAACAGCTCCAGGGATGTCAGCCGAGGAGCGGCTGCGCCTGCTGTTAAAGAAGAGGAAGAACGAAGAACCTCAAAGGAAGCAGGGCTACGAAACGACAGACGAACTGTGGCCCCAGGAGGAGGAGAACGGCGACCTCAAGGAGGAGTTACGCCGGAAGAGGAAAAGGGTAGAGATGCGACCCTTTACAAAGGAAGTCCGCGACAGGCCAAGCTACATGCGGCCGTTAGCGGAAGACCCCCGCAAAAGCCGAGCGCGACCAAGCGAAGCGGCACCAAAGCGCCCTCCTCCGGTTCCACCACCGAAAACACCACCGAAGGGACCAATGCCACCTCCGCCGAAGAAGAAGGCAATGCCAGTTGCTCCGAAGACTCCTCCGAAGAAGCCAGCTGAGAAGCCCAAGACTCCTGCAAAGGAAGTTGCAAAGGCAACATCTGCGAGCGAGGCTCCAAAGAGTGAGGCTGCAAAGGCACCAGCGCCTGTTCCGAAGAGTGAGGCTGCAAAGGCACCAGCGCCTGTTCCGAAGGCAATTGGGATTGAACCTCCCAAGACCCCTCCAAAGATGGCTGGGTAGAGCGGACAAAGGATCCGTCGCCCATGAAGCACCCTGAGGGATTGCCAGAGCAGACTGTTGAGGAGAATGTGTCACCGAAGGTGAGTCCAAAGCCTCCTCCACCGCCGTTGGATAGCCCGCCTACAGCTCATCAGGAACCACCGCCTCCTCCAACTGAGATCGGATTCCCTGTGACGGGACCAGCTGAGGTACCCAAGTCTCCAACGGTGGCGCCTGTTTTGCCGAAGTCTTCACCGGCAAGGCCGCTCATTGATTGGGGAGCACCAGCTTCAGTGGAATCGCCGATCGGTTCGACCAGCGACATCACAAGGATCATGGGATTAGCATCTCAACACACTTCGACGCCGATGGGCCAAACTGGGAGTTCAGTGGCCAGTTCAGGGACATCCAGACCGGTTCAATGCTGCATCGCATGCCATGGTACTGGAGTGTTGACAGCTGAGCAGAATGTGACCATCTTTTCGCTGTTGGCCTCAATGCCCCCGAGAAGTGTGATGCTAAGATGTTCAAACGAAACGTTGTCAAGAGTGACTTTTGAGTGTGACTCAGCCGTTTCAGTCATCCGAGAGTCGGATCAACTCAGGTACCCTCGATATACTGTGCTAGAAGTAGCTTGTGGCAAAGAGTCAGTCATTGCAAGATCTTGTCGAGAAGTTGACTATGTTCGATACATAGGAATCCATGCAAACCTCCAGGAGATCGGAGTTCGCAATAAGGTGCTGACCCTGCTCCGTGATGGATTCAGTCGATGCCCGCATGGATCTCAGGTGGCATGTCTCGTGCACATCTCTCTTCCTTGCAAAGGCGGATCCCCTCTCTTGAATTTTTGGGGAAGGAATGAGAAGCACGAGAAAGAGTTCTTCTATCTGTTGAAGTCATCTGGAAAGTATCTTGATGAGATCAAGTCATCTGAAGGAGTGTCTGTCACTGTTTCGTTCGAACTGCCGAGAAGCAATCAATACTGGAAGAGTCGAGATCTTCAGAATTTCTTCGAAAAGCACGGAATGGCATATCAGAGTGAATGTCATGCTTGTTCAATGGGATTGGAAACCCAGAGTGGACTTCGAATTGGCAAAATTTTCAGGATTCAGAGTTCCAACTCGTGTTTGAGTCAGCGGTTGAACTCTCGCTTTCAATGTCGTTGCAATGAGAGTCATGCACCATTCAATGCAGTTGATTACCATGATACTGAAAGGTACTCAATGAAATTTGCTCGTTTTCTTGTGAAGAGTTTTTGCATCTGTGCATCCTTGAGGTGAGAACCCAAGCTGAGCAACCGCCTGGCTGAGAGCCTTTGCTTTTGTTGCTGCACAGATAGCTTGATGACACTTGCGGATGAAGCTTCCGATGATCGATGTGAAAATACGTGTGCATGAGATGCCGCTGGAATTCAATAGCTTTTGAACTGTGATTGTTCACACCTTCTAGACTGTTCACTGTAGAGTCTGTCGAGAGTCGATGAAATTGGATCAGGTTTTTGACAAAGGTACTTCATGAATCTTGTCTCGGTCTGTGTGACCACTTTACTTCGAGAGACTTGAAATCAGTTGAACAGTGAGACTGTTTTTCAGGAAGCCGTGCTCATGTCGAAATGACCCTTGAGTCGTCCCTTCCTATCTTTTCTTTCCTTTCGGAGAACTTTTCTTCGCCGAACTTTTCCGCAGCCGTTTGTGTGTGTGGGGCGTCCGCGCGGGAAGCCATGTTGTCGTTTGAGGGCAGCTGCATTGCTGCGCTGGCGTTGTATGGCGCGCTGAGTTTGCTTGTGAAGCTTTTTGGCGCTGCTGGAATGGCGAAGAGCCTTTTGGGATAGAAGAGGATGATGGCCGAGAAGCCAGAGAAGCAAGAGCCGTTGTTGAGAGAGAGAGTCTCTGCTGCTGCTTCTACAGGTGCTGCTGAGTCGAGCGCTGCTGGCCGGCCGAGTGGTGTTGAGAACACTGCAACCTCCGAGTGGATGAAGATGAATGCAGTGAACAAGGTACTTGAGGTATTTGTGACCTCGACTGGGTCCAAATTCCACCTTGACCGTCAATGCCAATACTTGCGAGGCAAGAAAGTCACCTCTTTTGGTCTGTGTAGCTGCTGTGAGCGCAAACGCTTACTGGAACAGCAAGTGACCACTGTCCAAAGTGGCATGTGAGCTTCGAAAGGGGGTGTGAGAATTTATAGTACTGAGGAGCGAAGACTCCATACCACTTGTTTAGAGACCGCAAAGAAAGCCATGGAGAGTTTTGGCTTGTTTGAATGACGTTCGTTAGCTTTTGAGGACATTGAAAGATCCCTTTCAATGTTTCCATATGTTTGTAGTTTGTGTATGAGGTGTCCGAGAACACCCGAAGATGTTTAGACTATGCTCTTAGTTGTTTCCAACTGTTTTTAGAACCTTTGTGAAGCGTAGAACTGTTTTGAGTATGGTTTTGCATGTCCACAAATGTCCCGAGAACATTTGTGAACCTTGGAGAACGTTCGTCACTTTGGCTCAAGTGTGCGGCGAAAAGTGTGCGTGTCTTTTGCCTGCTTTTTCTTTCGTTTTCGACTCGGGTCGTTGAGACACTTGACTGACTAGGTGTTTTGAGCACGAGAGCTTTTGATTTTTCGTCAGGAGTTTGTGTGTCAAACTTTCACGCTTCTGGCCTGCCCTGGACTCACGCTGAGGCGCGCGCCCAGACTCTCAACGAGTAACTGTGAGACCGCGCTGGCTGCGGCCGGAAAGGCTTGTTTTCACCCAAGACCAGGGGTATACCCCATGTCCGGGATCATATGCAGCCAGGGTGGCCATCGCACAGCAGGACAAATGGCGAAAGCATTCTCTTCAGCATAGACTCCTTGCCATTTGTGCCTTCCTGGCATCTTGGCAAGCCTGATCGACTTTCTACAAACTGCCACACAGACTTGCCTGGAGGACCCAATGGGACAAGCTACAGCAAGGCATCGCATACACCATTGTCTTCAGGAACTGCAGTGTTATCCTGCCATCTCAAGAACAACTTGAGGATTGCCCTATCCATCACATTCCGCTAGCAGTTCATGTCCCCATGAACCCAGAAGAAATTGTCCCAGAAGGGGCCTTTGCAGGGGTTCCACGCCTGAGACACGTCAGTGTAGAGTCAGACATCAGGCTCATTGGAGCAGAGGCTTGGCAAAACTGCCGACAGCTCCGCATAGTCAAACTGCCGGCCACGGTTGTAGGCATTTCCGATAACGCCTTCCGTGACTGCAAACTGCTAAACAGCATCTTGGCTCCGGGTTGTCGAGATTTTGGGTATAAAGCCTTTGCGGAATGTTGTTCCTTGCAATGGGTGTATGCATCGGAAGGGGTTGCAAATATGTTCAATAGCGAAGCCAAGTTTGGGCAATACCTTTCAAGGGTGTATTAACCTTGCTAAGTTTGCCTTAAGCTTGTCAAAAGCATCCGAATCGGGTCCTTCCGCGGGGAGCAGCTCCACCCACAGGAATTTGTCACACATAAAGAAGGCATTGTGCTCTGCCTGCACCCACTGTTCAATGTCACCCCAATCCAGGGGGGCAAAAATCGTTGCAGTTGCGCACACCCAGAATGCACGGTTGCCTAGGTCACTGAGCTCCGTCGGGATAACAACTTCTTGCAGTACCACACAATTAAGGAAAACTTCTTTGCCAATTTGTGTGAGTCGTGGCGGGAGCCATATACAATTTAAGGCTACACAGTGGGTAAATGTGGAAGAGAGTAGGGCTGTGATCTCTGTGCCCATGAGGTTGACCTCCACAAGGCTTTTGCAATTCTCACAGGCCCGCGGCCCGATATTGTGGAAGTCACTCGGTAAGCAGAGCTGTTCAATGCCTGCGCCACAGAATGCCCCTTCAGGCAGCGCTCGAGGTTTGTTAGTATGGTCCATGTCAAAGGTGATGGTTGCAAGCGTGAGGCAACTCTCGAAAGCATATTTGCCTAGCTGTGCCCCTGGTGCCAGGACGTTGCTGTCCTCTGTTTCATGACTGGCCCCAACTCGACCTAGGGAGCAGCACTCCGCAAACACCCTTCGACCGTATTGGACACACTCCGGAGCGGCCACCTCTCGCAGCACATAGCACCCTGGAAAGTCCCTTCCGCCAGACTTATGACCGAGGGTGGAAGCTTGACAACTTGCAGTTGCTGACAAGTCTGGGCCGCAATTCCCACATGTTGAATGCCAGTTGCCACTTCTTCGTGCCGGAGCGAGGGTGCAGCATAAAATGCTCTGTCAGCAATTTCCCTCGCGGGTTGGCTGGGACACGAACAGCTTTGGGGTAGCTTTCCTTGCCGTCTTTCTGGATCTGCCAGATGGAATGTCCATCTACCATGCAGGGACGAACTACAATTTGGAGTTGCGGTCGTTGCAGGAGCACAGTGCGAAATGCCTCTGGCAGGGGTTGCTGCGTGTGAAGGCTGAGCAACTCCAGTTCACAGCCGAAGACATCTAAATCAGAGACTGTCGGCAGAAAGCAAAGAATGTCGTCTTCAAGCTCTGCCACATCCTCATAATGGGAGAGGTCTGCTTGCATTGCATATACCGTACCTGCTATGGTAACCAACTCGAGGCTGATCTCATAACGGTCTTGGTGAGTCGGCGTTGTCGCGTAGGCAGTAGTTCGAGCGTGTTTGCTCGATTTGCTTGAGCCAAACTACTGAGACACCGGAGATATAGCCATTGCGAACACTATGATGACAATTAGGCCACAAGAAGGAGGGTGGCTAAGGCCACCCACCTCTTGGAGAGGATCGAGCGACGAGGAGACGGTTGCTGTGTGGGCTGTCGACTACCTTGCTGCCACCGCCCATAGGACCACCCATAGGGCGAGGGCGATGGGGGGGGGCCCACTGTGCCAGGAAGACCCTGCTGCCAACGAGGAGCTTCCCGCTCCTAGTGGGGGGACAGTCCGGCGAGCTTTATTACTTGGGTCGGAGGCTTCTTGACTGTAGCCCATGTGGTCCCGAAGCGCCTGCTTGTGGTCCGCGAGTTGAAGTCTAAAGTTGGGGTTCCCAGTGAGCCATGCACAGAGCTGATCCCATCGTTCTTCGGAATAGAGATATGGGCCATATTGGTTGTATGGGCGATCTGCCATCCTAGGAGTGAAGGGATATCCATGGTTGTAGTAGTCACTGAGGACACCACCAGGGACTTTGGTCAGCATAAAGCGGGGAGACAGCAGATGCCACCCTGTGCGGGACATGGCAACCCGTAGCCCGGAGGTCAGCCACTGAGCTACTACAGCACTTTCTGCTTCGATGTTCCCTTGCTCGAAATTGCCGAGCGCCGTTGCTAATCGAGTGTAACCTATGCCGGACCGTCCATATCCCTTGGCAAAGGCATAGTTGGGTTCAGCCGCCGTGTCCTCGTCCTCCGTGGCTTCCTCAGTGCCATCTTCTGGTGGTTCAGCAAGCCCCACTGGCACAGGGAGAGCAAGCCTAGGCGACCGTTCAGCTGACCCGGTAGCGTCAGAGGCAGAGTCTTCTTCTGCAGGCAAGTCAGCAGTGGGGTGTCTGGCAGTTGTCAGGTCTCTCCACAAGGGGACTTCGATGCGCAGCCTCAGCTGCAGAAGGGAAGGGAACGAGAAAGCTTGTCCCAAAGACGGGTCAAGGGCACCACTAGAGTAGGCTCTTTCTGCCCAGGAAGTATCCGGCATTCGGGGGTACCGGTCGTAAACAATGTCTTTAGTGTGCACTCCCACCACGAGCAAGGGGTTATCTTCAGCACCCTTTTTTTTTTGCCGGTAACCATAGCCCCCCTTCACTTCCGCGGGCGTGAAGCCCTGCTGCTCCATGGCTACAACCAGGTCAGGCAGGATTTGTACCGGTAGATAGACAAAGAGGTCATTGGTGGGTAGCGTCTGCTCCCCATGCTCCATTCCCCTAACAAAGGACATGATGACAGTGCGCATAAAGGTGAGGGCATCGACATCTTTTTCCTTTGTCGTCTGTGATTTTCCTTCCACTGCTTGTGCTGTTCCTGGACCCTGGTGTCTGTGTTGACTATCAAAGGAACAGCACCTTGCGATGAAAGCGAGGAGACCATACTGCCAGAATCGGGGGCTTGCATAAAGGGCGACATGTCTCACCCTGGTACAGAGGAAACACTTTTAGATGAGGGGAAACGGCCTCTGGCCTTGGTGGTGTTTTGGTTTTTGGTTGTGGTTTTTGTTTGGTGGTTTGTTTGGTTTTGGGGTTGCTTGTGTTCTTTTTCCCCTCATCATTTTTTGTGCTTTCTTCCCCTTCAATGATGACCTGGGCACGTCCACATGGCGTCCGCACTCGTGAAAAAAAAGTCGCGGGGGCAGCAAAAATGGAGACAGGGAACTGGGGACAGGGAAGAGGGAGTTCTAGTCTGTAGCTGCCTGCAAGAGCTGTCGAACCAACAGTTCTTCATTCGTTTCCCCTGAGGCTCGCGGTCAGGGTCTACTGGAGCACCACGCCCCAGGATTTTTTTTTCCACGAGTACGGACGCCGTGTGGGCATGGTGCCCAGGTCATCGTTGAAGGAAGGGAAGAACAGTCTGATGGTGGAGAAAAGAACAAGGACAACCAAAACAAGCCAAAACCAAACAAACCACAGCCCGCAGGCCGAGTCTCCACCATCATGCAGTCTTTCCTCTGTGCTAGGTGAAACAAGTGAAACAAAAACTAATGACTAGCAATGGGCCTGAATTCACGAACGAAAAGCTTGTCGGCGCAGGTCTGTGCTCTAGCAAAGTCTCCAAAAAAGGCTTCAAATGTGACCAGCGGCCACACCACGGTGCGGCAAAATCATGGTCACAATGCAGGTCAGGAGTATCGCAATGCTCCAACGTCGGTTGCGTCCATGTCAAAATGGAGTAGCGTAGCTATGCTGCATGCCGTGGAAAAGACCTTTCTTGCAGCGCAACCCGTGCAACTGGTTGCACTGACAAGTCCAGAGGCATGTTACTAGGCGGTGATCGACAGTGGCGGCCATAGCAAACGACGAAAGCCTGCAGGTAAGGGTGCGAAAGGGCACACCCCCCCGAAGGGAGGTCAACTCAGCACCCTTCGGCACACAAAGGTGCCAAAAACAAAAAAGGGGTGTCTCCTAAATCCGCGAAGTGCTGCGTCATTGCAAAAAGGTGATTTGCTGCGTGCAAGGCCCGTGTGAAACAGGTGAACTTTGGACTATCCAGCATGGTATCTGTACCTCTTTGTACAAAATTGGAAATGTCGGACATCAACAAAGGGAACTAAGGTTCCCCCTGGGCATCCTCCATTGCCACTCTCTACCACCCGCCTGTTAGGAACGAGGAGCTAAGGCTCTCATTCCTATTGGCTCACAGCGTTGCGAATGGCGAAAAGAGGTCGGTGATCCTACTTAGTGCTTGCCGTAACTTGCTGGCGGTGTGCTTATCCACCATTCCAGCTGCGAACACCTTGCTAGTCTGTGCAGGTCTGGAGTGTCTTCTTCCCTTTGATCGCTGGCGTCTGTCGACTGCTCTCGGCGCTGCCTAGACTGGACGGGTCGCCCACGTTTGTCAAGTCTCATGTCCTTCGCTATGTGTTGTTTTTCCCTTGCTTGCACCTTGCTCAAAATGCGTGCTGCCTGCAAGAGCGCATAGCGCCATGGTACTCAGGGATGGAGCCTCCTATGGAAGGGTACTCTGAAGAAAGGCTTCTTTTGCGATGATCCTCAGCTCCCCTGTAGAATTTGGCCTTGTATGACTTCTAGCCTACCTGGACTCGCGCCCAGACTCTTAATGAGTAACTGTGAGACCGCGATAGCTGTGGCCAGAACGGCTTGTTTTCATCCAAGACCAGGGGTATATCCCATGTCCGGGATCATATGCAGCCAGGGTGGCCATCTCAAAGCAGGACAAATGGCGAAGGCATTTTCTTCAGCATAGACTCCTCGCCATTTGTGCCTTCCTGGCATTTTGGCAAGCCTCTGAAAAACAGTGCAATCCAAGAAAGCCCTACTTCCAATGTATCTTGGTGAGGGCGGGATGGCAAGCTCAGCTAGGGCTGCACAGTTCATAAAGGCTTTGACTCGGATTGTATGGAGAGTTGGAGCACCACGCCCCAGGAGTGCATGGAGGTCTGCCGCAATCGTGTCCCATTGCATCAGAAGGCAAAACCGGAAAGCACTGTTGCCTGTGAGAGCCACCGGGCTCCCTGCAAAGGAACATCCTCCAATTGGTTTCCAGGTGTCTACAACCCACGAAGCTGTGTGATGTGGCAGTGCAATCGTTCTCCTGCCCGAGCTGCAAGGTCGTTGAGAACCTTCGGAGCATCATGTTTTGCTTTTGCAAAGGCATGAAAAATGACAGGTCATGCGGTTGGAGAGAATGCGACTGGCTTGAAACAAGTGGTTCCCAGGTAGGAACAGTGCTTTGCAGGTACCTTCCAAGGTGGCTGGTCGACCCTGGCCCTGTCGAAATGACGAGGCTGCGTCGTGTTCCAGGTGCGCTTCTGTGACCAGCAGGAGACCCACTTTTTCATTGTTTGGGTCAGGCATCTCGAACAACGTGACGGAGACACAATCGTTGTCCACCAAGTGCTGCTGAGAATGCAAGAACCTGGCCACTTCGAGGACAAATACCCCTGCCAGTTGTGTGCGACACCCCAAAGCCCATTCTGAAGATTGGCCGTGACCCACAAGACATCAGTTCTGTCTTGGTGCTGTCCAACAAGCCGACAGCGCGATTTTTGAAAGCGGGCCAGTGTGGAACTTTCCCTGAGTCTCTGTTGTCCACTGTTAAGTGGACCATGTCATTGTGCTGGATGGAGTTCAATGCTCCCGACGAGCGCAAGGGTGCCCAAGAGGGTTTGCGAGCCCTTGATTGGGATCCACTTTCCATGCTCTGCAACGTGAAAAATTGCAGCTGGCAAATGGGCACTGGCTCCATTCGTGCAGCTACAGGGGTTCGCTTTGTAAACTGGTCCAGTTGCGTCACATTAGAGTGTTGCTGAGAGTTACCCTCCACCGCCGTGTAGCGGAGCTCAGTTTTCGCGGGATCGACTTTCGACAGTTGCAGCGTGAGATCATGAGAAATAATTTTTTCTGTGGCGAAATGTCCAGACGAGCGTCGCTTCGCATTCCTCAAATCCGCACCGAATGCAACCATCGCATGCTGACCCTATGGGGTTGTCGTTGCATGCGGATCCAGCCCATTGGCTGTTTGCCTCCTGTCCTTCTGTGCCAAAGCATGTGAGTCCAAAACAGCGGAGGTAATGGTACCCGGCACTGGGAGCGAAAGACGAGGGGCTGCAGGCCAGGACTTGAAGCAGGACCTTGTCGCTTGCGCAGACAGTAGTTGTGTCCTTTGGCTGCAATCAAAGCTTGGGCAAACCGGACCCATTCACCTGCGTGTTTACTTTCTGGTCCAGCTGGTGCACAAACAGTTGAACGCATGAACAGTTTGCAGATGTCACGCCAGAGGATGCAGACACAATGGCGAAAGTAAGGCCAACAGCCCATATGTTGTGGTGGGTCATATGAAGGGGTATGTCCCTCTTTCACTGGCCTTCCAGACACACCAAAACTCGCAGGTGCATGTGAATATGGACTCCTTGATGGCAATCTGGGTCAAATGGCCTTCTTTCAGTCCACCTGCAAAAGCACCCTTCCAACTGAAGTACCTGTGTGGCCGGAGGCACTGCAAGCAGCGCTGCCCACAAATGAGGCTAAGTGCCATCCAGGACGTCTGGGGACTACTTCTCCCTTTCTCTCGATGGGGGCCACAACCAGGGAGCACTACCAGGTCCACACGCGGAGAAGGAGGATGACACGCATGGCCGCGTGCTTCTCCTTCCGGCAACCTCTTGCTCAGAGCCAAGGACACTTGCGCTGCACGGAGGCAATAAGTGTGAAATAATCTCCAAATGGCTCCTCACTGGCCTTGCGGTAGTCCTCTCACGACCCAATTGGCAGATTCTGGCCAAAAGAGGTCATTGACGTCCACCCCTCAAAAACTACTCCAGCGCTACTATCGACTCGGACACCCGGCTGGCCTTGCTGACAAAACCTTGAGGCGGAACACAAGGGGCAAATGCAAGGGGATGCCAAAGCCATTCGAGTCCCATTCCATGCCACCGACAGAGTCTTCCCACAAGCTTTTTCGCATGTTGCAAAGGTACGACATGTGCAGGTCGACGCAGGCTATCGCATCATAGGGGAGGGAGCATGGCGCAACTGCCAACAACTCCAAATTGTGCATCTGGATAGCGCAGTCATCAGCCTACAAACACGAGTCTTCTGCCGTTGCTATGCACTCCGCAAGGTGCTTGCCCCAGGCTGCAAGCAGTTTGGGGCCCAAGTCTTTGAAGAGTGTTGCTCCCTGATGCAAATTGGAATCAGTAATGATGCGACCAATCGATTAGCCCCGCAGGCAGAGTTGATGCCTCGAACTGTCGAAAAATGCACAGCTTTGCGACAGCTCGATCTGGAAAAGTCTGAGTATAACCCTGCCAATTTGAAGCGGTGCTTGCCAGAGTGCTGCTTCCTTGAGGCTGGCTTAACCTCATTGACCCTGCCTCCAGACTTTACATGGATTGGACCAGCGGCCTGCGAACGTTGCCTGCAGCTGCAGTGGGTAGATCTCTCACGTACAGAGGCGACGGAAATCATGGGCTCTGCCTTTGCGCACTGTAGACACTTGCGATCTCTGAAGCTTCCACACAAACTGCGAATTATTGAGCAGGAAGCCTTTCTCAAGTGCACCTCTTTAACTGAGGTCAGCGTGCCACCTACGCTGCTCTATATTGCAAGGCGTGCCTTCGCTGGCTGCGCGCAGCTCAACCAGTTTCAAAGAGCTGGCAAATGTATGGCTTGGAGAGGAACATACTCTCGGGTCAATGCTTTTCTTAGGTGTGACAACCTTGATATGCCCCAGTGGGTTCGCTGGTTGCCGCGTACTCCCAAGGACGAGGACAAATGGGTGGATGACTCCTATGTAGGGCAGCGGTGCCCTCAGCTGGCACCCGTGTGCTTATCAGAGGCGACCTCTTTGAAGCACCCCAATCCAAAGGCTACCCACCAAAGAACCTCCTTGGTATACCCTTCAAAAAGTGCCAGTGACCAGGACTAAGACAACGATAGGACCAACAGACACACGCAACAGGCACGCGCTACCAATCGATCCATGCATGCAAAGGCTGCATACTACCTGCCTGCTGGCCTTTCAGACTAGCGCCCGTGTGTTGGTCCTGAGAGTGCCAGTCCATTTCCTTTTGCTCTTCGCTTTCGCTAGCCTGAGTAGCTAGACAGTGCCCAGGCTGCTACCCGTGTAGTGGTGCTGGAAGGGTACAGTGTGCAGACTTAGGAAAACGGTGTTTCACTTTGTCTCACCTATTTTCGAGTAGTTCATGGGGCCTTGCATGTATCGGCCAAACTTTGCCTGGCCGCGTTTGAAAGGAGATGTCAGATACCTGACTGCAGCATTGCTGCAATGAAGTATGCTCACCTTCTGCTGTCCACCGGAGCATGTCTCGCCTCGCTCCCGTTGCTGAGCCGTTTTGGAGTCGGGGCTGATTTGATATGCTCCCTCTGTTGCCTCCCCCCTTGGGGGGAGGAACCGGACATGCAACTCCTGTTGCTCCCTCTTTCAGTTTCGCACAGTGGCAATACACTGTTTCTTGCCGTCGGCATTTTGGAAATTCCGATCGCAAGTGCAGTGGTCTTCCCCTTGTTGCCACACCATGGCTACAGTGAGTTTGGTTGCCGTCTGCGGCAAAGCAGTCCTTCTGTCATACAGGGGGTTCCAATTTTGTCTCTTGCGGACCTTCCAGTGTCTTGCGCATTGGAGCCTGCCAAGGGCTCTTGTTGAGCATTGAAGCAAAACTTGTCCACGCTTTTAGCCAAATGAGGGAGATGTCCGGGGTCTCCTGCTGCTTGAACAAGATTACTCACAGGCTTACTCATATGCAAACGAGTTTGTTGAGGGACAAGATATATTGAGCGCATTGCTGAATTCGTTGCCCCTGTTTCACCTCTCTTCACTATGCCTACATGGCCATACGAGTTGCGTAACAGGTTGCTTCCTTTTTGGTGTCCTTTGGGCGGTGCTGGTTTGTTGTTTGGGGGCTTCTTTCTCGCGGTTGGGATGCAACCTGTACAGCAACTCCTTCTTAACTCGAACAAGGTGACTTGTGCAGAACCTGCACACATAGCGCCTCGACTCGTGCAAAAAAACTGAGGAGCGAAGACTCCATACCACTTGTTTAGAGACCGCAAAGAATGTTTTTGAGGAGCGGAGACTCCGTAGAACTTGTTTGAATGACGTTCGTTACCTTTTGAGGCCTATGTTTGTAGTTTGTGTATGAGGCGTCCGAGAACACCCAAAGATGTTTAGACTATGCTCTTAGTTGTTTCCAGCTGTTTTGAGAACTTTTGTGAAGCGTAGAAGTGTTTTGAGTATGGTTTTGCATGTCCACAAATGTCCCGAGAACATTTGTGAACCTTGGAGAACGTTCGTCACTTTGGCTCAAGTGTGCGGCGAAAAGTGTGCGTGTCTTTTGCCTGCTTTTGCCTCCGTTTTCGACTCGGGTCGTTGAGACACTTGACTGACTAGGTGTTTTGAGCACGAGAGCTTTTGATTTTTCGTCAGGAGTTTGTGTGTCAAACTTTCACGTGGTAGCGGAGCTTGTGTTTGCTCCCTATCACAGGTACCTCAGTCACCTTGACACCCAGTGGGGTGAAGGTGTGTCTGTTGCACGGCCTGGAGGGGCCTACAGAGTCTTGGACAGGTACCTGCGTGAGATCCGAGAGAGTCTGGTATCCAGGGCAGTCGAGTCTGAGGTGTTTGCGACATGACGAGTCGTTCAGGAAGACAGGAAGAGACAGGAGACCGATCTAGAGAGTCTAGACGTGAAGCTGATGGTCACATTGATGACTTTGTTTCGTCCCCGGTAGGTAGGAGGAGTCCTACAACTGCCGCAGGTCCATCTGAGAGGCACAGGATAGCGTCTGCAAGCCCAACTCCTGCAAGGCGGCAGCAGGGTGGAGCGACAGCTCCGTTTCCAGGTACTGGGCGAGGTCCTCCAGCGAGGGGAAAAGGCAGTTCACCTGGTGAGATCGGTGTTGGCTTCACGACCGCTCAGTTGGAGCAGCTGGGTGCTGCGATCCAATCTGCCGTTACTTTGACGAGAGAAGTCACTGCCTTGAGGGCACGAGTGGACTATTTGAATGCCAGGGTGGACACAGAGATTGCGTCTAGAACTCGAGTGATCACTAGAGCCGCACCGCAAAGTGTTTCATCTGAAGGGTTGTCTGGAGTATCCATTACAGGTTTTGGTGAGAGACCGGAGTTCCTTCGTTCGAGCTTTCCGTCTTCACCACCGATGTCACGATCACCAGGTTTGTCAGCAGCGGCTGGCGCGAACATTCCTCCACCACCACCCGCGCCGATCCACAGAGTTGCCACAGGGACTGCGCCAGAAGTACCCTCAACATCTACTCCAACTCCCGCGGCGGAGCGCGCCGAGAGCAAGTCGGATGAGAAGGACATCTTCAGTAGAGCTGACAAGTGGCTACCTGCAATGCCCACTCCGGATTTCAAGAAATGGAGTATGAACAGGCAGGAGGAGATCTTGTGTTTTTCTGAATATGTTTTGCAGTTGCGCTCATGGGTAGCGTTGGGTAGTGATGTCTTTGCTCTAGAGATCGAGCAGGCACTTCGATGGCCTACGGAGCTGCACACAGCTTCATTGTCCAAAGGTGCGCAAGTGCGATCTGCACGGTTGCTTGCCATTTTGCAACAGGTATTATGCTTCTGAGAGCCTACATCGAAGGTGTTGGTGCCGATGGAGTCTACCAGATCCATCGAGGCACGTCAGGCTTTGAAGCCTTGAGGATCCTTGGGAAGGAATTCTCTTTGCGTTCACGGGCGGAGGCTTCTTTCTTCAGAGCCGAGGTGCTAAAGAAGTCGTTTCGAGGTGAATCGAACGCAACCGCCGTGAGCGACATCGTTAGGAAACTGGACGTCGAGCTTTCCAGGTACCGTAAGTTGGTTGAAACTTTACCAACTACTCACTCAAGGGACGGCCTTGAGATCCAATCGGCAGATCTTACCCTCATTCTGCTGCGGTTCCTTCCTGCCGGTGCAAGGGACTACGTCACGCTCCACGCTTCGGATGAGAGTTTTCCGTCGCTCAGGGCCGCGGCTTTGCGGTATGAAGGACAACAGAGGTTGTTCATGGAGCTTGGACCAGGTTCTCAGGCACGGCGTGTCCACGAAGTGGCTGTTGATCCCGATGTCTACGAATGGTATGAGTACCAGGACTGGGATGACTGGGAGGAAGATGAGGAACAGTTGCCTGTGAGTGCAGCGATGAAGGGAGGAGACAGGTGCCGACAGTGCGGGAAAGCTGGCCACTTTGCCAAGAATTGCTCGACTGACATGAGCAAGGTGAGGTGTTTCAAGTGCGGAGACAGTGGGCACATCGGTGCGAATTGCAAGAAATCGCCAAGTGCGAAGAGCAAGCCGAGTCCCAAGACCTCCCCGAAGTCCAGGGCGAATCCTAAGAGCAAAGGGAAAGGATCTGGCAAAGGAGGCAAGAAAGGCAAGATGCATGAACTCGCTGAAGGCGAGGTGGCTGAGGAGGAGGAAGGTGAGTGGCAGGCTCAGGAGTGGCCCGAAGAGTGTGCTGATGCGTCTGAAGGAGGCGTGATGACGCCCTTGATTTGTTCTTTCCAAGAGACAGACTGGGGCTGGTGGTTGTTGGACAGTGGTGCAGCAGTGTCTGTTTTGTCCGAGAACTTCTGCCAGAGCTACAGGTACAAGGGTGGAAAGACAGGCGTTGGCAGCGTGGAATACTTTGCAGCCAATGGTTCCCCAGCGCGGATGAGCCAAACTGCAGCAGTTAGCGTTGCATTCGAGGTCACCACAGGAGCAGGAGCATCGAAGGTACAGACCTTCCAACTTGAATGCTGCATTGGGAATGTGTCCCACAATATCATTTCGACAGGACAGCTTGTGAAGAAGGGCTGGACAGTGGTTCAGTCTCCCGATGAGATGTACCTCTACCATGCAGAGACGCAGACCATGATCACTGAGGTGACCTTGTGGGGCGGTTGTCCGTGGATGCGTTAAAGCGATCAAGGATCAGCCAGGCAAGAGTATGCCTATGGATGTGGATGGAGGAGGAGCTCCAATGAATGGACGTCTCAGGTCTGAAAGTGAGCGCTGTGAACTTGGATCAGTCTCAGGCGGAGCGCAGGAGACAGCATGTTCTCAAGGGACACTACCCGTATGATCCTCATTGTCTTGAGTGTCAACAGGGTCGTGGCGTCTCACGCGCCCCACACAGGCCTATGCGCGAGAGAGTGCTCGAGATCCAGGTGGACTTCTTCTTTCTAGGTACTCACAAACTTGTTTTGTTTCGCCAAGTGATGACAGGCCTTCTTGGCGTCACCGCTGTGAGCGAGGACATCCGTGTGACCGGCAGCCACATCAGGCAGATCTTGGCCGAATTTTCCCTCGTTGGTGGTGAAGGACCGCCAATCGACTTCAGGACTGACACAGCCCAGATGTGACAGCTTTGATCCAACGCAGTGGAATACCAAGAGAGTACACTGTCACCCGTGCTGGTCCCCAGAACCACGACTCGGTCGGCTCTGTTGAGCGCGGCGTGCGAGAAGTGAAGGAGGGAATTGCAACGATCCGACTGGAACTTGCAAAGGAGAACTGTGATCTGCAAGACAGCCTTGCAGGCTGGGAAGCATGTGCCAGGTACGTCGTCGCCATGCACAACCTCCACGGCAAGGTGGAGAACACAGGCAAGACTGGACGCGAGGTACTTCGCGACTCTGTTGAGGCGAGCCGCGTTTCAGCTATGTTCTGTAGCCACGTGCTGGCGGAAACTCCGGAGAGTGTACCCAGTGTGGGCCGCTTTGTGGGTGCAGGCTACCTTTACCCTGTCAGGAATTCTTTTTCTCATTTTGTTGTCGCCAAGATTGAAGATGATTTGAAGTATTTCCAAGCGAGGAGTTTGAAATTTGTCTTTCCCATCACCTACCCCATGGATTTCTCAGGAGGACCGGTTCTGAACCGCCTCGAGGCCCAATCGAAGACCAATCTCCAGTGGAGATCATCCCTGAGGACTTTGCAAAGTTGCCGGATAGCATTCCACCTCCCCGTCATTGGTTGGACAAGTTTGGCAACACGGATGACTGCACTGCCTGCGCAACCCGCAAAGGCAAGCACTCTGCTATGATCGGTATCGCAACTGGTTGAGGCGAGGTGATGAGAAGAAGCAAGAAGACAAGCAACCTCCCGTTCCAGCACCAGTTGCAGATGAGGAACTAAGTCACGAACTTCCTCACGAACCGCCGATGATCGCGGCCAAGGACGTTGTTGTGATCCCAGGTTTGCCAAAGGGAATGGCTCCTACAAGGGGATGTCCATCTTGTGATAGCGGCATGGTGGCACCTGGCATTCGCCGCAGTGCAAAGTGCAAGAAGAGCCAGGCGCAGTTCCTTGAAACCAGTTCGATGCATGTTGAGAAGGCAACTTCGTACCGTGACCCTCCAAAGGCAGTCGAAGATGAGCTGGCAAACTATGCGGCTGAGATGGACTATGCGCCCAGTGACCTTGAGAAGGGTCGCGACGTCCCCATGGATGAGCCCGAAGACATTGAGATGTCTGCAAAGAAGTCATAGTAGTGTTTCACCAACGTTTCGCTTTGCATGTACAAAGTTGCATCTCCCTTCGTGTTCTTGGTTTTTGGGGCTGTTTGCGGTTTTGGTTGGTTTTTTGTAGGTTCTTCGTTGTCGTTTTTTGGTTCTTCTCTTCTCCAGGAGATTCGTTCAAACGTACTCAGAGATGACCTGTGCATCTTGCACACACGGCGTCTCCATCCGCGCAAAAATATACCTAACTGGCTGGTCACACCGGACAAGAGCGATTCTGATGCCGGGAGGTTACTGCAGCCCTCAGTACTACACAGTGGTGAAGGGGCCGGTGAACGTTTTTAGCGTTCAGCACCAGCAACCGGCACCAGCAACCTGCCTCCACCACGTGCACAGCCAACTCACAGCAGCAAGGAGCATCACTATCCCTATTCTCTCGAAATTTCATTGATTGCAGCCACCTCCGTCTCATTGACAGCCAAGCTTACTGATCAGCTATGAGTGGCCGCGCTGTTGGCAATGAGCTGCCCTTTCGTTTGGCGCGTTGGAGCCGATTTGTTACCAGTGTCATGCATTATGAGCATAAGAGGACAGAAGCGCACCTCAAATATCAACCATGTCCCCTGACTTGCTAGTTGAAGCCGGTCTGATCTGATTGCCCACGCCTTTGCAAGCACAAAGCAACATCCCGGGCATGAAGATCACCTGCCTCTTTCGCTCATAAGGTGGCCAACCCGTCCAGGCCTATTAACCAAGCCATGAATAGCGTCAGCAACTTCGACTTGGCTTTTTGCACTAATTCAACGCCCGATTTATGTCTCACACCTGTTTCACCCTGCGTGTACATTCAAGAGTCTCCTGCTTTCTTCCCTAGTCGGTTGTTGTTTGGTGTTGGTTTGTGTTGTTTTTTTTGTTGCTTTGCACTTCATGCTGGAGACACTTTCAAAAGCAGCACAAGCTGACCTATGCATTTCCTGCGTGAATGGCGGCTCCACCCGTGAAAAAAAGGCGTGTCTCTCCTAGTGAGAAGCTCGCAGAGCCATTTTGGCACGGCGTACGTGGCCGCAGCGGCCGAAGCTTGTTCAAGACTCATGTGGCATGTGGCATTCGAGTCAGTACGCATTTCTGTAAGTGTGTCACCTTTGGACTAGAGCAAAATACACCTCCCTTTGGGGAGGCGTGTGTGTGTGTGTGTCACCCTTGGAGTCATAGGGATGCTTTTGCATTTGTTTTACTGCAGGGGGGTAGTGCACGACTGACAGACACTACCCCACGAAGACACTGTCAGCTCGTGGTGAAGCAATGTGGGACGCCGCATTGTGTACCTGCATATTTTCCAACTTTCTGGATGGCATGAGGCTAAGCCTAGAACCTCACTTGCTGCAGACTTGAGCGATCGTCGTCATTTCGACCTGTTCGTCGCCTTCGACCTTACGCTTTTGGCCTCACTTCCTCTTCCAGACCCCCCAGGCTCCGAGGGTCCTTACTGGTACTCTTAGGAAATGGAACCCTAGGCCGGCGTGTGGCACCGCTTTCAGTTCCGTACACAATATCCTAAGTGTGTTTGGCCTTGTGCCAACCCGGGATGAGCCCGCAGAGTGCCTCCCGTGGACCCGTTGAACGGGTGTACGTCGTTATCTCCCCTGCCCGGAGATGTAGATGCCCAGAGCGGGCGAAGGTGGCCTAGGCCGTACGTCCGATGATTTTTGTCCCATCTTTGGAATTCCAAGTTGGCTCATGCCTTTACGTGACCGCAGCGGTCAAAGCAGCCAGCCATTTCGGCAAGGCACAAGGTGACCAGAGCGGTCAAAGCCAGTTTTAGGTTCATTGGAACCTGTTGGAGCCTTAGTTTTTCAGTTGATCCTCCTCCTCTCGCCATGTTCCCTTCTCCAACTGGTCTCACTCCTGTATCCGTCAGTTCTCTTAGTCTCACCTTACCTTCGGCATGGAGCTTAAAATCTTGCCTCCCTCCGGGGAGGCGTGTGTGTGTCACCCTTGGAGTCATAGGGATGCTTTTGCATTTGTTTTACTGCAGGGGGGTAGTGCACGACTGACAGACACTACCCCACGAAGACACTGTCAGCTCGTGGTGAAGCAATGTGGGACGCCGCATTGTGTACCTGCATATTTTCCAACTTTCTGGATGGCATGAGGCTAAGCCTAGAACCTCACTTGCTGCAGACTTGAGCGATCGTCGTCATTTCGACCTGTTCGTCGCCTTCGACCTTACGCTTTTGGCCTCACTTCCTCTTCCAGACCCCCCAGGCTCCGAGGGTCCTTACTGGTACTCTTAGGAAATGGAACCCTAGGCCGGCGTGTGGCACCGCTTTCAGTTCCGTACACAATATCCTAAGTGTGTTTGGCCTTGTGCCAACCCGGGATGAGCCCGCAGAGTGCCTCCCGTGGACCCGTTGAACGGGTGTACGTCGTTATCTCCCCTGCCCGGAGATGTAGATGCCCAGAGCGGGCGAAGGTGGCCTAGGCCGTACGTCCGATGATTTTTGTCCCATCTTTGGAATTCCAAGTTGGCTCATGCCTTTACGTGACCGCAGCGGTCAAAGCAGCCAGCCATTTCGGCAAGGCACAAGGTGACCAGAGCGGTCAAAGCCAGTTTTAGGTTCATTGGAACCTGTTGGAGCCTTAGTTTTTCAGTTGATCCTCCTCCTCTCGCCATGTTCCCTTCTCCAACTGGTCTCACTCCTGTATCCGTCAGTTCTCTTAGTCTCACCTTACCTTCGGCATGGAGCTTAAAATCTTGCCTCCCTCCGGGGAGGCGTGTGTGTGTCACCCTTGGAGTCATAGGGATGCTTTTGCATTTGTTTTACTGCAGGGGGGTAGTGCACGACTGACAGACACTACCCAACGAAGACACTGTCAGCTCGTGGTGAAGCAATGTGGGACGCCACATTGTGTACCTGCGTATTTTCCAACTTTCTGGATGGCGTGAGGCTAAGCCTAGAACCTCACTTGCTGCAGACTTGAGCGATCGTCGTCATTTCGACCTGTTCGTCGCCTTCGACCTTGCGCTTTTGGCTTCACTTCGTCTTCCAGACCCCCAGGCTCCGAGGGTCCTTACTGGTATTAGGAAATGGAACCCTAGGCCGGCATGTGGCACCGCTTTCAGTTCCGTACACAATATCCTAAGTGTGTGCCCCTTGTAGTCACAGGGATCCACTCAGAGGTAAAGGGGGCTGCGCGCCTTCAGTTAAAGGCCACGGAAGGACGAGCCGCTGGATGACGACGTTCCGTGCATGACTGCCATGCATCGGCACTTTACAAGACAAGCAAGAAAGGTGGCCAGCTGTGTCTTACAATGCACCCAGGTGCACCAAGCAGGTGCGTTTTCACGACAGCTTGGATGGGTCTTCGTTGGCCCATGCGTGTCCATGGGCCCCCTGCTCCACAAAAAGAAAACACGAACAGTACAATAGGCTTAGGCCAAAGTTATTTGCCAAGATTTGTCGGATTATTGCATCCGCAGCGGCCGAAACTTGTTTGAGATTCGTTGGAGTCTGTCGCGACCTTAGCCCCCTTCCTCCTTCCCTCCCCTCCTCTCTCCCCCCTTTTTGTCATCTTAGGTGTTCCTGAATGCAATACTCAGGTTCACCCCTCTCTCACTAGTGTGTCCCTGGACGCTTGTGCGCAGCTGGGAACAGCTGTTCTCTTCCTTTTCTTTTCCCTCTCTCTTTTCTCCTTCCTTTTCTTTCCCTTCTTGTTTGGGTGTTCCTGGATGCTTTCGTCACAGCTGGGAACCCTTCTTCTCTCTTCTTTGGGTGTTTCCTTGGACGCTTGTGTCGAAGCTGAGAACACCATCTTCCCCTTTCCTTCTTCTCTTTTTTTTCTTCTCTTCCAACCCCTCCCCCTGTCGGGACCTTTGAGTGGGGGCCTCACTGCTAGGTGCAAGGACGCTACTTTGACGCTACTAGGGGTTCCTGGCTCACTACTAGGTGCAAGGACACACGCCTCCCCAAAGGAATGCGCATTTTGCTCCAAGCTGAGTCAAAGGTGACACTAGAAATGCGTGATTCGAATGCCACTTGCCACACGCCCACCTAGGTTTGAACGCCCAAGACAGCAGCTGAAAAACCTCCCGAGGAACCTTCAAAGCCTACGAGCTCGAACTGCGGAAACGCAACAAGGTGACGACGTTCTGTGCATGACTGCCGAGGCATTGACGCTTTACAAGAGAAAAGGAAAGTGGCCACCAGCTGCATCTTATGACGCGGCCGGTGCACCAAGCAGGTACGTGGACAGCTTGGATGGGTCAGACGCCTCCTGAACAGAAGGTATCTCTGCTCTGAAGCGTCGGATTGCACTGTTCGTGTTTTCTTTTTGTGGAGCGGGAGGCCCATGGACACTGCTTGGTGCACCTGGGCGCATTGTAAGACGCAGCTGGCCACATTTCTTCCTTTCCTTTTTGTAAAGTGCTGATGCATCGGCAGTCGTGCACGGAACGTCGTCATCCCGTCGGCTCGTCGTTTCGTGGCCTTTAACGAAAGGCACGCAGCCCCTCTTTGCCCAGTCTTTCAGGATTTGGTTTCTTAGGCGGCGTGTGGCACCGCTGTCAAGTCAGTACGCATAATCATAAGTGCTTGTGTGTGCGCGTGTGCTTTCTCGGGCTTGGCGGGCTGGAACATTTTTCCTGCTGCCAGGCGCTAGTGTTTTTGCAGCCTCAAGGATGGTTTTTGCCCCAGCGTGGGATTTTTAGTGTGTCCACTTGTTTTTTTTGGCTGCTGCGGAGGGTTTCTTTCGCTGCCAAGGCAGGGTCACAGTCTGACCAGCAAAGCAACGAACAGAAACGAGAAAGAGACGAAACAAGCAAACCAAACAAACCAAACATGAAACACAGGAAGCGGCACGTGAGCAAACCAAAGATACCAAGCCAACACAAAACGAAAAGAAACAAATGAAAAACAACGGCCGCAAACTACAGGAGAAAATTATGCCAGCATAGGCCCCAGAAAACGAAAAACAATTTGTCGGCACCAACAGCGCAGCAAAAAAGATCTGGGAAGCAGCAAAAACACCATTCTGCAGCAGAAAATACCCGCAGCTCATTTTGTGCTGCATTTGCCACGAAATCTGCACTTGAACGTCCACAAAGTGCTGCGCGTGCCACGAAGTCTGCTCCACAAAGCGCTGCGCCTGCCACAAAATCTGCGCTTCAAGGTCCACAAAGCGCTGTGCGTGCCACGAAAAAATCAGCGCTTTAAGGTCCACAAAGTGTTGGATCTGCCGCAAAATTTGCATTTCAAGGTCATAAAGCACTGCGGCATCTGCACATCAGGACCACGATGTCAGCCCTGGCGACTCGTAGCAAGATGCCAAAACGCACGCAGCTTTCACTCAAGACGACCTCCGACTTCTGAAAACGAACCACATGTCCTAAAATCATGATTCACTGCACCCTGCCATGCCACAAAAATCAAGTGCTACGCCGATCTCCTGCAGCGTCACGAAGAGTCGAACCAAAACACAGGGTCGACCCCTTGCGCCTGCCACGATTTCAGTGGTCATCAAGACCCAAAATGCGCGAAATGCGCCACAAAGCGCGGTGGCAAAAAGCACCCGCTCTGGCCACCAGATTCTGCAGCCTGTGCTGTGGCAAAATGCACCTCGAAGATGAATGCACAGTGAATTTGCAGCAAATTAGCCGATGTGAGCACCTCCGATCAGACACCCGGTCTTGGCTCCGACCGTGCGAACCCCCAGTATGGCCACATGACGCACGCAATAATTCAAGTATATGCATTTGACACAGAACCAGTTCGCTTACAAACTTCATTCGTGCAAGCGTCTCTCAAAACGCACGAAGCTGCAGTGACATGCAAACTCATCCAAAAACCAGTGATGGTTTTCCAGCAATGTTTGTTGGAATTTTGTGTTTCGGTGTGGTGAAACGTTCTTTTTTGGAAACACATTGAAAATGCGACCTTCAGAGGAATCATTTGTCAAACGAAGGCGTGTTTTGGCATCTTGTCATAGGATGCATCGTTGGAAAAATCCAGACAACAACATCTTTTGTTCCTGCCCCGGTGGGGATGTTGGATTCCATTTGATTTTTTTGGAAGATGGCTCCCTTTCCCTCTCCCTCAAAGTGGACACAGTCCAATGTTTCATTGCCTTGAATGGTCTTGAATCGGCAGAATCAGTCGGCCCATGATGCTTTTTCTCCTACACTTCTGATTTGCATCGTTCCTTCGATCGTTCCTTCGGAAAACAGAATGTTCAGTCGGAGTTGTCCAAGATAACTTGTGCTGACAAGATTTCCGATCAGGTTTTTGTGAGAATTGCAGTTCTTGTTGTTTTGAGTTCGCTGATAAATCCTGAAGTTGGCAAACACATTTGTCATCGCGCACGCTTGACAGACATTTGAGGATCATAGCATGCTTACAGAAAACCATTACGAAATTCAGATGAATTGCATTCCATATTGTGACCTGTTGCTTCGATTCTGGCAACTTTGAACATGTGGGACTTCAAGGCTCCAAGAAGGCATGCCCCTGAGATACTCAAACGGGCATTTCAGACTCTGTGAAAGCAGAGCGACAGAAGGTTCCCAAGTGCAAGCTTTTTCACCTGCGGTGTGAAGCCCTCCTCATCGCGTGGCCTCGGGGCCGATCGAAGTGGAGCGAAGTGGTGTCCTCAAGTACGGGAGCGATGTGGTTTGGGCAAACTGCACGAGCACAGAGAAGGGGAGTTCTGCATGTAAGAGTTCAAAGGATCAGACCCCATCCTGCCTCAACGAATTTGGAAACAAGAGATTTTCCAGACTGTCGGAGTGTGTTCCTTCTACTTCTAAAGACTAGGCAAGTCTTTAATGATATGGTCGCTTTTCACAGGTGTAGAGGTGAAGGGAACACCCAATGCCCTGTCACCAACGACGTTGCACAACATAGGCTTGCGGATTTCAAGCTGGATTTTGTGTCCGGAGTGACAATGCATTGTAGTCTTAGTACCAGCCAAGTATGTTGCAGAAATTACAGCAACGCATACTGAGAGGAATTTGCTGCATGTGACAAGGGAGGCAGATTGAACCAAAAGCCAGCACACATTCCAATGAGGGGTACACTTGCATTTGCAAGAAGACTGGCAAGTTGCTTTGTACTTGAAAAGACACTTCACTATTCCATCGTTTAGTTTGTGCAGGGATTTCGATCATGTTACAGAAACTTCAATCTGCACTCAAGCTAGGCAATCGCAGATTCCTGATTCACGCGTTTGGCCTTCAAGTCTCAACTTGAAGCCAAGGTCCGACCTCCACGACTGGTTGCTAGGAGAAACCTTCAAGGCATCATGCCAAGGCCTGATTTTCGACCAATTCCTCAAACAGATGCTTTCAATGCTTTGTCCGGGACATTTTCATTTTCCATCTGAACTGGCGTGGGGTTTCTACTTTGTCAAGAAAGGTGTGTCCTGATTTCAGTCGCACAAAACACCGCAGCAAGTGACGACAATGAGGTCCTGAGTCTTCGTGAGCTTTGCTCCTGCCGAGGCAGTCAAACATCGCGTATACCAAGGCATTAATGTATATATATATAACATTCCGTAAACTTTGACTCTAAGCTTGTCAGGACCCATCTCAGCCTTCACAAGCTTGTTAAAGGGGCCAAAAACGTTTTCTTTTTTTTTTTGCATGGCGGTGGTGAACCCTTCTTCATGCATGCACTGCACAAGCTGGTCCCAAGATTCTACAACTTACGCCAGCTGCCAGTCCAGTTCATGGTTTTCCAGCTTCGACTTGATTGTCTCAGTTGATCAAGCTTTTTATTTACTAAACCAGCTGAGAGGATGCTTGAGCTTCAAAGCCGAGCTGGATCCTAGCGGGCTTGGTGGCTTAGCATACGCCGAAATCGAACTGGCTACACGGCTGTCGCAAGCTACCTCAAAAGCGAAGCAGCCCCTTTTTTAGATCAGCTGTCCTGCAATAGTTTGCATGCAGTTGTGCAACACAAGACTTTAAGAGCGCGCATTTCATGTCAGCCTCATGAAACAATAGTCAATAGTAGCAAGAACGCTACTAGTAGCTTCTGGCATTACTAAAGCTACTAGTAACAAAGGGCATCGCTACGAACGGAGCAAGGTTCGCTTACTCACGTAGCTCATGAAACAAGCCCTAACTGAGGCTGTGGACGTCACATTCAGATCTCAGGAACTTTAGCTTTTCACGCCGAAAGAAGCTGTTCTACCGTTCTTCCCGTGGAGTTGGAGTTGAGTCTGGGAGGTTTCAAAGTGTGAATTTTGGAACAGCACCTTGCCCCATCCGTTCCTCCCTTCTGAGGTGCACTTGGAGGCCAATGTGAAGGCCATGTCTACTGTGTGTTGCCACACGTGACAGCCACGACAAGCACCTATGTGGACCGTCTGCATGTCACTCGTGGTAGCTGCGTTTCAGCTCAGGCTCGCTTCGGTCGCGAGCAAAGGCTTCAGCTCGGGTCCATTCTTCGGTTCATGAGGTGGTTCTTGCACCTTTGGAGCTTGGCGATAAGTCTGGTCGCTTGTGAAGGTGAAAACTCGACCATTGATTGGACAGAGCGCTTGCGCTTGGACGACAAGTACCTGAACCCCAGTGGAAACTCTCGATGTCCTTCCAAGTGCCGGTACTATTTCGCTGGAGCCTCGCCACGAGATGCTGTCATTTGCCAAAAGCAAGCTTCTGGAGTCGGCACCGCCCAGCAGAATGCAGAGTTTGGAGTGGCTTGTTTCCCAGCCTACGGCTGTGGCAGAGACATGATCACTTGTGTGGATCAGACTTGGACATCGGAGTTGCCCAACATCTCTGATGTCCAAATGGCTTGCTCAAACTTGAATGACTTAGTCTCTGAGAACCCGTGGACTTGTGGATCAGAAGCTGAGGGGCGCCCAGCGTGCCAGCATGACACTCCCAACAACAATGTGGGGAAGTGGCTCTTGGCAAGCGCAGAGCTGGGGTGCGGGTGGGGCTCCACCTACGGCAATGTGGCCCCTGACTATCAAGGTGTTTCGCTGCCTTACTCCAGCTTTTTCACAGTCAGTAGCGAATACGAGTGCTGCCTGAAGGCCATGTCCTTTGAAAATTCCACATGGGCTGAAGGTGGTGGGTGGTGCTGCACTTTTCTTTCAACTGAGCGGTACGGAATGCAGAGTGGATCGAGAGAAGATCATTTATGCCAATATGGATTCCTCTTCTGGCAGGCATGGTCAAGTCTAAGAGTACTTCACATGTTCATGCATGCGACCACCTGCTCCTTTACGGAAAAGGGTCTTGTTCTGAAGTGGATCTCTATGGTGGACTTATGTCATATTCATCTCCCCTGCTGTTCTGTTTGTCAGTGTACACTCTAAAACATGTCTTTGTTGAACTGGCGCCTGTTGCCGAGAGCTGAGGCGGCACGGCGTCCACCCCCCCAATTGTTATTCTTGCCGTACGTGAATAAAGCCCTGAGACGTGTTGCCCAAATCTGTCGGACATCGGTTTTCTGCAGGTCTGTGAAATACCAGAACACCCGCTGTGGCACCGCGCGGCTCTTCTATCGTCACGCGGCGGGAGCAGCTGATGCGGCCAATCTGCACACTGGTGGTCGGTGTGTGCTGGATGGTGGCTTCAAACGTTTGGACCTGGGTGGTGGCACTAACCTGCCGCAGGGTGAAATCTATTCCATGGGTCACGAAGCACCAAATCATGACTGTGACCCCAATGACAATTCTGCTGGTGGCTGCAAGGCGAGCTTCATTTTCAATACCATCGCGGATGCTGAGGCCTGCTGCGAGCAATGTCGCAGCATGAACTGGGTTCCCCTGCTTGGCGGCGTCGTTGAAACAGATGGTTCGAATGGTGCTCAGATCAACCCTTGTGTGGCGTGGCAGGTCGTCGAGGGTCGCTGTCGGATCAATCGAAAGTACTATTACGACATGTACAACTCAGGCCAGTTGATCAAAGATGCCTTACTGGATAATTTGTACCCTGCACCAGGAAATCCTGGTTGGTTGGTGCGAACACGAGGCTGTGGCTCTTCAATGGAACGTTGCAACTATTTTTCCTACATCTACTACAGAGAGCTGCAAGACTCTAACGTGCACCCAGTAGGAGTGAGGAGCAGCACGAATGCCACCTACCGCAAGGTCATGGGAGGGAACCTTTCAGACCTCACAGAGAACATCACTCTGGAGGTCAGAGCCAGTTCTGTCCAATCGCGCCATGATCGCAGACTCTCCTTGCTCTCGCAGGGTGATGGCGACGACAGCGATGAGAGCAGCCTGGAGAAGAGCGATGGCACGGACGTGGGCCTGGTGGAGGTCTATGACAGCAGTGCTCTCCGCAGCAGCGGCGACTATGACATTTTTGACGAGGCGATGTTTCTATTCCCACGCTGGGTGGGAATCAGGGATTCGTTTGCGGAACCACACTGGTTATGTGAACGAAGTGATGGTCAGGGGATGATCCATCATAATCCATCTAGATAAGTCTTCAAAAGATGTTCAAATCATTTCAAATCTCCAGAGTCTGACTCACTGACTGCCCCTCCAAAAGCTCCCCAGTCTCCTAGGAGTCTGGTCCAGTTCCGCTTTGCACCACGGGCCTCATCAGCTCCAACAGCCCAGTGGCTCTCAGCTGCTCTTTGGCCTCCAGTGGTGGACGCCGGCTGCGGGAGGTGGGTGACATTTTCTTTGTCTTCACAGCGGTCGGTTCCGGGTATGACCAAGTGAACTTCCAAGCTGGCGTGAGCCTGGAAAATGTGCAAACAACTTCCAGTTCCACCAGTTCGACTTCTTTCAGCGTCACCACAGACGACACAGCGGAAGGCACCTCGACTTCAGGAAGCACGATGATGGGCTCCACGACTGACTCCACAGCGGGCTCTACGACTGACGCCACAGCGAGTGGCAACACTGGGAACAGTTCCATGAGCACCACAGAGGATGAGCTGCCTGATGCTACCAGCTGCGCTAGAACGATGAGACTCTTCAAGTTCCTATGTTGTTTGAGCTGTCTTCAGCTCTGTTAACGCGGCTTGCGCCAACACCTTAAAGGTTTGGCTTTCATGACCCTTTTCCGTGCTTTGTTGCCTCCAAGAGCAACAGGGGCACAAGGGGCACAAGACCCCGAGGGTCCAAGTCTTTCTTTCGGTGACAGCTCTCCGAGCTGATTGGAGGCTAAGTTGTTTGGAGGCTTCCAGGAATCGCAGCTCCTTTGTGACTAACTCCTGGCGCAAAGGTAGAGGACGGGATGCATTTGCATGAGGCAGGACTGTTGGATGGTCAAACAAGTCCTAGGACCAAAGCCAGCATGAGGTTTGTATCTCGCCCTGCTACACCAAGAAACCAGTCGTTTGATTCGCCGGCTTTTCGTTTCAAGTTTCAAGGTACTTTGAGATGGAGCTGCAGCATTTGTGATGAATCAGGGAAGTTGTGAGTTGGTGAGGTTTTCGACAAGGTGGCAATGAACCAGAACTCCTGTTGAGTTTGAAGATCAAACACCCCGGGCATCTCAAGAACAATGTGGAGGCTGATGCACCGACCGGAGCCACACGGCCGAGCAGGAGGTGCATACCGCATACCCGAGGATTTGTTTGGAGACACGTTCTACGATTCTACAACTCCTGCGTGTAGCAGCACCGAGCATGGGGTTCCTGCCTGTGTGTTTATCCTGGATCTTGAAGGGAAGCATCTTGCACCCGGTTGGTTTAAGAAAGACCCTAATAGACCCTAGCCCTAGAACAGTGGGGTGGCATGTTGGGGACAGCTTCTATATCCAAAAAGACAGCAAGACAAGAGACAAACCTCACCCAACGTGGGACTGGTTGAACCTGGTAGGGTGGGACGCCGCTTCAAGGACCCCCGCTTCAAAGCTGTTAAACCGCCCGGCAGAAGTCAGTTGACCAGATTTAACTTCGAGAAGTCTACGGTGTTGGGAGCTGACCCAGCAAAAGTTGGTGTGTTTTCCTCTTTTAAGGCTTGAACTTGATTTCCTCCCCATGGCCAGTGGTTCACTGGCCTTCACGGCTTATCAACTGGGACGAATGGATATGAATATCGGATCGTTGGGCCGAGCCCAGTTGGCCATGCCTTTCATTCTCTTCAGAACATCATCACCAGTCTGATGCGTCTGCCTGCTAGGTGGAGGTTGCCTCCATGCCAGCTGGTGCGCCCAGGAGGATTTCACTCTTGTTGCTGACGCATCTCATACCTTCACATTGTGAATAAAGACGATTGAGTGAGTGGCAAGCGACCTACTATCGCCTAGAAGGAGCTTTGGCACATGTGTCGTTCCTTTGCGTACCGATCTTGAAGTTAGTTTGGCTGCAGCTAGAATCACTTGGCCTGAACCCGAACCCTACCTTCAAGCCCTCATAAACCCCGCTCAGACCCCCCACCGTTGGCTGCACGGCCGGGCACCGCATCGCGGCAACAGCCTTAGGTCTCGCGGCTGTTCGTGCAGGAGGTCTCGCACGTTTTGAGGTGGGGGAGACGTTGAGACTGAAAGGAACCATGGTGAAACACCCTCCAGGACCATCACCAGTTGCTGAAATCAGAGGGGAGAAAATGGGGTAGCCAGGATCACTGCACAGAACTGGAGCTGAGATGAGAAGGATGGACTTGGGTGGCGATTTGGACGGAAGACAATTTGTCAATCTTCCACACTGTGAAGCAGCTATAGTGGTCCCCCAAATAGATTAAATAGATAGTGGCTCGGTTTCCTGTTTGCATTTTTAGTGGGGATCTACGAACTTCTATCTATGACAGGGGGTCGATATACTGTATTCTATGAGGGCCAATGACCAACTTGACTGCCGCTGCTTCTTGAAGTGAGACAGGGAGGCGTGCATAGTGCTGCCCAACTCCAAGACTCAGCGCGTGGCGACGGTGGTAAGGCTTTGATCAAGGAAACGGTTCGTTTCTACTCTCCTCTTCGGCTTTGACCAGAAACCTGCCTTTGCAGTGCGAAGACCTGCTTTGGTTCACTTCACCTTTCTTTCAGCTTTCACGGACACGCTCGGCTTTTCTTGATGGTTTTTCGTTTCAAGATATGGACACTTCCTGGCATCTCCGAACTGACTCGTTGGGAATGACCCATCCGACTCGCTGGCTTCGGTTCGGTCGAGCGCGGGTTCAGGGAGCGCCAAACTCCGACGTCAGCGGGTTCGTCAGCGTCGCGATGAGGACGTCAGCGGGTTCGGGTGTGGTGGGGAGGTTCGGTGGTGCAGTGGGTGCAGTGGGTGCTTGGAGAGGAGCCTCAAACACCTGACCTCTCAGCATCTCCGATCTCTTAGACCAACAGATTACCAAAAGAGTGGCGCAGCTCACATGGTCCAGGACCGTGGCGAGGCGTTGCTGGAAGCGAGGAGCAGCCAGGGGGTCATGTCCTGGGCGAAACGCACGCGATCGCAGGCGCAAGCCCACTATTTAAAACCGGTGCATGCGTGACGTCGTTTGTTGAACATATTTCCGGAAACACTCTTGCCAAAGACAGAACAGCCCATAAGTTCTTCAAGCAGGGTGGCAGAAACTCTAGGTCGCCAAGAATCTAGTATGCCCCCACGCCTGGTAGCTGTGCTTGTAGCTGTTCTGCTTGGGTGGGCTGTGGGCAGAGGATCATGATCAGCGGCTCCAAGTACACCGCCGATTTGTCTTGACCCTCAACCAATTTGTCCCGCCGCCACCTGACCTCACGGCATCCGCAGGATCTTTGCGATAGCAATACCATCATGGGATTGTGGATGTGGTGGAAACCCAACTGACCCGAAATGGCTTAGATGAATTGAGATGCGGGGTTGCTGGTGGTCACTTGTCGGGCCTGATCCTCCACTGGTAGGCATGAAAGCTTAACCCGCTTATTTCTGGCATCAGTGAAGGCCAGACATGGCATATGATTCATGGGTGCTCTGATGAGCCTGGATCATGTAAGCTGCCACTGTTTTGTACTCTCAGCCTGCAAGGTTAGATACATGTGTCATCCAAAATAAGCAAAATGAAAAGGCATCAATATCCAAGTCCCCTACTGTCTACCTTGATTGATTTGTTGACAGGACCCCGGCGCACTTCTCCGCCACTCGAGCGGGGCCAGGACGGGGTCTTCTTTTTGCCAACTCTCTTTTGGGGACCTTGACCAATGACGATGTTTGGTACTTAGATTGGTTGCAATGGAGATTTGTCAAGACGACTTGATCAAACTGATCCAATTCTTTCAGGAGTCGTTCATGGCTGAAGACATCCAGTTGGAATTTATGCCTGCCAGAGCCTCGGGTTTACCGCTTCAATACATGGCGGGCTTGTGATATCCTTTCAAATCAATCGTGCCCACTCTGCGGGTTGCAGAGGCATTTTGCAAAACAACTCCCAGAAGACGAACTTCTTCCGCAAGACGGATTCAGAAAACGAAATCTGTGAAGACGAGTTGCTCCGTGAAGACGAAAACGAATCCCCAACAGGGTTCCCCACTTTTTGCCCACTCGTTGTCCCCTCTTTCCCCGCTCATTATTGCGGCCGGTTTTGACTTTGCCCCATGTAATTGGCTTCGGCATTACCATGTAACTGAAATAGGGAGACCGAACCGCCGGCGTTCCCACCCATGTGATTATTGTCGTATTATTGTCGTATTGATTCACAACATTCATGGATTAGAATCTGAACCTATCCCAAAACAGGATCAGTTTCCTAGTTATTTTGGGATTTTCCATATTCTAAACTCCAGCACTATATATACTCCAATACGCTGAAGCCTTTTGTCATGCTTCCTCAGACTTGGATAGAGTAAATCATCAGAGCTCAGATGAGTCCTTGGCCCAACTTCATTGCATAGGACAGAAGGAAGTAAATTCCCTATTTCAACATGTTGCACGCTTTTCACTTGAAAACAACGAATTCTTGGGTTCTCAACAGAAGCCATTTTGGTTTCACTGCGCAAGAGCGACGGCTCGCAACTCCCCTTCTTCGCGTGACTGATCGCAGGGCCAACCTTCTGAGATGCCAGATTGCAGGTCCACCTGCCACGCCCGCCTCCTGGCCAAGTCGACCAACGATTCGAGAGGGAGAGGGGGGTGTGCGAACGGGACGAGGACCCGGTGGAGGTGAGGAGACCCAGATGAAACTAGGTTACTAGGGCCTAGGGGTCCACATACCCAGTGTCGATGGAATCCGAGCACTTTGCTCAACCAGCAGAAGCTTGGGTTCCGGAGTGTGTTTTTTTCAGTTGGACAGTGGCGCTCTTCTGCAAGCGCGCCGGGGTTGCCCCACCGGGACGAAGACCCTCTGACCCTTTGACACTGCGTTTCTTCGAATCCGTGGGTGGACTTCGACGACGCGAGCGAGTTCACAACGAGTGGGGGCACGAGTGGGGCGTGCGCCGGCCGGCACCTGGACAATCCTGCAGTCCGGCACACCTACTGGTTTGAGCAATCGCATTTGATATCATTTGATCCTACGAAGAGCTCGTGGCAGTGTCATTGCACACAATCAAATGTGGACATCCAGTTCCTTCACTGGCACTCCTCGATGGCTGGTTATGACTGGTTGGTTTGGTTCAGTTTAGGTGGCAGGCTTTGCTGGTGGGACACCCTTGCTTTGCAAGACCAGGGGCATGAAAAAGAACACTATACTCCATCCCAGGATTCGTTCAGCGACGGTGGCTCCATCCCAATGGAACCGGGAATCCGATGGTAGAGCAACGCACATGCTTCACCTTTGTTGAGGACCTGGGATGGACCTGGGTGACCTGGTGACCTGGTGTCAAACGGTTGTAGACAAAGCATGACAAAGCGACGAACTTTTGCGCAAACCTCAGGCGCTGAAACGGAAGGGGATTGCCGCGCTCTGAGGACGGGGCAGCCAGTTAATGGTGGATTGGTCATCGCTGAGGGCAGATGTGGGAGTTCAGCGCCGAATGTGGCCACAGACCAGGATCTTTGGGTCGACTTGTTGTGGTGTGGCTGGTGAACAATATTTAGTTGTGTAAGTCTGTTTCTCTCACAACCCAGTACAATCCAATGATATCCAATTATTTTGTGGCCGCACATTGAACTCCCAGGGCAACAAAGTCATGCGCGAGAAGAAGATGAGCGACGGACGGGAGCAATCCGGGTTCACCCCCAAGTAGATGGAGAATGAGATAGTCATCCATTTTCCTCTTGTGTTTGACATGTTCTGTCAAGTATCGCTGCAACAAGGCCCTTGCATTTCTAGTATTTTTAGAAGGCAAGGAGTTCAGAAGTTTGGGATGGAGCAAACTTGACCACTTTGCCCTCACCCAAAAATTTGTCGACCCAAGACAAAACATGTTTGGGGATCCTTTGGGTTGAAGATTTTGCACTCCAGGATATGATAGGAGTTGAGCAACCCATGTCGGGCGAGTGTGGATCAAGCTGGTTCAGGCTTGACATGGCGATTCTTCATGAATCATGAGCAAGAGAATACTCACTACTGACACTTAAGAGATCGGGTTGGCGTACCAGAGCAAGAAACGATTCCCAGAGAGTTTAGAGGGTAGGATGACATTCTTGGGATTCCCCTGGCATAGGGGTTCTATGGGGTGTTTCTTCACGGTTTTACTGCGGCTGAGGGTCGAATGAATGTGATCCACTTACCAAACTGGCAGCGAACATTGCACGCTGATTCCTACATGTGGTCCCCCCTTTTAAATATACCTCGTACACTGCCTGAGCTCGAGATACCATTGGGGCACGATCGGCTTCTGTGCAACAAAATGCCTTTTCGTTCGGCTCAAGATCCTCGGTGGACCCTTGGAGTGTGTGTTTGGAGCCCGTCACCGCGCAACGCTGGAGGCGTGGGGGGGGGGTGTTCCCCGCTGGTCGTTCGGCATCAATTCCGTCCACATCGTCTGTTCACCTCATTGACGCGTGTGTCAGACAATACCAAAAGCTGAGCTTTCATTGGATTCTCCACCACGTGTGAACAGCACCCGGGTTGCCCGGAGCCGACCCCGATAGGTTGACCATGTCAGTCGACTGCGATGGTTCGAAACCAACAGAGGGCTGCAGGGCGACCCCTAGGAACTCCTTCCAAGCATGTGGTCCTGCAAATGCAGTTTCATCTCTTTTGCTTCTTCTGCAGTCACTGTAGCAGATTTGGGAGTGATTTGGTGCCTGTTCAATCAGAGGTTGCAAGACCCAAGTTTCACCTACATGATTGAAGTTGGATCATGAAGTTTAGTGGATCCATATCCATTTCAGATATATAGTTACTTTGTATGATCATCAGAGCGCGCGATATCATCCCGTGGTGGTGGGACAACGTAGTCTTGGTCTTTCAGGATGAAGAAGGCGAAGAAGAGGCGCCAAAAGTCACCGGCGAGGTCATGGGTTCATCATAGATGCCAATTTTGGTCCTTTCATTTCGGGCCACAAGGCGATTGACGGAAAACACAGCACTTCCCACTTTTCTCTTGGCGGCTCATCTATTCCACCTGCCTTGCTACGGCTGATGTCTCGCTGAAGAATGAACAATTCTTCTGTGGTTTTGAGGGAACCGGAAGCGACAACAGATCGTCTTTTTCCTTTTTCCTTTGGAGAGCATCACCGGCTTTCCCATTCGCGGGAAACCGGAGCCAGCTGGTGAAGGGAAAGGCATCTCCCAAGGAGGAACCCAACAAGGCCTTACCCAAGGCGCAGCCAAAGGGGTGCCTTCTTTTTTGTTGCAAAAGACAGACGTGAAAGTCTGTGGCAGTTTGACTTGCGTGGCAGACCAAGTGTGATGTTCATGTCCCACGTGGCTTTTTCAACTCCACCGGATTTTGTGGGGGGGCGAGACTTCAGCGTGAGAGACTTCAGACCCAGGACAACACCAAAGAACATAACAACACACCAAAGAAACAAAGGGTTTGGCCACAGCGGCAGCACCACTGACAAGCCGCGCTGGTACTAGTCACGACAATTCACAACGACAACATCAATGGCACGCCGCCGCGACAACGCCGATGTTCGCCGCCAGGAATGGATCGACGAGCTCGAGATGAGCGAGGCAACAAGGGCACGGGAGGTGTTCCTACATGAACTCGAAGGGAATTCCGACGATCTTAAAACGGAACCTCTCAAAAACCAAAAGCATAGACCATCATAGACCTATAAAGACTACTGAAACTCAAGCTGCGTTGGATAGAGGCTCTTTCCGTCCGCTCTCCGAAAGCTTAGCAGAGAAATTATGAGGCTACCGGTGACTCTCAGGCGCTGCCGTTGGCTTTCGGGGCCATCCGAGTCATCACCTCAAACCACTTGACCAAAGCAGATCACCAGCTAAGATCTTCGTTTTCGGGTCATACTGGGTCATTTTTGCTGATCGTTTTTACATTCCAAGTTTGCCTTCTTGGCCTCACTGAGTCCCCTTTTGGGGTTCTTGTATGTTCGTGACTCTGTGTAGCATCTCATGCGCTGGTCATTGACTCTGTGGGTCTTCGGACCTTGGAATCTGTATGTTCCTGTTTCCTTGCAGCTCTTTGTGGGCATTTCCGGCCGCCCCCTGCGGAGACATGATGAGAGGGCCGCCCCCTAAGGGAGAGCATGACAGGGGCAGCAGCTAGGGTAGTAGTGATGCACCTGTTGTTCCGACACCGAAAGAACGGGTGGTATGAGTCCAAGACATCATGTTTTGTTTGTGATGATATCCAATCTTATGTGTTAGAAATCTCCAGGTCCTAGACTGCCACAGCATATAACTCCGTGCTTGTGCTCTTTCAAGCGCATGGTGCATCGTTTTTGTGCTATTTTTGGTGCATCGGGATTCGCAGGGCTAGGCGTTGACCGGTGTCGTTTTCGCAAAAAAACATCGTCGACTCACCAGTCTCCAGTCGAGTCCCAGTCGTTTGGCTCGTTTTGGTGGCAAAACACAGGCCCTCTCCCCTTGTTCATCCCATCTTTGAGCTCACCATGTCTACCAAATCTTGCACTCTGCTGTGCGGCCAGATTGCATTGGACGGAGTCGTTCAGCGCCCCAAGGCGGGGGCAGGTCTCGGACTCGGGGAGCCAATGAAAACGAAGCGCCAACCGCTGGGTATGCTATGGTAGTTGCTATGGTACGGTGCAGAGGATGTGAAGGTTGATTCCTGCACAGGCCCAAGACCCTGAGCAGCCTGGGCTTGCTTAACAGGCACCCGATATCATCGAAGACCCAGTCAGTGTTCACTATTTTCAAGCATGTGCTTGTAGGTGAACACCTGGATCTGGGTGCCCCTGGTATGTTTGGGGTCAATGTTTTGTTTGCGGCAGCGTGCAGGTCGTGGATTGTGTCGTTATTGCTGGGAAGTGCCGGGTTAAAGAGTTCAAATCCTTCCTTGTTGGATTTTGTGAAGAACTGCTCAGCATTTTGCTCGGTTCAGTGTCCTTGATTTGATCTACATCGTCCAACAATGCCCTCCGTGGTGGAGAACTTGGCCCTCATCCTTGGTGGTGCTGTGGCTGGCACAGCCTTGACCAGCGCCTTTGTGGCCCAGGAGCTGAACCCAACACTGACCTGCGTGCTGCCGGTCACGATCAGGCCTTTCTGAAGACCGCCTGATTTTTTTTTTTTTCGGGGGTTCTTTTGCAATGTCAACGACTGGAAGGGCACACGTGACCAGAACTGCAGGGGAGGAAGAAGGTCAAGCAAGTGGATTCTGTGGCAGTTCCATGTTTCGTCTGACAGACTGTCAGTACCCGTGACTACCCAACAGATTCACAGCTTGCATTTGGGGCCAAGTTACGACCTTCTTCTAGAAACATGTCGTTGGTAGTTGGTATGCGCAGCGCCCGCAGCCAGACCCTTTCCTCAGACGCACAATTGTGGGCTGAAAAGCGCAGCGAAGACACTGCGACATTCATTTCCTTCATCCTCAGGTGTCACTCCCATCCCCTAAGTGCCTTCTTCGCTCGGCTGGTGGGTCCTGACTTTAAGGTGTGCTTGAGATCAGGGGTTTAGGAGACCTAGCTCCCAATCAGAGCAAAATGCCTGGCATGTACAAGGTGTCATCAAGCAGCAACATTGAGAGAACAATGGGACTTTGTCCATTTGTTCAACATCCTTACGTGGTGCGATGGCCAATCCGACTTTTTGTTCAAGAAGCGCTAGCAGCCCCCTATCGTTCGGCACCTTGGGTCTAGGTCCTTCTTTCGCGAAGCCCTTCACCTGGCCAGGAGCCTGCCACAACTGACTATCGACCGGAGAGGGTGGACCACTGCGTTGGGGAAGCCCAGTGGCGATGCGCAGTGGCTTGCTGCTTGGATGTTCAATTCCCGATCTGGGGGTGTATTTAAAGAAGGAGACCTCCCAAAGACCTCCTCGAAGAAGGAAAACAGACCAAAAGCATCCAAAAGCCGTGAAATACACACCCATTCTGGGCATTTTGCAGGTGACTCCGATGGTTTCACACGTTTCAAACATGCGCCTCATCGTATGGTCTGTCTACAATTTTTCATCGTGGACAAACTCTCGAGTGACGTCACGCACATTGACCCTTCTCTTAGTCAGATGCACGTTTGGTTCCTCATGCGAATGAGGAGGCCAGTTTTGGATGGCAGAGTCAGGACGAGGCCAGGTCTTCGGTGGGATTGCTGAAGGTGTTCCTTTCCCCTTGCTACAAATCGCTTTATTGAATCTATATACCTGGAAGCTCCAGCAGTCATTGGAGCCGGACTAGTTACAGTCCCAATATCGTGCAGGATCGGTGAGTTCTTAGCAAAAGGTCCCTTGGTCTTGTGACCTGTTCTGCGTCGCGGGACCGGTTTTGGCATGTTTTGGCCACGCGAAGCCCCCGATCAAGGGACATCCAGAGGCAAAAGAAGCAACAGTTCATCCTAGAGCAGTGTTCATCCTAAGCAACTGCTGCATAAAGAAGGGCCCCTTCACATAACTGATCAGTTCACATAACAGCGCAGTCAGCACAGCTCAGAACAATTATGTGAAGGGGCCCTTGTCATTGCGAGCCATTGAAGCTTGTGTTCATCCTAGAGAATCTACGCGTATGGCGGCGTAGAGGCTTCATTCATACAACTCAATGGCAAAACGTTTGTGTAGTTTGCGAAGTGGTTGGCAAGCGTCGTTGTGCCACGTTTAGGGTTTTGTGAGTGTTCCATTGTTCAGCGTGCCTCACAAATTTCCCACCCGTGGACCAATGGACTCCCAGCGGAACAAACGACGTGACGCCGGCCATTGGGCCGACCTTTGTCGAGGCCCCCGGGCATGGAGTTCTGGCAGTGGTGGGGCCAACATGATCGCGTTTCCTGCAATGCAGCAATTGCCTGCGCAGAGCGCCGGCGCCGGCTTCAAAATTGTAAATAGATATTTAAATGCCAAGCATAGGCTGTATATGAAAGATGGTTTTGATTTTGTTCACCTATCTATCAAACCATCTACTTATCTATCTTTCTGTCTATCTACCTAGATAGACAGCAGACCTTTTAAGTAAGATTGCCAAGCGCAGCAACTTCTCAGATTCAAAAGCATCAATGGAAGATTGGAAGACGGGCTGGGTGAGTATCTTACCTTTTGGCTGCTGTCAGTATGAGTATGATGCGCAATGAGCCTTCAACCGCCAATGCTATTGTAGGTTTATGCTCGTTGATGATCGTTCCAGAGCCGCCCTGGAAACCGTGAGTCTTGTTCGCGCATTGTTTTTAGTGCTTGCCATGTTTGTGGACCTTTGGACCACGCTTGGCGTTCTAACGGGGCAAGTGAAGGTTGAGTGTCAGGGAATTGGCAGGTTTCAGTCAGGTCGTTTTTCGCCTTTCAGGCTCGGGCCGGCGATTTTACCAAGTCGCGAGACTGTGGTCACTTGTGAGGTTTGCGCAGACATTGCCGTGCAAGACCTGGGAACAGGTTGTGCAGGTCAGGTGCTTCAGCTGGCAGTCTGGGAGCGAGGTAGCCTTTGTCCGCGAGTGACTCGAGGAGGTTGCCTTGGTTAACTATATGCGTTTCAGTATTTCACAGAAGCGTATAATATTCAATAAACCGTATTGGAAAGAACGCTTTGCGTGACATTGTTCAAGCTACAAGAGAATATTTTCGCTAAACATTCTTTTACAAGCAGTTGAAATATACATATACACATACTAACATCACCATGTAAACAATTGTTTTTTATTTCAACCTACAATTTCAACTGACAATAAATTACAGCTACCCTAAAAAGATTGAACTTATATTGTTATATGTGTTGTCAATATATATATATATATATTTATATTTATATTTATATTTGCCATAACTTTTTGAGGCGTGGAAACTGTTCACGCAATTCCAGCAGATACAAAAGCAGTGTGCCAAAGATGTCAAAGCGGTTTGACACGCCCGTGTTCATCCCCTCACCATGCCCATGTTCGTCCTTATTCCAATCGCTTGCAATGCTCTTGTGCGTGCCATTGTCACATTGCTCCAGCAAATCACCTCCATACATTCATGGAAGTGTGCATGTTTGGTCTGTTGCCAAGCCCTTCCAAGACAGCTTGTAGGCCGTATGCCCGCGACCCCACGCTGGCATTTGTGAGGCTCGCCGCAAGAGTGTCAGAGCTCCATTACAACGTCTTAAGCGGCGCCCACATACCATTGTGGGTCGAGGCTCACTTGCTTGTGGCGGGCAATTGTTAATTGACTTGAGACGCGCGTTCGACACTTTGCCGCGGCAACAACTTGTGCAACGCTTGTCTCGCCTGGACCATTTGCCCTGGCAAGAGGTTTTCCTTAGATGCCCACACTTAACGCCTACTTTCGATCTGCCTGTGCCTTCAATCGGCAGCCGTTCTTCGACCTACCTTTGATACCCTTTGACTCACGATTGGCCTGTGTAGACCAGACACATAGAGTTTGGCCCTGTCCTTTCTTTCGTGCCACCTTTGTTTCCGCGCCTCGCCCACTCACTCACTCACTCACTCATTCAGTCACTTACTCGCACAATATTTCATATCTCCACCCGGCATATATACATATCCACTATCATTCCTTGTCCTTTCACGTAAACTAGCAAGAGTTTTTTACAACATAACAGGGTTCACTACACCAGGTTTTAAATCGCAAGAAACTTTCGAAACAGAACAATACGTTAGTTAGTGCGCACTCCCTGAATTGTGTGGAGAAGAACCAGTGCGAAGAGCTATATACTATCTCGCCCGGCCGGTGGCTTGCAGCGCAGGGGGCGTAGACTGGCCGTTCAAGGTTCATTTTTGGGTGAAAGGAGATGAAGTGCCTTTTTGTTTCAGTTTGACGCTGGTTTTTCGTTCTGCAGACGTTTGAGAAAAACAATTCACTCGTCGATTAGGATCCGTTTGCAATGTTTTTTCTGGCGGGTCAGAGGCCAGCGCGCTAGTTTGTTGGTAGAGATTCCGTTGTCATCCCTCTCCCCAGCGATTCCCATCAATGGATGTCGTTCTATATCAGCGACCAATCAATACATGCTCTCCCGTGTGCAGGTGCAAAAGGACTGCATGGAAGTGTGGTTGAAGACACTTCTGAACCATTGAAGGCGCCAGAATGCTGGAACCCACTTGAATCAGGTCACCGCCCGCCCCTGCCATGCCCAAACCGTTTGGCGCCGAACTCTCCCCGCTGACTGTCCGCGTGTGGAGCCCAAGAGAAACCGGCCGCGGCTGGCGGGTTCCTTTTCAGGCGTACGATAGTGGCGATGTTTCAGATCAATCGGCCCAAGCTTGTTCCAAGAGCAGGACATTGCGATTTCGCTTGATGGAGACTTTTCATTGACCAACAAGTGACGTGAGGGGCGGGTGCGTGAAGATTCAGTGCTCAGGCGAAAGGAAGGAATGCAGTGAGTGAACGGTATAGATGCTGTATTTGCATGGTTGATAGTGTGATTTCAGACTGGATGGTTAGAACTACGGCGGGTGTGTGCCATATATGCACATGCATTGCATGCATGCATGCATGCATGCATACATACATGCATACACACATACGTACACACATACGTACATACATACATACAAACATACATACATACATGCATACACACATACGTACACACATACATACATACATACATACATGGCTCAAGCCGCGAGAGGTTCAAGCAGGCACGCCCCACATAAAGCCCTGCTCGTGCGGCACCCCCAAGCACCACGTGTGCGCACCGAATAGCAACACAGTCGCCGCCTCTGAGTTCCACCTGGGTGAGCGTCCTTTGCCCGCAATACTCGAGATCTCGATCCTGGCTGTAGAGTCCTTCGTTCACAGCTTAGGGCTTTCGCTCAATGAGGAGCAGAAAAACCAGCTCCATGGGCTCTTGAAGAGGCCCAACCAAGATCCTGACGATCCCACGAAGAGACGAAAAACGGGTGGCATCCAGACACCACCACCTGGACATTGTGGGTAACAGGGACAGCAAGGACATGATGGGGTGGACTTTTCCGTTGCCTGACGATGACTCATGGTCGTGTGATGGAACAGAAGAGTCTGATAGGGGTACACCGTTCGGCACGAACACTAGTTTTGCACATGACCACTTGGAGGAAGACGCACCAACACCTCACAAGTGGCCAAATTTGGACGACTCAGCATGGCCAAACCTTGGGACGGGTGAAGGGTTTTTTTCACTCTCCACTCAAGGACCGGTTTTGCTGCACACACCAATTTCAACCAGATGGGATTGCCGTGCTGCCTCAGGCTCAGGATGGATGCAGTCTCACAATGACAGCCTCAGTGTGGGGGATAACACACCGGACATCCTGAACAAACCAGCACACCTTGCAGAGACGAAGACAACCTCGGGGACTGTTGTTGCAGGGGAACAGCAACACCTTTTTGAATTTTCTCAACCACAGACAAGCAGTACTGCACAACCACCGCATGCCGGTTCTACCACTCATGGAAAGTGCCTGAAGATCACTGGAGGGGCACCTGACTACCCGTGCACCAGCAGTGGAACAGAAGAGCCAAATGCAGCCATGAGCATGCAGTACTAGCCTCCACCACTGACCTGCTCCTCCAGAACTTGAGCATGGTGGTGGGAAATCCCAGTGCCAGATGTTTCGCCAACGCCCCCTGGAGGGCTTTCTGCTGGATGTGCGCCTACCTGGCAGAGTTCAATCGAGATCCATGGGGGGTCATCAAGGAGGCCGTGCAAACCTCCTTGGAACTCTCCGAACCAGTGGACATCCAAAGGCTACCAGGCCTACAGCAGCTCTGGCACAAGCATGACCTCAATGTTGAAGGAGACGCAGCCCATTTTGTCCACTCCCTATGGCTGCAGTCACAAACGAGAGTGATGCAATACCGACGCACGGAGATCAAAGAAGGTGGGTATGTGAAAGAACACATCCAACTTCCTCTCATCGTCGACTACCCTGACGAATACCTGGATGAGATCACCTGGCAAGAACTCATGAACTGTTGGGCCAACCAAGGATATGGACAATACCTCAGTGACGACAAACTTGTCCTGGTCAGCCACATCAATCGGGCGGTCACCATTGAGGGCACGGTCACAAAACACAAACGTGCCCTAAACCCCCACGGACCATTCACGGTCCCCAGGTCCTTGGATGGTTTCTCAAGAGCCAGTTCCGAGTACCTCCCAATGGCATACATTTGTCACCGAGGCCCCTCCCACGACACGGGCCACTACTACACCATTTTGGTGTACAAAGACTTGATGTGGCTGGAAGACGATGGCGCCCCACCCAAAGTCCTGCCCTTCTTGACGCCCCAAATGGCAGGCCAGATTGTGCAAATCTGGAGCATCCAGACCACGGCCCTGACCACCCCGCGGCAAATCGCCAGGGCCTTGCCACCACCCGAGAGCCCGGACTACGATCCACCACTCCACAGCACCCCACCCAAAAAAGCAAGATACACACAAGACACGATGAGGTTGAATGTGGCCAACATCACAGCGTTTGGCAAGAGCACCCTCGACTGGTACTGGACCAGAGACAACGAGATCTACGTGCTGATCGAGACTCACCTGGACCAACAGAAACACCAAACCATGTGCCAATACTTTGAGGTCAGGGGCCGACATGCTTTCGGATACCCAGCACACACCAACAGCACCAATGAGGGCAATGATGGGGATATTCTCATCATTCATGACACTGCCCACGGATTGACCCAATTGGAGTCCTTTGCAATTGCTGGCTGTGGCTACCAAGCTTTCCTTTGGGAAGCAAAAGCCAGATCCATCGTGGTGGTTGCGGTGTACTTCAAAACAAATGAAACCATACAAGGCACCACCAACTCTCAGATCCTGGCAAGGATCCTCGCCCTGCTGCAGGCCACCAACAGGCAATACATCCTCGTTGGAGACTGGAACAACCACCCTGAGCACTTCCAAAGCACCGTGCTCAGCTCGAAGTTCCACTGGCAGATCCTAGCACCAGACGCCACCATGCTCAATGGAAACACTGTCGATTTTGCTATCATGGAGGAGAGATTGGCTGGGTGTGCATCAATGACGACGGAATGGGCTATTCCATGGCGACCTCACTGCCTCGTCACGTATGCACTTGAACTTGAAGATGAGATCAGGAAATACCACCAGCTCAGGACTTTCCCACCTCTACCCAACGTGCCGGACATTGGGTTTCGTGCCTGGAGCACGTATGTCACCCAAGTAGAAGACCTGGTGCTCTACGAAAGCACTCCCAATGAAGGAGCCCGGGGAGTGGCCTGGGTATCCATCACCGAGCAATACCTCCTCCAACAACACCCATGGACACCACAGGGCCGGGCATCCAATCTCACCACACAGTACCAACTGCTGGTGCCCACCAAAGCCGGAGGCATCTGGAAAAAGGGGAAAGCGGCCTACTGGGAGCAGATCCAGGCCCGGCTCAACATCATTGAGCACCAACCCGGCAAAGCCCCCGGAGCCATCAAAGGGCTCCAGCATGCACTGCGCCAGGTGCAACACCAATGGCTTGGGGACCAAACATGGGCCCAATTCCTGGACACACACCAACACTGGCAACAATACAAGGATGACCGCACCTTTGACCTGTTGAAGCAGACGGTGTAGAAGCAGCCCAAACCCAGAGCCGCGAGGAGTCCTGTCTCCAGTATGCAGAATGGATCAGACAAGGAGAAACCAAGGGCCTTCGAGGGCTTTTCCGCTCCCTCAAAGCCAGTGAATTGTCCTGGCAGCGACCATACAGAGACATCCCTATGGCAGACCGGATGAGACACAGGATGAAAGCATGGCATGTGGAAACCAACGAAAGATGGGCAACCCATGACCCGGCTTCCACTCCAAGAGGCCGCCAGGCAACAAGCCGCCCAGCTTCCTCCCCTCACCTATGAAGATTTGGGCAGAACACTGAAAAGACTTCCAGACAAGGCCTGCGGGCCGGATGCAATCACCACCCAATTGCTCCGCACAGCACCAAAGCAGGCTCTGCAGCCCCTTCTGAGCATCCTACAAACCATGGAAGCCAAGGCAGAGCTCCCAACTCAACTCACCCTGAGTCTTGTGGTGATGCTTGCGAAAAATGAGAAGGTTGAACGCCCCATCACGCTCACGAGCGTACTGTACCGGGTCTGGTGCAAGATGAGGAAACCACTCCTGGACACATGGCAAAACAACCTGCCAGCAGCCATGGACTACGACAGAGCAAGACCAGGGGCTACGGCGCTCCATGTGGCTCTCGAGAGACTCCTCAGACAAGAGACCACCAAGTCCTTGGAGCAACATGGAATCACAGTTTTGCTGGACATGAGCACGTTCTACGACACACTAGACCTCCAACGACTCCAGCAGACAGCCCAAGATTTGCAGTACCCACCATTACCACTGGAGTTCGCGATGCAAGTTTACACCGGACACAAGGCCATTTTGGCCGAAGGGGAACTCAGCCCATGGTTCCATGCTACCACCGGTGTTGCAGCAGGATGTCCCCAAGCACCACTTTTGGCAAAGACTTTCCTGCAACCCATCCTGACCAGTTTCCAGCAGGATTTCCCGGACTTGCATCTGAATGGATGGGTGGATGACATAGGGTTTGATGGCAACCATACTGACCCAGTCCAGTTGGCCCAGCGTACCGTCCAAGCTTGGCACCAACTCCGCGAAAGCCTCACCACCGCAGGCCTGGTCGTGAACAGCCACAAAACGGCCTTCATCGTCACAGACAAGACCATACACAAGGAGCTCAGCAAACTCCTGAGCCCGAATGATCCACCCATCCAGTCGGTGATGCGAGATTTGGGCATTGACCACTCTGCCAGCCGACGAAGGCGCATTGCAACCCTCCAACAGAGATTCCGGAAGAACAAGCAAAGGAGAATCCGACTCCGCAGCCTCAAGCTACCAAACATCCGCACCAGACTGAGGCTCCACCGAGGAGGAGTGCAACCAGTTGCCTTTTGGGGTTTCGAAGGACAAGGTCTGGCCCCACGTTTCCGGATAGCCTTACGACAAGGCCTGGCGACTCACCTTGGACTACACCAGGGACCAACACCAACAGAAGTATGCAGACCCTGGCCAAGTGATTGTCCACCACATCCGAGCCCTCCACACGTTGATAGCACACTGGCCACCAGACCACGTCCAGCATGTGGAGCAGGCATGGATCACCCTCAGGAACCAAATCCATGCCCAACAGCACCCCTGGTATCAGGTGAAGGACAACCGAGTCCCTCTACCGCTGGACACGTCATGAGACTGCCTTCATGACTGAAGCCCACATCAACTTGCAGGATGACTGGGCTATCATCGAGCACACACTTCACCAGGAAGCGCAGCAGCAGAGAACCAGCAGGTTAGCCAGCAAGAAAAATTGCCAAAACCTGGTCAGTGGGCTGGACTGGACCACGGCCAAAAAAGCTGCCAAGGTCCTCCCCAAACAGCAAGCCCAACACCTCAAGACGTGGAACCAAGCAGCCCTGCACTACCGTCAGGGAGACAAGACCAAGACATGCCCTTTATGCGGCGTACCAGCCACCCCAAAGCACATCGTTTGGTTGTGCACTTGGCACCACAACCAAGGGCATGCACCACTGGCCATCGAATGGACGGAGCGGCTCCAGGACCCCCTCAAAGAACCCCTATGGGCGTATGGGTGGATCCCCAAAGAACCCCAGGACCACCTCCAGATTGCCCAACCCCTCCAAGGGCATGGATGCTGGAGCACCCTCGAACCCCTGCCACTGCAGCCATGGCAAGGCCTCTCGGTGACCTTGGATGCCACACCCTCCTCCTATGACCTGCGATCCCAAGCCTGGATCTTCGGACTCTGCGTCCACACCTACTCATTGGGCACCTTGTTGCGGAAAGGCACCATCACAGGCATGGCACCGGGCCCACAGACAAAGGCTCGAGCACTCTTCCAAGGCCTCATCACCTTGGCACAACATGTCCTCACCCCGGTGAATGTTGTGGTGCAGCTTGGATCGGTGTGGGAGGCATGGACGAACGGAAAGGTTTCGAAGACCTCACTCAAGGTTTTGATGCCCGGCTTTACCACAACATCACTCCGCTTTACATCCACAAGAACACACGAACACCAGAGGCACCAGGCAATGAACCTCACTTGAGGCGGAGGCAACGGGATGCAGCCTTGGCTGCGTATGAGAGAGCCAGCTCTAGAGCAAACAAGCAGAAGACTGGCAAACCACGCTTGACCAAGACCATGTGCAGATTTACAAGCAAGCGACAGCTCGGTTGGAGAAGATCTTTAAGGATCCCCAACATTACATCCATGACAAACCGGTCAGACGGGCAGGGCACAACACCAAACAATACAAAAAGAGACTCATCAGCCAATGCAAGCTTCCATGGCAGCCCAACAAGCACCAGTGGACCCCCCACAGGAGTGGGTATCAATGTCACACCTGCCGAACACGAGTCCACCAAGGTCTCACAGTCGAACTCCTTGAACAGCATCTCAATGAAGACTGTGAGCTTCTGGCACATGAAGCCCCAGAGCCTGACCTACGCCCTGACAAGCCGGTGGGCCAGAAGCTCACTCAAGCCAGCACCATCAAGCAATTGCTCGAGGCTCAGCAACAACACCCACAGGCAGCAGATGAACACACCTTCCAAGAGACCACCGGCTACCTCAAGTGCACCAAATGCAGCCTGTCTATTCACAAGAGGACAAACGAAACAAGTTTTCAAGCTTTCCTCACCAGCCGCTGCATCGATGAGAGCTACAACAAAGCTCATCAAGGGCACTCCACACACGCATTGTGGCAAAAGGGCAAAGGCATCAAGTGCCTGAATTGCGGAACCCAGAGCCATCTCGACTCTGACGACCGGGTGATTATGACGAAGACCCTCAAAAAACCCTGCCAGGGCAACACCCAGAAATCACCCAACCTGCTGCAACGGTTTGGCACCCAAAGCCAGGCAAGTCAGGCCGACCAACCGGCACCAAACACCACCGGCCAGGGAACCCAGACCACCCAACGGCACACAGAAGCACCACAGGGTGACCAGGGACTCATGTCTCCACCGGCACCCAAAAAGCTCCGGTTCTCTCCCACGGCCAAGAGCTCACAAGAGCAGGGCGAAGAAGAACAACCTACGGAGGATCCATGCTTTGAAGTCGACTTCTTCTGAGCCCGAGGAAACCAAGTGAGGCAATAGCCCTAGCAGAGACTGGCTAAAGGCCAAACGATGCAACTCTAGGAAAAAATACATACATACATACATACATACATACATACATACATACGGCTCAAGCAGTTGGGTCAGGCCACGAATGCCCAAACAGACGCTGAAGCCCAGTCAGCGAATACTGTGCGCCATAACCAACCTTGACGGTGACAGTCTCAAGCTGAGGCTTCAAAGTCACACAAAACGACGGTACTTACACGGGCTCGTGCGGCCTCCTGGCACAAAACCCTGTAAAGTCGTGGGATGGTTTTAAGCTATGTACGCTTCAAAGTGGCCACAAAACACCGTCAACTCCACCCTGGTGGGTTCTGTGTCAACAGCTACAAAGCACCGTCAATACCAGTGTTTTCAGCTCCTCCAGTTTGCAAGAGTGGCCTCAAACCATGCAATGGACAGGGTTTTCTGTGGCTGTCCGGCCAAAACCTCGTAAAATCCGATGGCTTTTCAAGTGTCTAGGCTTCAAAAATGGTCGAAAAGTAATTACTTGGTGCTTCGAAAAGTGTCTAGGCTTCAGTACTTGGTGCTTTGCCTTAACTTTGATCTTCCAGCCAGGGCTTCTGTTCAACAGCGAGAGGCTCTGACCTCCTCCAGGGTTACGCCTGATTCCCTGCTACCTTTCGTTCACCCCCTCCTCTCTCAAGTTCCCACATTCTGAAGTCTTGGAATATCTTCCACATGGAAGGCTTTTCATTGTCGAGAGGAAAGGTCAGTCAAGCTTTGGGTCGACACCGGTCCAAGCACATACCTCAAAGGGACAGTTAGCCGTTTCAGCCCTGAAGAGGCTGGTCTGTTCAATCATGGTCACGGCCTTTCGTGGTCAAGTGTGGCTATTGACCACAAGCGGATCAATGGACACAGCATTGGCCAGCTTCCCAAAAAAAATACAGGCAAAACACCGGACTCCGTGCATCACGTCATTTTCAGTTGTTTTTTTCTGGTTTAAACAAAAGGGCAATCACATCAACTGGGCCCAGGCCATACCTGAAGACCGCCCTGCCACTTCTTTCAGGCATTTCTGCTGGTGGGAGTGACGATGGATCAAACCGAGCTCCGGGACGCTTTGGGGACTGACAACTCTCGCTTTGGTGCACAACTTGAGCTGTGGAGACCCACCAGAAAAAACACACAAGGATCACAAGGTAGGAGCAGCCCTCTTGGGAAGAAACCAGAACAAGTCATGCGCCACCGCCCCAAAAAAGGGTCTCCGCCAGATGTTGGGTACCTTGTGCCGCTGGGGAGAGACCGACGGTCTTTCGAAGAGACCGTCTCAAGGCCCTCGAGGCGGCTGTCAATGACTCGGTGCCGGAGCTTCACCGAGAGGCAGCGAAGGTGCGCAGGGGAGGGAGGTGATGAAGGGGAGAGATGGGAGGAACGTCTGCAAGAGGATACAACATACAAGAAGCACAAGAACTATATCAGATACTGTATATCAGGATCCTTGCTTCACTTTGTTAATTTGATGGTAGTTGCCCCCCGAAACACCACGCAAGAATGGAATGGCCCAAGGCCTACGGAATCCTTGAGCAAGTGATGCCTGAGTATTCCAGGACGCACTGCCAGCATGGGCCTTGGCCAAGCGGCTTGAACTCATGTGTGACTCAGTGACTGGAGTGACTGAGACAACCCCCTCACAGAAGATGTAGGAGAGGATCCTTTTGTGTTGTTGGACACAATTGTTTTGCCAACACCTCACCAAGCTTTTCCATGTCTTTTCTCATTGCCTATAGGCATGAGGCCGGGCTTCAGAGTCCTTCCCTGCACTCATCAAGTCCAATTCTGCACGGGTCAGGCCTTTCCTCTTCGGGTTGTTCTTCAAGGCACAGCTAATACGAACACCAAAAAACCGAGGAGGCTGAGGCCTTGAAGGACGGCAAATGACGGTTGCAGTGTTCCAGGCACTTCAGGGAAGTTATTGCCTGAAGAGCAATTCAATGAGGGGTTTGTTTCGGCAAGGCCTTTGAATGAGTTCACAATTGGACATAGCCTGCCAATTCCGTGGATGTACCTCGAACAGTCCTCAGCACACTGTGTGCAGGCGACCTCGGAGCAGATCGGCACGACCATGGGCCTGGCGCGGCCTGGAACCCATGCCGTTAAGCCCCCAAGGGGAGGTCGTCCGTCCGACGTCCGAGCTTGAGAACGGTGGGTTTGGGAGTAGCAAGAATTAGCATTCGACCGAATGGCCAAGACACCGATTTTGTCACTTCTAAAGTTCAAGCTGCAGTTCAGCTCTATTGCTGGAGACCGGGATCGCGTTCTGCTTCGAAACCTGAGGCGAAGCTGACGCAGCTCATCCCAGAGGTCCAGAAGGCGGGGAATGAAAAAGCTCCACATGCCACTGGTTCATCATGGTTTATTTGGCCTGTCCCTTTAGCGTCGACATGGAGTACTTTTGGGATGTCTTCGAGTCACAGAAAAGGGCGCGAGCAAGCCAGGATCATTGCTGTTTCGGTGTCTTTCGAACTATCAACCTTCTAAAGCCTTCCATGATCCCAGCAACCAGCGACTTGGGAGTCTTTCCTCCAAGAGGAGTACGTCTTCGACTCCTTGAGATCTCTTTTGCTCAGGGTGCCAACGAGGAGAGCGTCGCAGTGCGCCGTGGCTTTCTGGAGATGATGGATACCATGCCTCAGGCAGTAGAACATCTTGGTGGAGGGAAGGTGTCAGCAGAGATACACCGTCCAATTCGAGAGAGACTTTTCGGTGTTTTCTAGGGCAAGATACTGGACTGAACATGGGGTTTTTGACAGAGAGAGAGAGGTTGTCGAAAGGCTTCTGGTTTCACCTTCCTAATCCCCAGGGGTCATTTGGAATCGATCTTGTTGCACAACAAACGTTGGGATCTATGGTGCAACACTTGGAACGACGGCGCGTTTCATTCTTTTGCATAGGCCATGAAGATGGATTTCGTTCCCTGAACGCCTCTTCCGTGCAATGCTCATGGGCATCAACAGTGAGAAGGACCGCCTTCTCGGGGGGAAGGCGCCGACGAATAGACTGCAAGGGGGGCAGAACCGGATCATCATCGCTGCGCCGCATGTCAACTTGGACCCCAAGTTCGACCAGGTCTTCTTCCAACGAGGGCCGCGTTCCTCACAGATTCAGGGGATGGCCTGTGGTCGCCGCACCAACATGTACCAACCTGACACAATGCCAGCAAACCAATCAACAAGACATGCAGGCCGGCAGGCCGTTCGGCAAATTATCCATGCTGAGCGGAAGCAAGGAGAGGCAATGACAAGTACCTGAGGCAATGATGTAGTCACATAAACTTAAATGATGAGCCCTTCCTCATTCCTCCACTCACGGACCTTTATGCCTTTGCTTTTTGTAATTAGCAGGAAGGTTGACAGGAAGCCCTTGCAAAAAAGACCTCTCCGAGATCAAAAAGCCGGTGCCGGGAGAAGTCGAATCGACCTGTATGCATCGATGGTCTTACCAGGCTGAATCTCCGTTCGTGGTCCCAGCAGTCCTAGCGGTTCTAGCGGTTCCACCGATTTTGCAGGGTCCGAGTCCTGGTATGGGTGGGATGGGGTAGGTGGCAGGAACGAGGAGGAATAGATCAACAGATGTAGAACAAAAGAAGTGCAGAATCTCCCATTGTCCACCATTTGTTCGCTCCCGTGGTCTTTCGATCCGCTGAGAATCCTGCCAAAAAGGAGGCTTTATGGGTGCGTCGCCTGTTGCTTTATGGGGGCGGGGCAGCTTGCAGAGCCTCAGAATCTCCGATCTCTTAGACTGACAGATTACCAAAAGAGTGGCGCAGCTCACATGGTCCAGGACCGTGGCGAGGCGTTGCTGGAAGCGAGGCGCAGCCAGGGGGTCATGTCCTGGGCGAAACGCACGCGGTCGCAGGCGCAAGACCACGAGGTCGTTTGTTGAAATGTTCCCGGAAACACTCTTGCCAAAGAACAGCCCATGAGTTCTCCAACCAAGCAGGTCGACAGAGTGGTTTAGGCCACTCCGTGCTTGGTCAATCTTATTTGGCTACAGGAAGAAACTCTAGGTCGCCAAGAATCTATGCCCCCATGCCTGGTAACTGTGCTTGTAGCTGTTCTGCTTGGGTGGGCTGTGGGCAGAGGATCATGATCAGTGGCCCCAAGTACACCACCGATTTTGTTTTGAACCAATTTGTCCCGTCACCACCTGACCTCACGACGTCCGAATGATCTCTGCGATAGCCAAAATGGGATGTGGTGGAACCCCCAACTGACCCGAATCGAGTGGCGAAACCAACTGACCCGAAATGGCTTAGATGGTTACTGGTGGTCACTTGTCGGGCCTCATCCTCCACTGGCAGACATGCAAGCTCAATTCGCTTCCAGGAGAAGGCTGGTTAATTGGTGGCCGTGATTGTTTGGGGAGATTGATTTCTTGAGCTTGCGAATATGATGGATCAAACAACACTTCCAAAAACAGACATGGCATATGATTCATGGGTGCTCTGATGAGCTTGGATCATGTAAGCTGCGCCACTGTTTTGTACTCTCAGCCTGCAAGGTTAGATATTGGATACATGTGTCATCCAAAATAAGAAGACGTGAACACCCAAGTCCCCAACTGTCTACCTTCATTGATTTGTTGACAGGACAATTGGCACACTTCTCCGCGATTCGAGCGTTTCCAGGACAGTGTCAACTCGAGTGAACTCTCTTTTGGGGACCTTGACCAATGAAGATGTTTGGATATGTTTGATAGATGGATCAATCATAGTCCAACTCTCTTTTGGTAGAGTGTTTGGCTGTGCAATGGAGATTTGTCAAGACCACTTGACCAATTGATCAAAGGGATCCAATTCTTCCAGGAGTCATTTACGAATGAAGTCATCCACCAGTTGGAACTTATTTATGCCAGAGCCTCGGGTTTACCGCTTCAAAACATGGCAGGCCTTGGATATCCATCCAGTTACTGTATATCATGCCCACTCTGCGAGTATCACTTTTCCAGCCGCAAACGAAGATGAATTCTGCAGAGGCGTTTTTCAAAAACAACTCCCAGAAAACAAACTTCTTCCGCAAGACGAATTCAGAAGACGCACTCTGTGAAGACGAGTTGCTCCGTGAAGACGAAAACGAAACGGCATCAGGGTTGCCCACGTGGCCCTCACGTTCCCTACTTATTGCCCACTCGTTGTCCCTTCTTTTCCCGCTCATTATTGGACCGGTTTTGACTTTGCCCCATGAAATTGGCTTCGGCATTGCCGCTTCATTGCAACGAAAAGGGGGCATTGTTGTCGGACAAAGCATGACGCTTCCGCAAAGGTGGGCGCCCTCTGTAATAGCAGGCGAACTCAATTGATTTTCTTGAATGCTTCAATCTGAGGAAATATCACAGAGTGCCATGAATACGAACGAGCTGCATTGTGCCGAGGTCAGCCAAGGAAGCTCGCTACCGCTAGTGAAGCCCGAAGTCATATTGAATGATGTCAGGCACTTCAGCCTGTTTAGGGTAGTTGTCGTCGGAATTGGTCGTTTGGGGGCCAAGGATGCGTCAGGTGACGTACTCAGGAATGTGCTACTGTAAGCCTCAGTGATCATACAGTGCGCCAACTCCCGTGGGAGCCAGGGCGAGGCCGAGGAAACCAGGCCACAAGGCCACGAGGCCATGGCGAGGGGAATGAGAGATGTCGTGTAAGTCTTGGAGAGTCTTGAAGAAGGAGGCCATTGCTGCCAATGCTAGTAGGTTGGAGGCCATTGCTTTTAGGGTGGAGGCCATCACTACTAGGGTAGGGACGCACGACCAAGACACAAGGGTCATTAGCCGATTCAGAAACCAACCGATCAGGCAACTACGATTCAGAAACCAAAACAGCCGATTCAGAAACTACGATTCAGAAACCAAAATGGCCGATTCAGCAACTACGATTCAGAAACCAAAACAGTCCGATTCAGAAACCAAATGGTCCGATTCACGAACCAAATGAGCCGATTCAGAAACCAAACGGGCCGATTCAGAAACCAAGCGAGTCCCGATTCAGAAACCAAAACAGCCGATTCAGAAACCAAAACAGCCGATTCAGAAACCAAGTCGGCCGATTCAGAAACCAAGTTAGACTGTTCAGAAACTAAGCCAAGATAATAGCGTTCCATGTGGATGCAACGGGCTTTTACATTCAGTCAAGTAAGAAGTAGTGGTGGACGGCAGGAGGAGTGTGGGGTTGGGGGGTGGGGGGGTGGGGGGG
>CAXAMN010023373.1:807508-831885 GCA_963970005.1 Durusdinium trenchii | reverse complement strand
GGGGGGGGGGGGGGGGAACCATGGCCAAGATAATAACGTTCCATGTGGATGCAAAGGGATTTTACATTCATTCATATATGAGTTAACTTGTATCAACAGCATCTGGCTGAACAGAGTGGAGGGTAGGAGCAGTGTGGGGTGGTGGGGGTGTGGGGTGCGCGGAAATTTCATGGCCAAGATAAGAACGTTCCATGTGGATGCAAAGGGCTTTTACATTCATTCAAGTAAGAATTAGTGGCCGACGGCAGGAGGAGTGTGGGGTGGGGGGAATCATTGCCAAGATAATAACGTTTCTCCTGTTGCTTTGCGGAGAGATTTTTTTATCGTGGCACTACCACCACCTACTAGTAGTACTACTACTACTACAACTACTACTACTACTGCTACTACTACTACTACCACTACTACTACTACTACTACTACTACTACTACTACTACTACTACTACTACTACTACTACTACTATACAAATACTACTACCGGGTCATCAGTCTCTTCTTTTGGAAATGTTTTTGGTTGTGGTTTCCTGGTTTTGGTTACCGAATCAGCGGTTTTAGTTACCGAATCAGCGGTTTTGGCTACCGAATCAGCAGTTTTGGTTACCGAATCAGCGGGGTTTGGTTACCGAATCAGCGGTTTTGGTTGCCGAATCAGCAGTTTTGGTTACCGAATCAGCGGGGTTTGGTTACCGAATCAGCGGTTTTGGTTGCCGAATCAGCGGTTTTGGTTACCGAATCAGACGTCGACCAGACACAAGACACAAGACAAGGGACAGCTTAGGTCGTAGCAAGGGACGTGTGCCCCGGCACGTGCCCTGGCTTGGCAGACGAGATTGACCTGCGCAGGCAGTATGTAGGATATGTTGGTCTGTAGGATATGCAAGTTTTACCTCATAGGGGTGTGTAGGATTCACTACCTACGCTTCTGATCGCAGTCAAGACATACACTCTAAGAAGATACACTACACTACATATATGATAAATGAAAAGGTTGAATGTATAGTAGGAATTAGATTTGCAGTAGATTGCACGAGATTCATTTGGTTTGCTTCAAACACCGTGATCGAGAGACGAGCAAGAAGGTAGGGTATCATTGAGGAGGTGTCCCGGTCATTCGTCTCTGGCGACTGGCTTCATTTGGCATTCTTGAAATCCAATCTACATGAGTCATGAGTCTTTACAGGTTGACATGGAAGAAACCCGGACTACTGCGGAAATCTTGGGTTCGAAAGCTTTGCCCATCGTTTTTCAGTGCATGAGAACGGTGTGTGACTTCAAACCAACCGCTTCTGGGATAACTGCAGCGTAGGAAGATACTGGTCTTGGGTGGTGCAGGTCAAAAAGCCAACGGCCGCAGCCAGTCGATGGTGGACTGGTCACCGCTGAGGGCGTTTGTGGGAGTTCAGCGCCGAATGTGGCCACAGACCAGGATCTTTGGGTCGACTTGTTGTGGTGTGGCTGGTGAACAATATATAATTATGTAAGTCTGTTTCTCTCACAACCCAGTACAATCCAATGATATCCAATTTTTTTGTGGCCGCACATTGAACTCCCAGGGAAACAAAGTCATGCGTGAGAAGAAGATGAGCGACGGACGGGAGCAATCCGGGTTCACCCCCAAGTAGATGGAGAATGAGACAGTCATCCATGTTCCTCTTGTGTTTGACATGTTCTGTCAAGTATCGCTGCAACAAGGCCCTTGCATTTCTAGAATTTTTAGAAGACAAGGAGTTCGGAAGTTTGGGATGGAGCAAACTTGACCACTTTGCCCTCACCCAAAAATTTATCGACCCAAGACAAAACATGTCTGGGGATCCTTTGGGTTGAAGATTTTGCACTTTTTAGTTGACCAACCCATGTCGGGCGAGTGTGGATCAAGCTGGTTCAGGCTTGACATGGCGATTCTTCATGAATCATGAACAAGAGAATACTGACTACTGACACTTAAGAGACCGGGTTGGCGTACCAGAGCAAGAAACGATTCCCAGAGAGTTCAGAGGGCAGGATGACATTCTTGGGATTCCCCTGGCATAGGGGTTTTATGGGGTGTTTCTTACGGTTTTACTGCGGCTGAGGATCGAATGAATGTGATTCACTTACCAAACTGGCAGCGAAGATTGCACGCTGATTCCTACATGTGGTCCCCCCTTTTAAATATACCTTGTGCACTGCCTGAGCTCGAGATACCATTGGGGCGCGATCGGCTTCTGTGCAACAAAATGCCTCTTCATTCGGCTCAAAATCCGGTGGACCCGTCACCGCGCAACGCTGGAGGCGTTGGGGGGTGTTCCCCGCTGGTCGTTCGGCATCAATTCCGTCCACATCGTCTGTTCACCTCATTGACGCGTGAGATTCGTTTGAGATGCCAGGGCCACCTTTACATGAACTAAGAAGCTGATGTCAAACATGGAGACTGACGTTCGGGACCTATCTTTGGTTGTTGTTTTGATGGAAAAGGATTAGAAGCAGTGGGCTATAGCAGCAATGGCACAAAAGACGTCCGGCTATCTGAGAGGCAAAAATGACCCTGTCCCAGCCTCTAGTTGCAGATATTGCTTCAATACCATGTTGATGAGTGTGTTGAAAGAAGAAACAAAAAATTGGTGGATTCGTTCGCATTCTTTTATTGGATGCTCTCCAGTAAACGGCCATCCAAGTCTGCCAAGCCTGCTGGAGGGCGGTGGTGAACACAATCTCTCGAGATGACCCATGCTGCCACGCTTTTTGAACGGGGAATGCACCTATTGGGTTGCGTTGGATATTCGGTTCCAAGGCATTGGAGCCACCAAAGCGTTCCAAAAGGTGGGAGGCTTCCGTTGGATGTGGCAAGGCTTTCCACCCGTGAAGCTTACACCTGTCGACCTCCAAAACGAGGGGCGTGTTTTCAGTGGCACATCTGGCACCAGGGTCCTCATCCCCTGTAAGTTTCAGGTTGGAGCGCAACCCATCACATGCATATATCTCAACTTGGCGCGTTCACAAGAGACGGCTCCAAACCTGACACACTCACACACCAATAACTGACGGGGCCAATTGAGGTGGTCGGCATTGACGAGATAGAGGCCCTTAAGCCCGAACAGGCTGCCGGGCAGCAATTGCGTTCAACAGGATTGGTGGGTTCCACCTTGGGACTGCAGCGTCGCGGATGTAATTAGATAATTTGGACCTTTGCAATTTGATCAGATGTAGCACCAGTCACATGTACATGACATAGCTTGTATAGATGTATGTTTCACTGCAGCCGTTTGTTCAAGTTTGTGGTTTACTTTTGTGTTCACTTGGACACCAGAGCTCAGTCAAGCGTGAGCTAAAAGTCGGCCTAAGCTTCAACTACAACCTTTGGGACAGTGACTTGGGGTCACAGAGTTTAAGAGCCTAAATTCTCCGTTCATGGTAGCGGAGCCGCGGTTCTAAGACCCGGCTACCGTCTGCGAATCGAAGGTTGCCGAGCCGCATCAGCTCTGGCACCGGAGATCCACAAAACAAGCATCACTTGCAGGAAAGCCGGATTGCTTCAATCCCTGGCTAGCAAGTCAACATGGCGCAACAGCCAGGCACCACAAGCCACAGACATGGCGCAACAATTTGCACAGATGATGCAAGCTCTAGCACAGGGGCAGAACCAATTGCAGCGAGCAATGGCAGAAGCATACACCCAACAAACGGCAATCACAAGGAACATAGCCACCAGCGTAGAAGTGAGAGACAGATCAGAGTTGAAAGGCATTCCAAAGCCTGACAAGTTCAGTGGACACACAGGTACCTGGGACTCATGGTACTTCAAGTTCAAGACTTGGATTGAGACAAGTCACAAGAATGCAGGAAAGTGCATTCAGCTCCTCGAAGAGCATCAAGACACAGAGATCAATGAGACATCTCTGGAAGATGATTATCCTGAAGGAGCCGAGCTTGTTTCAGCTCAGGCCCGACAGGCTCTGATCTCATTGTGTGAGGGAGAAGCCCTCGAGATTGTTAAGAATACCTCCAGAGGTCAGCACTTTGGCCTAGAGGCATTGAGACGATTGATCACTAATTATGATCCACAGAACCCACAAGCAAACTCAGCTTTGCTGAAGAAGGTCCTGCACCCACAACAGTGTGCATTGGACAAGGTCAGAGAGAGCATAGAAGCCTGGGAGAACATCAGGCGAAAGTATGAAGAGCGAAAGAAGAAAGCTCTTGATGATGACATCGCAAGAAGTTGTCTTTAGCAGATGTGTCCAGCAAAACTTCAAGATCACCTTGACCTCCAGAGTTCAAGACTCACTGACTACGCCATCATGAAGTCAGAGATTTTGGCCTACCTCGAGAACATCGAGAGCCGAAGAGAAGCAAAGACTGGATCAGCACCAATGGATGTTGATGCATTAGCCGCAGCTGCCAGCCAGATGCAGTCTTCACTTGCAAGTCTGGCCAAAGCCAAAGGAAAAGGCAAAGGTGGCTCAAAAGGCGGCAAAGGAAAAGGAAAGAGTCAAGATGGAGGCAAGGGAAACGACAAAGGTAAACAGAAGGGAAAGGGTTCCTCATGGTCCAACTCCTCTTCATGGAACCCCTCATGGAACAAGAATGATGGGTACAAGAACGATTGGAACAGGAGTAGTTGGTACAACCAAAACTCCAAGGGTAAAGGCAAAGGTGGCAAAGGCAAAGACTCTAAAGGTAAAGGCAAGAGTAAGAGTAAGAAGGTAGCTTCAGTTGAGGAGTCTGAAACTTCTATGGCTCAAGAGCCTCAACCCGAGCCTGAGTATTCCGCTGACATCGCCACCCTCTTTGCCATCGAGATGGAGAAAGCAGCGCCTGCCGCAATTTCTCGTGGAGCAGCCAAGGCAAAAGCTGAGACTGAAGTCAAGGCTACGCCAAAGAAGCCAGGAGCTGGAAAAGGTCGTCCTGGAATTGCAGCTGCTGGGATTGCAGTCATGAACCAAGCAATCCAAGAGACCATGCAGTCCAACCGTGAACTGTATGAGAAGAAGTCTGAGACAATCCAGAAGGCCATTGAAGAGGCCGAGGCTCAAGGCAAAGCAGCCAATGACGCCATCTTGGAGCAGCAGGCCGAGATGAGGAAGCTGAAAGAGCAGTATGAAGAAAAGGAGAGAGAAGCCAAGATCTTGCTGAAGAGGCCAACTCCTCGCCGCGCCGCTTCGGTGACGGCGGAGTCGCCAAGGCTCTCAGCTGATTTGGCATCAGGCATGGACCCAAGACTGGCCAAGAAGAAGGAGAAGAGCCGTCAGCGCGCCGAGCAACATCGCGTTGAGAAGGCCCAGGATCGTTTCGAATCCTGGCGCGACTATGAGGCCAATTACCCTGAGGAGCTCGACTACTATGAGATCGCTCGTGCCAAGGGTACTGGTCGACTTCAAGCTTGGGATGATGAAGATGATGAGGGAAAGTTTGATGAAGCCCCTCAGCCTCGAGGTCGAGAAAGGGCCCAGAGGCATCCTGGCTATAAGAAGCCAGCAAAGGCAAAGAAGCCTGAGAAGCCAAAGGAGAAGGAGACCAAGTTCGAAGAGCTCTCCACTCAAGAGTTGGCAGAGATGAAGCGGGAAAGCCAAACATGGACGGCTACTAGCCATCCAGCCCGCAGTGTCATCGAAAAGGCGCTCACTGCTGCTGGGTTCAACCCAGAGGAGTATATTGTGATGAAGCGCATCGAAAGCCAAGGTGAAGGAGCAACAAGTGCACCATCCTTCGCAGCTCCAGTCATGGAGAACATCAATCCCCTTGATGTGACTGAGATCGAGGGACTTGAAGAAGAAGAAGAGTTTGAAGATGAAGTTGAGGATGACGAGAATGGCACTGAGCCAGCTGACGATGAGTCAGATGGACAAGAAGAAGAACAGGAGCCAGAGAAAGACACCGTGCCATGGCTCGATCATATGTTCCAAGAGCGAATCCTCAGCTATGATGAATGGGTAGCCAAATGCACCCACAAGAACAGAGATGGCAGCAAGAACATGGTTTGCCGTGCGTGCAACAAGGTTCTGAGGTGTGACAATGACACCGGCCTATGGAACCATCATATGGCTCTGAATTGCTGCCCACCAAAAGTCCTCAATCAGTGGGCAAAGGAATGGACGATCAAGCAGAAAGAGATGGGAAAGCGCATCAACACTGCCAAGGGACAGCAAGGCAGCCCAACTTCAAAAGATGCGCCAAAGCACGTGAAAGACGCCAGCATGGATCTGAAGCCCGAAGATGTGGCAAAGCATTTGAAGATGAAGGATCCAAAGCTTGAGACTGTCAAGAAAGAACCTCCTTTTTACACGACTGCCCATATGCAGAAGATGATGGAAGAGCAGGAGGAGGAAGATGATGTTGGCCCAAAGGCGCCAAAGCAGAGGCGCATTGCCAAGACACCTCCACCTCCTGAGAAGAAGGGCAAGACTAAGGAGGAGCGCATGGCCTGGTTCAAGAGCTCGGCTGAAGAGCACATGGAGCGATTCCGTGGACCAGGACCCAAGCAGGAGGAATCCAGCGAAGCGCCAAGGCAGACGCTTCGATTGAAGTCCCGGTCTCGATCCCCGGGCAAAAGCCGAGCCGCTTCGGCTCCGGCTGCCTCCGAGAAGGGCCAAGGAAAGGGCAAGCAGAAGAAAGTGCAGTTGACTCGAGCTGTCAACGTGGCTACACAAGATGCTGCCCGCGAGGCCAAGAAGGGAAAGGGAAAACGATATCCCACCCCCTCAAGCGAGCCTGAGGAAGGCGATGAAGATCCACTCGCCCTCAAGAGTTTGGAGCTGGCATCCATGGAGACGCCAATGGCTCATCAGGTGACCTTGGATTCAGGAGCTGCCACCTCCTGCATCCCTGTCGAACTTGCCGCAGCGTTGGGCTACAAGCCTATCCAGCCTGAGGGCACCAGCAAGGTCTACAAGACCGCCTTGGGCGAGATCGTAAAGGATCTCGGCAAAGTCGACGCCAAGGTGACGATTGGCATCGGCAAGGAAGCGCTGAAGGGACGCTGCTGTTTTCGAGTGATGGCTGTCGCCAAGCCGTTACTTTCTGCAGGAGCCCTCGCAGACAAGGGCTGGTCCATCCAGATGAGCAAGACTGGAGGACACACTGCTCGAGATGGGAAGAAGATCCCAATCCTTTTGCAACGGAGTTTACTCCGTGCCGATCGTGTTCCACCATTTCACCCGGCACCGAAGTGGGTAAGTCCGGTGATGGACGAAGAGGCCCCGGCAGATTTTGAAGCCGCTGAGGCCGAGCCAGGTGATGAACTTCCACCTGAGCTCAAGATCAACGCTCCAGTTCGCCCAACGCGAAAAGAGCTTGAGGAACACGTTGTTTCACACTTTCCTTTTCGTTCCTGGTGTGAGGCCTGTGTTAGGGGAAAGGCCAAGGCAAACCCACACAGGAGAGTAGACCACACGGACGAAACAACACCAGTTGTAACTGTAGATTACTGTTTCATGAACTCACGAACTGATGATGTAGTTTTGGACGAGAAGACTCATGCACCAATTCTTGTTGTCAGAGATCGATGGACGAAGCATCTTTTTGCCCATGTGTTACCCTACAAAGGTGTGACAAAAGGTCCATATGGATCCAAGGTACTTTTGAACGACATCAAGAAACTAGGATACTCCAAACTGATCATTCGACATGATCCTGAACCTGCTCTCACCTCCGTTGTTGAGGCAGTAAAGAATGGGTTTGAAGGAACCCTGATCATCGAGAAGAGCCCGAAAGGAGTCAAAGAATCCAAGGGAGAGATTGAACGAGCAGTTCAAACCTTGGAAGGACAAGCCAGGACTCTTCGAGCCGCAATTGAGTCGAACTATGGTGAGAAACTTCCTGACGATTCACCTGTTTTGACTTGGTTGGTCGAACACGCATCCACTGTTTACAACTTGTTTTTCCGATCCACCGAACTTCAAGACGGAAAGACTCCGTATTCACGACTTCGTGGACGTGAATGGAAAGTAGCAATTCCACCTTTTGGTGAGGCCATCGAATACCTCAAGAGAGGTCACAAGTTCGAGGCCCAATGGACCAAGGGAATTTTTCTAGGAGTGAAAGACACCACCGCAGAGAAGATAGTAGGAAATTCCACAGGTGTTTTCACAGTGCAGTCCATTCGAAGAAAGCCAGAAGAAGATCGATATGATTCAGAGTTGCTGAAATCGATCACTGGGATTCCCTGGGATCCTCAAGCAATTCGCGAAGAACCAGCGATTGCAGCCCCAAGGGAACCAATCATTGCCAGCCCAAGTGGTGAAGCTTTGGTGCAACCACCGGCAATTGATGACAAGAAAAGAAAGCTGAGAAGGCTTTACATCACCAAGAAAGACCTGGAAAAGTTTGGGTATACCGCAGGTTGCCCAGCCTGTGATGCCACACAGATTGGCAAGAGATCTACAGGCATCCATCACACCAATAGGTGTCGAGACAGACTTGAAGAGTGCATCAGAGGAGAAGAAGAAGAGAACCCAAGAGTAGCAAGACATGAAAGCCGAGTTGGAGAGGCAATCACTGGCATGCCACAACCAGTCAGTGGCAAGAGACCTCAAATCCTTCATGGATATGAAAGCAAAAGACCATCGGGAGTTCCCGATTCATGTCGAGTATTTGCACGACTTGACGTCGAAGCTTACTGTTTTCAAACTACCATGCCAGGAGGACCTGATTGGTCTACCGTCTGGCATCGAGTCACAAGAAACCATACAAACAATACAATCATCGAGAGTGGAGTCATGACGACAGACCTTCCACCAGAGATACTCAATGGAGCATTACCACACAAGATGGACATTGTGACAGAACTTTGGTATGAACCAGAAGCAGCACCACCAACACCAGGCACAGCATCAGCTTCAGCATCAGGTATTCGCAGACCACGCGAACCTGAACCACGTGGAGAAAAGAGAGAGCATGAAAAGCAACATGAACCAGCAGGATCACCCACAGCAAAAGCCAGAGTAGATAGAGACAAGAAGAGAAAGGCAGAAGGCGAACATGAAGATGAAGCCGAGAGAACAAGAGACATCCAGAGCATTGAGATGGCTCTAGAAAGCCTAATCCTAGAAGACAGAGAGAGGGTGCTATCTAGCATCGACCCAGAGAAACCAGTGTGCGAAGAGAAGATCCCACTGCCAGAAGAAATGGCAGAAGAGGCAAAAGACTGGTGGTACTATGATGACATCAGTGGAAAAGAGCTTCTACCTGAGAAGGTAGAGAAAGCCAGAAAGGATGAGATCGACATTGTCGAATCAATGGGAGTTTGGGAGAAGATCCCAAGAAGCAAAGTTCCAAAAGGAACCAAAATCATTGGAACTCGATGGGTAGATGTGAACAAGCAAGATGAAACCAATCCTCTCTACAGAAGTCGATTGGTAGCGCAGGAGATCAAAAGAGGCTCAGGTTTTGACGAATTTTTCGCAGCCATGCCGAGCCTTGCAGCTTTGAAGCTACTGCTAACCATTGCAGTCAGCGATAGCCTTCCATTGGAGAAAGGCGAAAGAAGAAAAGCAAAGCAATCTTTTCTAGGATTTTTGGATGTGAAAAGAGCTCATTTCTACTCTAAGGCAACAAGAGAACTCTATGTTGAAATTCCATCTGAAGGCAAGAGACCAGAAGATGGAGATGTGGTAGGAAAATTGGTCAGAAGCCTTTACGGCACCAGAGACGCACCCATGAATTGGGAACTGACCATTGCAGAGTTCATGAAGAAGCTAGGATTTGTTCAAGGCAAGTCCAACCCATGCATCTACTACCATGCATCCAGAGAACTTCGAACAGAAGTGCGTGGAGACGATTTCACGACCGATGGAAGCTTTGATGACATCAAATGGTTTCACACTTCAGCAGCCAAAGAATGGCAAGTTGTGGAACGAGGCATTCTTGGTCCACCAGGTTCACCAAAGGCAAGCCAACAGATCAGAGTGCTGAATCGCACCATCACCTGGTCAAATGAAGGCATTTGGTGGGAACCAGATCCAAGACATGCAGAGTTGATCATCAAGTGGCTAGGCACTGGTCAACCAGGCAAGGTCAAAACACCTTTGGCCAAGCCAAGTCAAGAGGAACTCCAACACGAAGAAGTTCCGTTGAGTGCCGAAGATGCAGCAATGTATAGATCTATTGCTATGAGAGCCGCGTATTTGGCACAAGATCGACCAGATCTGCAAACTGCAACGCGCTCGTTGGCACAGGGTCTACAGAACCCAACATCGAGGCACTGGAATATGCTGAAACGATTGGCTCGATATGTCAGGTATCGACCAAGAGTTGCACAGTTGTTTCCAAACCAAAGCACCTGCAACCCCTTCAACATGTGGTCAGACGCCGACCATGCAGGTTGCATAAGGACACGAAAGAGTGTGTCAGGAGGCGTGCTCATGGCCAACAAATGCTGTCTTACTACATACAGCAAAGGCCAAGGAGTAGTCTCCCTAAGCAGTGGCGAATCCGAGTACTACGGACTTGTTTCCGGAGCATGTCAGATGCTTGGAGTGCATCAACTGCAAGAGACTGGGGATTGTTTCCCAGCAAAGAGGTGACAATGGACGCTTCCGCTGGCATCGCCATGGGAAACCGTCGAGGCTTGGGACGAGCTAAACATGTTGACACTCAGTACCACTGGGTACAAGAGCGTACAGCAAAGAAAGAGTTTCGTCTCAAGAAGGAAGGCGCCGACCGAATGTTGGCCGACGTGCTAACAAAAGCTGTCACCGAAGAGAAAATGACTACAGCCATGAAGGGCATGAACTTCCACTACTTGGAAGGTGAACATGAGTTAACTCTGAAAGCTTGAACGGCTTGAGCTAGAGTAGGTACTTCTTCAAGACCAAGATGTACTGAAGGGCTACGAGCAAATTAAGTGCTAATCCTGACTCGCTTAACATCTCCCAGAAGTTAAACTCGGGAGGCGTGATCAGATGTAGCACCAGTCACATGTACATGACATAGCTTGTATAGATGTATGTTTCACTGCAGCCGTTTGTTCAAGTTTGTGGTTTACTTTTGTGTTCACTTGGACACCAGAGCTCAGTCAAGCGTGAGCTAAAAGTGGGCCTAAGCTTCAGCTACAACCTTTGGGACAGTGACTTGGGGTCACAGAGTTTAAGAGCCTAAATTCTCCGTTCACAATTTCAATTGTCAATGGCTCTGCGGCTTTCATTTCCTTCATCCTCAGGTGTCACTCCCACCCCCAAGTGCCTTCGGTGGCATTGTATGACTACAGACCTGGGTTGGTTCGGTCGCTCAAAGTATCGACATATCTTTGCACGCTTGATGTTTGCTCGGCTGGTGGGTCCTGACTTTAAGGTGTGCGATCAGAGATTCAGGGGACCTAGCTCCCAAGCAATGAAAGGTTCCTTCCGAGCAAATGCCTGGCATGTACAAGGTGTCATCAAGCAGCAACATCGGCTGAACCCAAGACTAACCTGCGTGCTGCAGGCTATGCCAAGACTTCGAATCAGGAGAGCCGACACCGTCACGGGGAAGCTTTCAGGGTGGATCGCCATTGAGATAGACAGGTCACGATCAGGCCTTTCTGAAGACCACCTGATTTTTTTGCAATGTCAACCCCGTTGCTTCAAAGAACTGACCCTCCCGACCTTGGTCTCCGAGGGTCTTCCAGTCCCTTCGCCCCGCTCCTCCGCGCCGGCGGAGGCAGATTTTTGGTGCGAAGAGGCCGTCCGATGGTCGGAGCCAGCGGGTTCAGCGACATGGGCCATGACCCGAACAAGGGACATCTGCGGGTTGCCGTGGATGTTAGGTTCCAAGGCTTCATACCCACCAGAGGTGTGGATCAGGGACTGTTTTTGAGCATTTTTTCGCACGCACCACCTGAGGCAGGAGATGGGGATCGTCCACATACAATTAGACAGGTTCTTGATCCGGCCATGCCCGACTTGGCGATCCACTGAGGCTCTGGGCTACAACTGCTCTCAACTAAAACATCTAGAAACAATCTTTCCTGCAAAACCACATTTTGCAAAATGGAGCGATCCTAAACTAGAATGTTCAGCAAACCTCCACCTAAAGTGTTTTGTGAGTGCTATGTGCATCAAGTGTCAGTTACCATCGCTGGTTTTTGGAGAACTCTGAATCTTGCCCGGTGCATGTGCTGTGGTGGTCCGAGTTCAACCCGCCCACTCCATTCTTGCGATCACTCCGTTCCATGTTTTTTGTGTTCTTTGTTCTCAGAAAGACGCCTGTTAGCGCCGTCACATCCATGAGAAACTGGATCGCTAGGGTTCTCACCCTTTTCCCCAGTCGTTCTTTGGCAAAAAACAGTCTTTGCGTCAGATGCATTGAGCAGCTGTCGACCAAATCAGCCTCGAACCTACTTCGATTGGACACCCTCAGACGGATGGTCCCACCTATACCTAACGTCCAGCGCAGATCCTCGAGCTGGTCGGTCGTATCTCCTGCCTTTCGCTTGAAATCAGGCGAGGACGCTTCTGGCAAAGCTCCAGGTGACGAAGCTGCAGGGCCAACGCTTTTAAGGGGGACGGTCTGTGGGATGTAGCTTCCCAAATCCGGGCTCATCTCTAGCAGTGTCGACTGTTGAGCTGGTTCGTCTCGGTGGTTTATCCTCGGTGAATGTTCCATCCTGCCAGGGCACATCCACAGGTGGACTACTAATTTGGGAGGCCACATAGCTCGATCCCCTTGCGACCACGCCAGGTGGCATACGCAGCGGATCAGGCGAAGACCGTGCGGCGCCAAGCGATGCAGGTCGTTCTTCCAAGTTCAATCAGATCAAAAACTGAGCTGTTTGGCCCTGGTTAGCTTCATCAACATAAACAGCCCTCACGGAGGTGCAACTCCAGTTGATCATCAGGAAACACCAGTTTTGGAGCTCCCAGGGTCCCAGTCGAGTTGATCGACCAAAGCCAATGTTCTACATGTGGCCCCGAAGCTTCATGCCATGTGAGGTCGCCCGTCGACCCCGGCGTCCCATTGCAGGAAACAACCGAAACCATATGAAACCAGGGTTTGTAGGGTGAGATTTGAACCTCTTTCACCGGTGACCGGTATGCATGATGAGTTGTTTTCTTCAGGTCCTTTGGGCGCGGGTCGCGCCCATCCAGCGACCCTGAATTCCAAGCGACCCGGATTTTTCTGAGATCCCTGGATTCCCTTAGTGGTTCGATGGTGGTCTTGGCCTTAAACGCTCCGATTTGTAAGAGCCCCCCACGATTTCTGGACAAAAGACAGAACCCCTGAAGTTGTTGCGTCTTGGCCCGCCCAGTTCGCCGATGCCGTCCAAGAGCATCTCGTTTGGCGCCCCAGTGGACCCAGCGTCCAGAAACATCAACCCATCGACCGGTGTCATCTGCGTCGACCGGTCCCATCCGCTGTCCAAACGAACGGCGTGCGTGACCGCGTCCCAAGATATACAGTGAATTCCATGACATGTATTGGAATGAAACCGGTCACTCTCTATTTAATCTGGGGACCTGAACATGTTACCTTTTAGCATCCTCTCGATCACTGACCTGCGCAAGGCGGCGCCCACTTCTAACTTCGGGTACAAAACGGAGGATGAGGACGGGGTAGGCGGAAATGATTTTTAGCCAAATCGTGTGAAGCATCTGCTGTTGGGGCACCACCTGTTGAGAGTTGAGATCCTGACCGCTTTATGCGCATGGAGAGCTGCACTAGACGGTGCAAAACCTGTGCGAAACACATGCATGCATACATGCGTGCATCCATCCATCCATACATGCGTGCGTGCATACATACATACACAGATACATACACACATACGTGTGTCTGTCTGTGTTTTTGAAGTTGGTTTGCCAACTATTGATGGGCTGCGGGCTGGGTCGGGCACCTGCTCACCAGTCACCTCCAAACGGTTCCAAACGTATACGGGAAAATAACGATCCAGAGCAAGGAAAACAATGTCCAATCCGGACACGTCCACACGTGCAGAGTCCAGAGTTTTTTCCGACACGTTCGCCGAAGAGCTTTGGAAGTTGACGCAGGACGACACCGATCGCCTTTGGAAGGGAGTTGGAGGCGCGCAAAAATTTAGTCCATGGTGGTCCAATGAATGACACCACCATTCAGACAGCATATAGACAGTATAGACACTACATGGTCCACCTTCATGGATCCGCAATGCTCGGTTTCGTAGTGAAATCACATAGCTGCAGAGCGTGCTTTCAAGCAAAATAGATGGCTATTGTCCTCACCTTCGGACATCGGATTCGCCCAATACAAAAGGTCGCCTCGACTGCCAGAGAGTTTCCATCGCTTCAGCAGTCGATAAATGCAAGGGATGGAAGTCTCCAGCGCCCGGCTTCGGGCGTCTCATTGCTCATTCGACATGAAGTAATGATTTGACATGTCGAATCAAAAGCTCCCCCACACTACGTCCTCCACACTTAGCCGCTTTATGGTTTGGGGCTGAGCATGTGTCTAAGCATGTGGGGCTCTGTCGATCCAAGGACGGCAGCCCGATGTCCTTGTGGACGCATTCGAGTTGACTGAGGCGGCAAATCCGTGCAGTTGATTCGCGTGGTGGGTTTTACTGCTAAGCTTTAAGCATGAACAGGTAAAAGGGGATGATTCTGCATTTTCCAACGAAACTTTGGGAGCTCCAGATAGGATGAAGGAAAGACAATGAAGTGCAGGATGGCCAGGAGGGACAATCCTTCTTGTTCAGTTTTATCCTGGTTCTAGGAGGTGTGCGCACTTTGGAACATACCAGTTGGAGGTTCAGGGTTCATTTTTGTGGGGTGGAGCCAGCTGGAAGTCTAAATCAGAACTGGTTGGAGTTGGAGTGCTCCTGCATATCGCAGCATGTTTCCTCGGCCAGGAAGAGACCCTCAAAGACGAGGTGGGACTCCGGCAACCCACCCTCGGCTTGGGGACACCAACAAAGCATGAAGAAACAATTGCTACAAGACGAGTTGCTTTTGGTAAAACAATGGACCGGTGTCATCTGCATCGACCGGTCCCATCCGCTGTCCAAACGAACGGCGTGCGTGACCGCGTCCCAAGATATACAGTGAATTCCATGACGTGTATTGGAATGAAACCGGCCACTCTCTATTTAATTAGGGGACCTGAACATGTTACTTTTTAGCATCCTCTCGTTCACTGACCCGCGCAAGGCTTCACCCACTTTCGGGTGGTGCTCGGAGGACGAGGACGGGGTGGCGGAAATTGTTTTTACCGAAATGTGAAGCATCTGCAGTTGGGCCACCACCTGTTGAGAGTTAAGATCCTGACCGCTTTATGCGCATGGAGAGCTGCACTAGATGGTGCAAAACCTGTGCGAAACACACATGCATGCATGCCATGTGTGAGTGTGTGTGTGTGTGTTTTTGAAGTTGGTTTGCCAACTATTGCCATCACACGTGAATGGGCTGCGGGCTGGGTCGGGGACCTGCTCACCAGTCGCCTCCAAACGGTTCCAAGCGTATACCGGGAAAATAACGATCCAAAGCACTGAAAACCATGTCCAATCCGGACACGTCCACACGTGAGTCCAGAGTCTTTTCCGACACGTTCGCCCGTGCATCGTCCAAGCAGTGTGCAGCGTCCATCTCGCGGAAGTTGATGCAGGACAACAAGGATCACGAATGGAAGGGCGCCTGTGCTGAAATGATCAGTTGGTCAGTTGGAGGTGAGCAAACATTGAGTCCCTGGTGGTGCAATGAATGAAACCACCATTCAGACAGCATATAGACAGTATAGACACTACATGGTCCACCTTCATGGATCCGCAATGCTCGGTTTCGTAGTGAAATCACATAGCTGCAGAGCGCTATATAAGTCTCAAGACCGCTTGTCCAACAGATTTCAACAGCAAATTCAAATGCAAAAAGAAACTTCAGTTCGTGGGGGAAGTTCGGAACATTACATCCAGGAAGACCCAGGTAGTTTGGGTGACGGAGGCACAAGGGAAAGCGGCAAAAGAAAAACAGGAGTATGTAGCTTCATCACCTGGATGTTACTACCTCAAGGATTCAGGATGTTGTTGGTTCTGTTTCTATACGATTCCTCCTGATTCGTTGGGTGAACAGCCCAGAACAGCCGCGTTTGGCGCCGAAGAACGTGGCTTAACCGTTTAAGCTTATGGAGTTGGCAGACTCGATGCGGCGATCGCCGATCGCCTGACGTGCTTGGACACCGACGTGCTTGGTCGAGACGGGATGTGCTTCAGCACGCCAGCCCTCCATCCTCTTGCTGTAGCTCCCCATTCTGCCAAAAGCAATGGCTGGTAGATCAGAATTGGTTGGAACAAGGTGAAGTCTGGCCTGTGTCGTATGCCCATTATGTTCAGTTTTGGGTTGGATCTTTGTGAGTAGTGTAACTTGCCTTGTTTGGATTTAACAGCGGTGTGTCACTGTGGAGATTCTTTCTGGAGGCAATTTAGGCACGGGTTAAAGTGTATGGAGGCCCCTCCCGCTTGCCAAGTGAGAAGAGCAGGGCACACATGACCAGAACTGCAGGGGAGGAAGAAGGTCAAGCAAGTGGATTCTGTGGCATTTCCATGTTTCGTCTGACAGACTGTCGGTATATGTTTCTGTTCTCTTGTGGGGAACTTTTTCGGCGGCGCAACTACCCGTGACTACTCAACAGATTCACAGCTTGCCCCTAAAGCCAAGTTACGACCTTCTTCTAGAAACATGTCGTTGGTAGTTGGTATGCACAGCGCCTGCAGCCAGACCCTTTCCTCAAACGCACACTGGTGGGCTGAAAAGCGCAGCGAAGACACTGCGACATTCATTTCCTTCATCCTCAGGTGTCCCATCCCCTAAGTGGGTGCAGGCTCCCTGTCCGTGCGGGTCTGGGGTGGTCGACGGCGGGCGCAAAGGCCATGGGTTAGCAGAAGGAAGTATCATCAGGTCTTAAGGATAATTTATATATATATATACACAGGCCAATGTAACAGTATATTAGCCATGGGTTGGTCAAGTCTTATGCTTTTTCTTAAAGACTTATAACTTATAGGCAATCCTGACCCTGCATGCAAGGAAAGAGCTTTGTAACGTGTTGTTTCTGCTGTCAGTTTCTGGCGCGTGCCACTAAGACGTGAGCAACTCGGTCGAAGGCACTGAAGATAGATCTGAGCCACGTTTGGTCTTAGGAGCTCATGTGAGTTGATTTGTTGGTTGTAACAAGCAGCTAAGGAATCCACACACACACATACGATAGGTGAACCAAAGGAGCCAAAGGCCAGCCAGTGCCCGCCATTCAGGTTTTTCAGGTGGACAGGATCTGTCAGAAAGATGGATATCCATCAGATAACCAGTGGACAAAACTGATGGAAGAGGATATTGGGAACCTTAGAAATGTGAGACACCTGCACTGGCCAGGAGCTTCAGGCCGTGAAGGTGGTTTTTGGTAATGTGTTCGGGATGTGTCTTTTGGCCGTATGACTTCGTATGACCCTCCAGAACAATTCACCTACATGGAAGTGATGGAAGTGGAATCGTCTCCGTTTGTAGATAGAGGGAGACGGTCGCCGTGCACAACCCGGGGGATATCAACAGTCTAAATTAGGATACGTCAAGCGAGAACCGTCGCGCCTATACTTTAGTCGGCTCGCTTAAACAGAAGCACCCCTTGGGTGCTATGCAATCAGTGGCATATCGGCCCATCTACTGTAAGAAGACTTTGGTGTACCAACCCAGCTAAGCTAGATGTGTGATTTTCACGATCTTCCTGATGCTGGTTCGTCTCCTCTGCAGCCTCTGCAAGGCGTTCTGGCAGTGGCGGGGCCAACCTGATCGCGTTTTCCGCAATGCAGCGACTGCCTTTGCAGAACGCTGGCGCTGTCTCAAAAAGGTAGCTGGAATATACACGTGTCAAATACAGGTGTTACGCACATTTCCACTGAAAACTACCTTCCATTCTATTTTTGGATATGTGGATATGTAAATATGTATATGCGTATACATTCTCCTAGACTTTCCATTGCTTAAGCTAAGATTATTGGGGTCATTCAGTTGTGTTTTGAAACCGAACAAATACAATTGAAGGTGAGCTGGGCAAGTATCCCGCCTCTTGACTGCTGCGAGTGTGATGCGCAATAAAACCTTGAGCTGCCAACGCTAAACTAGTTCCGACTTTTTCTAGTGATCGTACCAGCGCCCTGGAGATCGCGAGCTTTGTTTGCGCGTTGTTTTGGCGGTCGCCATGTTTGTGGGCCATTGGGCTGCTTTGGCGTTCTAAGTGCAAGTGAAGCATCGCGTTGAATATCAGGGGGGTTGCCACCTTAGAGTCAGATCGTTCGCCTTCAATCTGGATTGTTTGTATCGTGTCCTACCAGGTCTGCAGACCATAATAAATTGCAAGGTTTGCGGAGAAATTGCTTGACGCTCGACATTTTAGAAAAGAAAAGCAAAGAAAGGGCTCCTGTTCCTGGGCATGCCACTGGTGAAAGGTGATGCTTGGAGCTTCTGCGTGTTCATCCACCGCTTCTATGAAGCTTGGGAAAACATTTTGCATCACCATCTGTGAGGCCCGGAAAGGTTCTGAGATCAGCTTTGGAGGGCACCCTGTTTTTGAGGGCTCGGCAAATTAAACTCGTGCCTCCCCACCGCCCGCTCAGTTCACGAGTAAACAATCTTGTAACTGTAGGGTTAAAATATCATTTTACAACGTGAAGTAAGATTTGAGAGAACAGTATGATAGGTCAACCTATTTTTGTATATGGTTTCAATTATATGAAAACTGTGTAAAGGTTAAAGCTTCTTTCACATACATGTCAAGAACTAAGCGCCGTATTTGGATTTGTTTTTAAAGAGTATATTGTGATATTTATATAAGAATGTTTGGGCAACGATATATATATATATATGTATTTTATTGTTGTTTCCAGCTAAATCCAACTAAATCTTTTGGGCCCTCTCTCTCTCTCTATAGTTGCACTGTTTGGTCTATTATGGAAGTGTTTATTGGTTTCAATATAAGTACACTAAATGACTAAATGTAAGTATACTGCTACTTGAAACATGAATATACATTCCTCTGTCTAATTTGTCCTCTGTCTAATTTGTTATGCTGCTTTCATTTTTGGATAGGGTGTCTTCTTCGCCGTAGGCGTAAGGGAGTTCCCGTATTTTTGGTTTGAAGTCAACTTTTCGCCGGACAGGTGCAGGAGATCAGACCCGTTTGGTGCGAAGTTAATTCATACCAGCTGGTTTCACACTAGCTCAACTGACTTACACACTTGTCTGCCCCCATTCATGTCCATGCACTTACTTCCGCCAGCTCGTTTGCATTCACTTGTTTACACTCAACTTACCCTACGCTTCCTTGCGTTTTGCTCACTTTTCAGGGGGTGAGAGGCCTTCGTTTCGGCGCGCTTTGCTTTTCTTTGGTGGGGTGGTGGTGAAATTTTGCTGCAGTGCTTGGTTCGCCCGTGGGCGGTTAGCCTTTGTCTGTGAATTTTTCGAAGTTTTGCTCTCAACGCAATATGACAATTTGTTGATGCCCTTGGGTTGCCGGTGGGTGGCTGGCTTGCTACCCTGTTTTTGAACGGAATGGGAGGTTTTGCTGATGTTGGTCGCCAGGGCGGCCGGCCTTTTCGGGCTTCCTTTTTTCTCACCCTTGAACAATGCTTTTTTCACCATCCTTTTTTTCCCACCCTCGCAACCTTTTTTTTTCACCCTCAAGATTCCTTTTTCCCCCACCCTTTGGAACCTTTGTTTTCCACCCTTCCAAAACCTTTTTATTTTCACCCTGCGCCCTGTCACTTTCACCCTCCACCCTTTCTTTTTCACCCTCGACCCTTTCTTTTCAACCCTCCGCCGGCGAAGCAGGTAACGCCTGGAACCTGCACAGAGAACGATGTCACCTCCGGTTTGTTTCACACCGCCTGTCTGCGCCTGCCAAACCCTTTGTTTTCACCTCAATAACTTCTTGCCTCCGGAAACTGCGCAGAGACTGTCCGGAACGACGGGAACCGCCGGAAACTGACCTGGACGCCTCCGGAACGTGAGGCAGCACAGGATCCATCCACCCATCCATCCATCCATCCATCCATGCAACCATCCATCAACGGAGTGCCAACCAACCGACCAACCAACCAAGGTAGATACTAGAAATCCCGTTCGGGGGAGGCTTGGTTTGCATTGTCGGGGAGGCGCTGCGCCCTCCCCATTTACACAGCATCCATCCATCCATGCATCCATCAACGGAGTGCCAACCAGCCGACCAACCAACCAAGCAACGACGCGGCCAAGGCATAGATGGGAGACCCCAACCTGGACCTTCCAAGATTGCTCCTTCCAAATGAGTCCAGGTGCTAGGTGTCCTGCTAGCGGGCCCCTCCACATAAATGAACGCACGTCTGGATGTCCCTTCCTTGCGCTTGATCTGAAGCTTCACGTGGCCGAAACCCGTACTGGTGTCGCGAGTGAGATGTGGCTGCTTGCCCCCAACACCATTCACCCCCACAGCACTGGGAGCACCTCTTGCTGACACACCTGAAGTTGCGCCTCATGAGAAAACGGTCTTTGTGCGCATCAAAAATGCACTTGCGTCCACAGTAGCTGATAGGCGACGGCTTTGCACGGGCGTCGGTCTGCCCAACCCAGAAATTCAATCCAAAATGTCCCTGCTTCACTTCTTCAAGTGAAACAAGGAAAAAACACATACAGTATGTAAAAGTGTCTTTCAACGTTCCGACCTCCACTTCAACGCGCAGCTCCCAAACGAACTCAAAAGAATGACTTCCAAACCAACAGGTCTCTTGCTCCTCCTCTCTCTTTTCAATTCAAGAAGCCATCTTGTTTGACCTAACTCCGATCTCAAGCTCCTGCTTCTCGTCGCAACCAAAACCACCCATCCCGTAGCGCTGCGCCCTCCCCCGCACCCCCCCCGCCTTTATTTACACAGCATCCATCCATCCATCCATCCATCCATCCATCAGGCACACAAACAGAAAAATTGCATATCCGTCAAGCACTGCACCGCGCAAGCAATCACGGCAAGCAAACCAACAAACCAACGTACCAAAAACATGACACTATTCTCCCTGTCCATGATCCATGCATCACTAGTGTATATGTTTTCTCCAAATCCAAGCAAACAACAAGCCAAGCAGGCTGAACCAACCACCACACCAACCAAAGGAAGGAGAGTAACAAAGAAAGGGTGGGCAGCCCACCAGCAACAAACAAACCAAGCAACCAAACGTTTTCCCCCAAATGCTGTCGATAGTTGGCTCCAATTGCGGGCGGGCACTGCGCCCTCCCCCCGCACCCCCTCCCGCCTTTATTTACACTCCATCCATTTATGCATCCATGCATGCATCCATCCCCGCCCGCCATTATGAACTCGAACTTGAACTCCAACTCGAACGGGATCAGTTAGAACCACCTGGGGCACGGCCTGAGACCGTCCATCCATCAAACAAGCAAGCAGCCAACAAACCAAGCAACCCAAACCACACAACCCGGTGTTTTTCCCAAATGCTGTCGATACTTGGTTTGCATTGTGGGGAGGCGCTGCGCCCTCCCCCGCACCCCCTCCCGCCTTTATTTCACAGCGTCCATCCATCCATCCATCCATCCATCCATCCACCCATCCATCCATCCATCCATCCATCCATCCATCACTGTATGTGTTTTCCCCAAATCTAAGCAACCAACAAGCCAAGCAGGCCAAACCAACCAACGCAGCAACCAAAGGAAGTGGGGTAGAAAAAGGGCGGGTAGCCCACCAAGCCACCAGCAAACCAAGCAACCAAACTGTGTTTTCCCCAAATGCAGTCGATCCTTGCTTTGCATTGGTAGCCCACCAAGCAACCAACAAACAAGCAACCAAAACCACACAACCCTGTGTTTTCCCCAAAGGCTGTCGATATTTGGTTTGCGTTACAAGCTAGCCAACCAACCAACACACCAAGCAAAGGAAGGAGGGTGAAAAAGAAAGGGTCGGGTAGAGGGTGAAACAAGAAGGTTCAGAGGGTGAAAAAGAAAGGTGGAGGGTGGGGAAAAAAGGGCGGGGTGAGAAAAAAGGGTTCAAGGGTGAAAAAAAAAGGTTGCCCGGTCTTTTCCCCTCACTTTCCTTTGTGGCAGCTGGCGACACGCCCATGTGTTTCGCATGCTCTTGGATCGACCGGGGCCTCTTTCCCGTGCATTGTTTTGATCGTTTCAGGGGAATAGGAGGTGCTATTATTGCGTTTAGATCGTCGGTGGGCGGTTGATTTCTTGGTCTTGGGTTTCTTTGTGTTGCGTTCACGTCTTTTGGGGATAGGAAGCTCCGCGAGTGCGCCGAACACCAATAAGCAAATGTTGTGTACCCCTTGTGTTTCGCTAACCAACAGCGCAGCTTATCGGAGTCCTCGACCATAGTAAAGTCTTTGGAGCAAATTTCCGGAGCAAGTTCCAGAGGATGTTTTAGGTGGCAGCTTCCCCCAAGCCTTCAATAGCTTTTCCGGGGGTATGTCACTCCTGGAATTTTTTGATGTAGTTGGAACCCTGAATATACCGAAAATATGTGTGTGGGGGCCTGAATGATGTTTTGCCAACGTCTGGAACAATTGCTTTTAAGATTCAAGATACATCGGAACAATTTCTGTGTTTAGCCGATGAAAGTTGATGTGCGTTGATTGCCGTACTCCGGATTTTATGGTTTGTGGCTAGTGATTTGCTGTGGTGTGGGCAGTCAATATCCAATTAGGGTGCATGTTAGTTTTCCTTTCACTATTCCACATGTGGGTGGATCTTTTTGGTGCATTTGGTGCATTTTGCGAGATTGAGATAGGGGTCGGGGTCTATGGCTGGGTTGGCGCGCTGACATGTTGAGATGCCGTCAGGCTACCATGTGGTTTTGGCTAACCTTCCAACATGTTGTATTTCCGAGACGCCAAGGTGTTGCCATGCCGGTAAGCTGACATGGTGTCATGTTGGTTTTCTGTGTACAGCCATGAACCATACTGCCACGCTGATATGCTGGCGTTGTCTCAGGCTGGCAAATTGTCAGGCAGTCGCTGAATTATTGTCATGCTGGCGCAGGTTGTCGCGCTATCTGGCTAGGGGCTCCAAAGTCGATTCCGGCAAAGGTTTCCTGGTTCTAGCTTGTGGCCGTGTTGGGCTGGCATGCTTGCACATTTGTGGGCACATGTGCTAGATTGACGTACCGCCCTTTTTTTAATATGCTCGCGTGGCACCTTGAGAGGCTCACGCGATTGAAAGCAGCAGTTTCCAATAGACACACACACACACGTACTGAACTGATCATGCCACACGCCCACCTAGGTATGAAAGCCTAAGAAGTCAGGGTAGAAGTATGTAAGACGGTTTGACCATGAACCTGAAAAGCCTTCAAATTAGGCATGAACTCAAAGAAGCCGACGAGCATCCGAGCGGGAAGCACTTGTCTGCACAACTCAAAACAATTGCAAGGCTGGCGGCATTCTCCTTGTAGCTTAAACGGGGCCCAGTGGGAACTGAGAAGTCATCACTGAAGCAGGTACGTCGTCAGGCATCCCTGATGATACCCTACGAGCGTATGAGGAGCTTTGTTGGATGGAGCCTCATACGTCCTCTTCATCCCCCTGCAAGGGGGAAACGAAAGACCAACAACTTTCTTTGAATCCAATTGTCCAGGGGCACACCAAAAAGGAAGAAAATGGTTCCCAGCTATGACGCAAGCATCCAGAGACACCCGTGCAAGAAACCAAGACGGAAAGAAAAGGGAAGGAGAGGGAAAGAAAAGGGCAGTTGAAAAAAGGCGCTCCTACCATCGCAACTGTTTGGTTTTGTACACATCCCCACGCCAGAAATATTGGTTTAACATATCGCCTTCACCTTGTTCTCAAGCATCATTGCCCATTGCATCTGCTGCTTGCTGTTGAAGAGTGTGTGTCTCCTTGGTACGGTACACTTGTGTCTTTTGCGTCTGTGCCTGTGTCTTTGCACACGCTGTCAAGGTACACTAACACTTGACGTATGAAGGCCCAATCTTCTCTTCCACCCAAATCATTGCGATTTCCAGGTCGTGACAATGTGGCGCCCAAATCGCTGTGCGTGTCCAGTTCTTAACTCCGGCGTCCAAATCACTGTCTTTTTCCAGTTCCTAACTCCGTTGGCGTCCAAATCACTGTGCTTTACCAGTTCCTAACTCTGTTGGCGTCCAAATCACTGTGTTTTTCCAGTTCCTAACTCCCTGTCCCAGTTCCTTACCAGTTCCTTACCAATTCCTTTCCCAGTTCCTAACCTCCCTCGCCTGCGTTTCTCCATGGATCGTGATGAATCTCAGAAAAGAAACAGCCAGAGAAATGTTTTTGTAGATCCTCTAAACAGAGCACGAACTTCCAAAACACAGGGAAGTGGGGTTAGGAATTGGGAAAGGAATTGGTAAGGAACTGGTCAGGAACTGGGACAGGGAGTTAGGAACTGGAAAAGCACAGTGATTTGGACGCCAACAGAGTTAGGAACTGGAAAAGCACAGT
>CAXAMN010023373.1:763196-807498 GCA_963970005.1 Durusdinium trenchii | reverse complement strand
GACGCCAACAGAGTTAGGAACTGGAAAAGCACAGTGATTTGGACGCCGGCAGATTTAGGAACTGGAAAAACACAGTGATTTGGACGCCGGAGTTGAGAACTGGACAAGCACAGCGATTTGGGCGCCACATTGTCACGACCTGGAAAGCGCAATGATTTGGGTGGAAGAGAAGATTGGACCTTCATACGTCAAGTGTTAGTGTACCTTGACAGCGTGTGCAAAGACACAGGCGCAGACGCAAAAGACACAAGTGTACCGTACCAAGGAGACACACACACTCTTCAACAGCAAGCAGCAGATGCAATGGGCAATGATGTTTGAGAACAAGGTGAAGGCGATATGTTAAGCCCATATTTCTGGCATGGGGATGTGTACAAAACCAAACAATTGAGACAGTACTGGGTTTAGACATGTTGGGAGAAACAAATGACACTACTGGGTTTAGACATGTTGGGAGAAACAAATGACACGAGCGGAGCGCGTCATTTGTTTCTCCCAGCACGTCAAAACCCAGTACCGTAGGTGGACGAATTATTCAAACCCTTGCAGAATTCACCCCCTTACCCCCCATAGTTCAATGTTGGCCTGTTGGTGAAGGAGGTTGGCTTGAGTGGACGAATCAAATCAAACCCCTGACAACAAAACATCTTTGTCCCCAAACATGTTTACCTGTGAGGGGTTCTTGCTCCTTTTAAAGGGGTGCGTGCTCGGGCCGGATGATTTTGAGTTTGTCTCCGGGCTTGTGTTCCTGGCCGCATGATTTCACCCTTGTCTCTCAGTGCTCTGGCCGCATGATTTCAGGCTTGTCTTCTCCCATTTGTCTCCCATTTGTCTCCCGGATGCTCTCAGTGCTCTGGCCGCATGATTTTATACTTGTCTCCCATTTGTCTCCCACTTGTCTCCCAGTTGTCTCCCAGTAAGCTCTCGATGCTCTCAGTGCTCTGGCCGCATGATTTCAGGCTTGTCTCCCATTTGTCTCCCACTTGTCTCCCAGTAAGCTCGCTTGGCTGGATGCTGGGCCGATTATTTTTTGATGCGTACAAGGTCGTTGCTCGTGTTTCGAGTTTGAAAGCTGCATTGGCTGCACTGGGCCGTCGATGAGTTTGCCGGCTCAGATCATGAATGACGCATGGTTTAGTGTTGCAGTTTGCCAGAGGGACAGCTCGCCATCTTGCGACATGTTATCAAACAAGCTTTGTTACTGATTGCTTTTCGCGAGTGTTGCAACATGCGGAACATGGCTAAGCCAAAGAAGGCAACTGCGTAGGAAGGAAAAGCCAAGCGCAGTGTGACGATCTGAGGAAATCTTCATTTTGATTGGGTCTGCGCATTCGTGTTTACAAGGGGGGCAACATATGTCACAACCTGGGTCCATAAATTTCATGTTTTAGCCCTTGTACGGCGTCCCATTGTAAAGTCAATGAAAAACAGAATTTTAATGCTTTCCCTTTGAATCTTGTATGTGCGTCTACATGGTGGACTATAGTTTTCTTTCTCTAGGAAATACTGCTGGCCATATTGTTCGGAGATCTCATTTTTGAACATTGCTCTGTTTGGGGTCTACGCTGGTATAATTACTGAGACAACATTGAAATCGGGGGTGCGTTCGCGGTGATGGACCATGGTGGTTTAGGGTTTGATTAATTTGTCCATCTACTGTGGGATACATCAGGGACACCTGATGACATACCTGCTTCAGTGATGACTTCTCATTTCCCGCTGGGCCCCGTTTTAGATACAACAAGATTGCCAGCCTTCACGCATGTTTTGAGTTCTGCAGCCGCTCGGGTTCTCGTCGTCAAACGGTCTTTCATACTTCTACCCTGACTTCTTTGAGTTCATTCGTAGGTGTGCGTGTGGCGCACAAATTTGTTTCACCCCGACTCATCTCACACCAGTTCTACTTTCATCAACTTAGCTCACACCAAATCAACTCACACCAGATCATCTCACCCCACACCAATTCACTCTAATTTAACCCACACCAACTTAACTCACGCACTCACTCACTCACTCCCTTCCTCCCTTGCTCGCTCATAGCAATACTTCTTTTATCTCTGTCCATCATATTTACACGCTCATCCGCTATCGTTCCTTTTCCTTGCATTCTTGCATTTTTGCCATAAAACTTTGCGTTCAGAAGTAGTTCTTAGTTATCAATTCATCCCATTCGGTCACTTCCATATACACAGGTTTGTATCAATTTTTCTCAGCAGTATTTTCATTGATTTTGAGTTTTTTTGAATCTTCATATGTAAAGTAATCATACAAACAATCAATAACAACACACAACTTAGGCTTTATAGCATTATACACAATTTCACCGGCCCGTGGCATTCAGGAGGCTCCTGGTGAGGAAAGGAGGTGTAAGTGGTCTTGGACTTCGGTTTGACAATGATTTTTTATTCTGCATATGCTCAACCTGTCATGATTGTTGGGATCCGATTGTCCATGCCGTTTTTGGGGGGTCAGAAGCCGGTACGCTTATTCGCTTAAAGTGATGTCACAGAGACCGTGTCCTCCAAGTGCAGCCACCAGCTCTCCGGCGGCTCGACTTGACGGTAGAGATTTCCACGGATGGATGTCGTTCTTTATCGGCAGCCAATCAATCTATGCTCTCCTAGGGACTAGGAGTTGATGCGAATCAGATGGATGTTTGGTTGAAAGCGCTTATGAAGCAGCATTGATGCTTGTGGAACATCAGCAGCGCAGGATGCTGCAGCCTTTGGAATTCGATTCAGCTCCCCGCCATGCCCGAACGGTTTGGCCCCGAACTCTCCCTCCTCTGACGGTCTGCGTGTGGAGCCCAGGAGGGACCGGCCGTAGGGTGGGTGCGCTGACGCGAAAGAACGCAACGAGTGAACGATACAGATGCTGCGTTAGCATTGTTGATGGTTTGACAGCCTGTCTGAGTCTATGGGCTTTTGCCATGCATACCAAGTCATACAGTATCATGTAGTCATATACTGCAGCATAGAGAAGCAACAAAGTAGGATAGTAATTGTTGAGCCTACTTGCACAACACTACTACACTACGGTATACAATTCTGTTCGGAGTGTTTCACGTCCGAAAGCTCTCCAACAGTTTGTGTTTGGCCCAAACATCCCAAACATCACCCTCCCAACTCCCGACGCAGAAACAACTTGGCTTTGGTGTCGTTCTTCACCTGTGAGGATTCGCTTCACCGGTGAACGATGTTCATGTCTCAGGCGGTGGCGGTGCAGGGGTGTCCAGGGGCCAAAGGGGAGTGGGTGGACACGGAACGAGATGATCATGCACAGAAAGACGCTAGTCACTCGCTCCGACCCAGACTAGGTGGCGTTTTTAAGCAAGACAAGCGACCCGTTTAGAGATTGGTTTCTCCCATAGAAATTGTCAGGCGGAAAGAAGGCAACGTTCCAAAATAATCAGGCGTGGCCTTCAACTCAAACACTGGGCGTTTTTTTAGACTGGTTTAGCTCATAGCTTACCCCAAGGATCATCACTGTAGCAAGTGGTTTCTTGGCATCCACTTCCTGGGCAGGAGGGGAGTGAAGCCGAAGGTTGGGTCAATCTCACATTGGAAAGGTACGACACAGACCATGTATGTGAGAACAACGTTATATTAAAGAACCTTCTTATGACTCAACATTCATCCCGGTAAACCTGTGTTCAAAGCATGTTTGAAAGACTCACTTTTCAGTTTGTTTGGGCTGTATCGAGGCTGGGCTAGCGGCGGAAAAGCAGATCTTTGTAGAGGAAAATTGTCTTTGAAGGACCTATTTTTCACTTCCATGATTGTGTATATTTGTCCTTGTTCTTGGACTTCGAGTAGTTGGGACGAATTTGAGGTGGGAACAAGAGGGGAACAACGTACAGACAAATAGATGAAAGAACATTGGAACGTCAAAAAGAGCATCCACTGTGTCACGTTTTATGTTTTAAACTCATTGTTCCACGCTTGGATTGTTGTTGTTTCTCTTATTGTTTGTCTTTGTCATTGGCATAGGGACACTATGGGAAACTCATCTGTGCCGAACGCCGCCCTGATTAGGGTCGATTGCGCTGGAGGTTCGGCCAAAAGAATTCATTCCGGACACGGTTCTTAATTTGGATGCTGGCCACCCCATCCGGATGGTGAGCGCCGTTGGATCTGTGCCTGCTTTTCGATCAACCGCGTAAAGACCTCGTCACGTGTAATGGTGATTCTGGTGACGGTTCTTTATGCTTAGCTTGTCGACTCTTCAGATGATATCAACGAGGCCTTGAGGCGGTCGTAATGACATGTTGTCAGTTCCTTTAAAACATTCAGCAACATTTCGATCTCGAGACCTCTAGGGCGACTTCCTGGTTTCATATCTTCACACGCAAACCAGGCCCAGCTGTTTGCCTTGTTGCTGCACTCAAAGGGTTCTGAGAAATTCCCAAGGCTCAAACATGGGTAAGCCCAATTCCGCAGTTGCGATGGACGCACATGCGCTAGAAGCGTGGATGCTGAAACGGCCAACACACTTCAAGTCTTTTCTATATTTTCTATCCCAACAAACGACCTCGCATCAACTGTCAACTAGTTGGTTGCCTGAGTGAAGCGTTCAAAGGATTCAAAGGCTTGATGTTGCCTTGCTTTAGTTATAACTCTAGAACTGGTGTCAGAAAACATCCGAAGAATGGTGTGACTGTGCAGCCTTTCTTTAGTTGGAACTGGCCCACTTGTTGACGGTTTGATGGAATGACCGTTTGTGGCACAGCAAACCGACGGCAGGTCAGACCCGAGGTGTGGGGGCCGTGTGTGCGGCCGGGCACTGGGGCTGGCGGCGGGGTGGGTGGTGGCTTTTCAACACACTTAAGAAGGATGCTGAAGGGATCTCGGTGTGCACTAACCCGAAATATTGCAACAGCTCTTGATTGGAACAGTTTGAACACACTTATTGATATGCGTACTGACGGACAGCGGTGCCACACGCCGGCCTAGGGTACCATTCCCCAAGAGTACAAGTAGGAAACCGAACCTCGGGGTCCTCAAACGGAGAAAGGGCCAAAATCGCAAGCCGAAAACGAAACGACAGGGTGACGTCGTACGTGCCATCTGCAGAGCTCACTAGCACTTTACCAAAGTTCAAAAGTTCGAGGAAAGCAGGTACGTCTGGCTGATCAGGCCAGATATCCGCATGTGCTGTGGCCGCTTCGTTGGACCATCGCTCACAACGCATGGATGGTCCTCCTGGTAAAACAATTCAAAAGAATCCCCTGCAGAAACAATTCAAAAGAATCCCTGTGACTACAAGGGGCACACACACACACGCCTCCCCGAGGGGAGGCGGAAAGCTAAGGTGAGGGCAAATGTGCACGTGTGCGCGCAAAAGAGACAAAAGAATGACGACATGACAGGAGGACGAGACGGGACAAAAGTGTGTGTGTGGTTGGAATGAAAGGGGAAACCAAGTGTACAGGGACACCTGATGAAACCCACCTCATTGTAAAGACCTGGGCGACCTGAAACCTGTGTTAAAATGTATGTAGAAGTGCGCGTGCACACTAAGGCCGGGACCAATGTGCGCGCAAACGAAGAAAAGGATGAGATGACCGGACATGAAGACAGGAGGACATGAAAGAAAAGAGGAAACAAAAGTGGGTGAAAGGGAAGGGACGAAAGGGGAACCAAATGGAGGGGACGAGAAGCGATGAGACCAAACCTCATTAGAAACACCTAGGGGCCTGCCTTGTTAAAATGTAAGCGCTGTGTGTGCACCTGAGAGTGGGACAGGTTCCAATGAACCTCAAACTTGCTTTGACCGCTATGGTCACCTTGTGCCTTGCCGAAATGGCTGGCTGCTTTGACCGCTGCGGTCACCTAAAGGCATGAGCCAACTTGGAGTTCAATAGTCCGACAATTCTTGGCAAATGACTTTGGCCTGAGCCTGCTTTGGCCGCTGCGGACTACTCTGGTCCCGGGCGCAGGGACGAAGACAAACCCCCGTTCGACGGGTCCACGGGAGGCACTCTACAGGCTCATCCCGGACTGGCACTGGGCCAGACACACTTGTGGATATGCGTACTGACGGACAGCGGTGCCACACGCGGGCCTAGGGTACCATTTCCTAAGAGTACAAGTAGGAAACCGAACCTCGGGGTCCTCAATGGGCCAAAATCGCAAGCCGAAAACGAAACGACAGGGTGACGTCGTACGTGCCATCTGCAGAGCTCACTAGCACTTTACCAAAGTTCAAAAGTTCGAGGAAAGCAGGTACGTCTGGCTGATCAGGCCAGATATCCGCATGTGCTGTGGCCGCTTCGTTGGACCATCGCTCACAACACATGGATGGTCCTCCTGGTAAAACAATTCAAAAGAATCCCCTGCAGAAACAATTCAAAAGAATCCCTGTGACTACAAGGGGCACACACACACCCGAACTACCTCATATTTGATGTGCAACCTCCACACAGATGGGTGGGACGACTGGAAGGATCCTGGATCGAAAGACACACCGCTTCAAGGACCCCATAAAACTGTTAAACCGCCAGGCAGATGTCAGTTGACCGCCAGTCTTAACTTCGAGAAGTCTACGGTGTTGGGAGCTGACCCAGCAAAGGTTGATGTGTTTTCCTTTTAAGGCTCGAATTGATTTCCTCCCCATGTTGTGGTTCACTGGCCTTCATGGCTTATCAACTGGGACGAATGGATATGAATATTGGATCGTTTGGCTGAGCCCAGTTGGCCATGCCTTTCATTCTCTTCAAACCGACTGGCATTGAAGAACACCATCACTAGTCTGATGCGTCTGCCTGCTAGGTGGAGGTTGCCTCCATGCCAGCTGGTGCGCCCAGGAGGATTTGTCTCTTGTTGCTGATGCATCTCATACCTTCACATTGTATTGTGAGTGAAGAGCTCCTTTTCCCACTCCCATCATTCCAGGGTTTTCATCGACAGGCGTTTCCACGAAACGGCCTTTGTCGCTCCCAGGCTTTGTCACCATGACTTGCTTTGCCTCCTGATGTACGGCAAGCCGTGGCACTCCGCGCGGCTGGCTGCGTCGCGGCAACAGCGACTCCAGTCGGTCGAGCTGCCAGGAGCCCCATTTTGAACTGGAGCTCCATGCGTAGACACAAATCAAAAAACATGTATACTGTAAATACATTGGTTGCTAGTAATATCAGCAATATCTATATTGTAATACTGTAAATATCATCAGACTATGAAACATACCGAATGAAAACATGGCTGCGTAGCAATACACTCATTCCTGGTTGGGAGTACGAGATCATGTGAGAGATGAAAATCACTGGGGTTTTTCAATGTTTTTGAATGCCTGAAAATGGATAAGCCTCCACTTGTAGATATATTTAACTACCAACAAGGTCGAGCGCTTACGACCCTCTGACTCTAGGACACATATTCCTGTGACTTTAGTTGCGCTATGGCAATCAGTCCAAGTGGCAAGTAGTTGCGGTCTTGTCTCAATGATACAATGAGGGCCTGTGAAATAGAGACAAGAGGAAACAATAGGAAACAAGGGCCTGTGAATCCAAAGGAAACGAGCCGATCCTTTTGCAAGGTCCTTCCTTCTCTCCAGCTATGCGTGGCAACTCTGCAAAGACGGACCCGGGCCACAGACTTCCGAGAGTGCGCAGCTGAGCAGGGGAATGGCGGGGTTGAAGGACAACATGCTAAACCAAGCAGGGGTGTAGACAAGAAGATTTGGGGGGCATGTGGGACCACGAATCCCCCCAAACTGGGAACAAGAACAGCAGCAGCGGTGGCAGCAGCGCTTGCAGCAGTGCTTCATGGTTGTTTTACACCGAAAGTGCGAGTTGCTGGGGTTGGTTGCAAATGTGTTATTCAAGGCTGGTTATGTTTGCTTTAGTTCAGGGTTTGCAAAGCGTCATCGGCTCGAGGAACCAGTGAAGAACCCCACAAATCTGCATTTTGTTTCAGTTGTTTGTGGTGACACGTGGAAGGCCGAACGGGGTGTACATGGGTGAACTGCATTGTAATGTAGACTCTTAGATTATATATATAATATATATATATATATTTGTTAAAAAAACACCTTATTGCGAAACCTCTTCATATGGGGATTTTGTTAATCAAGAGCCTACATTGCTTGCATTCTTCTAGTCGCAAGTCCGTTGCCTCTAGCGGGTGATGGGTGCCAATGGCAGCTTTGCATGCGATGCGCCACTCCAAAAATTAATCATGTCGCCAAAAGAAAACAACTAGAGCAGGATGGTGGAAATGGATAAAGTTTCTAGAGCTTAGCGCAGTGCCTTGATGTGCTTTGCATCCACACAAATGGGCCATGGGTGATCTGGATCACGCTTCCCCTTCACCTCCGGCCTGGCGGATGAGGTGATGTGTTACTAATCCACCGGAACCAGGGTCCAGATGTGTATATGTTTGAAAACCGTTTCCTGACTAATCCGAGCGCCCGGGGCCGGACCTGCCCGTTCTCAGGATGCAGGTCTTAGTGCCATCCATCGTGGAGATGGTGGGCTCCTTCGCTGCGCCAGGGAGTCTCGGCCTGTCTCATCCCTGGGTTCGTGGGAGTTCGGGTGGAAATCACATGGAGTTTGTTTTCGCCTTAACATAATTTTCAGGGTAATCGGCCTTGAATCTTGTGGGCGAGAAATCACCCCACGCACGATCCGGGAAACTCCGGATACAGGGAGGTTCCGAGAGGGTGTTTGTTCCTGAAAAGGCCAAACTCAGCTGGCAAGACAATCGCTGCTTGGAAACAAACACGTTTTTTTTAGTTATCCCACACTCGGACTTGGTTTCATTAGTGGTGTGCGCTGGGCAGGGAAAAATTCTTGATGGGTCTAAAGAACTTTCTGTCCTTAATATGTTTTTGTAGCAGCAGTCAGTCAGTATCTACAAGTGTGGCCTGACATGGACCAATTGTCCATGTATTGTTTGGTATAGCGTTTGAGTAAGTATGACTCAGCTTTTGGGCAGGCGCTTTCAATTTCACTCCAACTTGCTCATTCTCCTCGTTGCTCGCGGAATTTTTGAAAGCCACGGAGTCTCCCAAGACCAGCCACGGATTCTCCCCATCGCCATCCAGTGTGGACGTGTGGATGCTCAGGTCAGACGAAGAGATCGAGCCATTGTTAGGCTGGGATTCTACAGTTCTCGAAACCTCGATTCGTGACTTCGATGGTGAGTTCATGTCCTTGCGTCCTTTCATGTTCTGGCCCAACTCATAGGGACCCCTTGAACCTCGCACGGCTGCCATGGAGTGAAAGAGACGCTGCTGTGCGTCCATCCGGATTTCGTGCTGTTCAGTCGGCGTACATGTGGTTGCATTGGTTTGTTGCACATTGAAGTGTTCGTCATACAACGTTGGTGATGACAGTTGGCATTTCTGTTGTGTTGAAGCTACCAGTGCATACCAACTGCACTGGCAGCGGAGCGGTGTTTGCTCCAGGGCCATGTCCGATGTCAAGGATCGCAATGAGGTGCCGAGTTGGGATGGCAGCTCCCAGACCTGGCGTCGGTATGTGAAGGAAGTTGGTCGGTTCCTGTCTGGGACGACAGGGTCGCAGCGCAAGTATGTTGCAGCAAAGTTGATCAGCAAGCTTACAGGTGCAGCTCGCTTGTTGTCGATATCGTGGCATCAACGAGGTTTCGAAGGAGAAGAAGGAGTTCAGGTGATGTTGAGACGTCTTGCTGCTTCTCCCCTTGTGCGCCGTAGCCTGCCAAACGCAGCTGCTACGATGTCTGCCTACTTCATGTTCCAGCGGCGACCTGGTGAAAGCATAGCTCAGTTCCTGGTTCGGGAGACCCTGGGCTTTGAAGACTTTCAGGAAGCTCTTCTCCAGTTGAAGGAGGAGAAGGATGGTGTGTCGCCTGCTGATCGTTTGTTTGAGCTGCCGGAGATCACGCCTTCAGAGACCTCTGACCGTGGTGACTACTACTACAATCCATGGCGTCGTGATCAACGCTGGAGGGATTGGGAAGAGACTCCATTTGAGGAGCCTGATGGTTCACCACATGCTGAGGCCCCAGAAGGCTATGCGGCTGCTCCTCAGACTTCGGAAGCAGGTGATGATCGTGCGCCAGCACCTCATTCCCCGGCGGGGCCGCCGAACCGGACCCGGCAATCGATGAGGAGCCCTTCTCGCAAAACAGAGCAACAAAAGCAGTTGATGATTTGGGTCTCATGGGTTCATTTATTTTGGAGGTGTTGCGTGGTTGGCGTTTGCTAGATGCAGCTAGCTTGACAAATGATGAGCGGCGTGACATTTTGGCTAGCGCCGGAAACAAGTTGGACTATCCGGCCATCGCTGAGGCCCTCCAAACGTTGTGGGATGAGCAGCTCAACCATCGACGTGGACATGGACATACAAAGGGTTCAGTCGTGCAGCGGCGTTGGGTTGAAAGAGTTGATCCTTGGTACAATGCAGCTTGGCATGAAGCCCAGTGGGAGCCAGATGACTAGCGTGAGTCGGATTGGCAATCTATGGATCAGTTTGGCGCTTGGCCACACCCCTCAGTTGAGCCGGTGGAGAACACTGCAACCACTGCTGAGGAGGACCCGGATCTTCAAGAGGCCACGGAGGCCGAGAAAGCTGCTGAGGCCTTAGCTTTAGATGCCCGTCGAACATGGACACAAGCACAACGCCACAGCTGCCTTGAGGAGGGACCGTGGTTTTGGTCAGCGTGCTGGTTCATCAAAGGGTTCAGGGAAAGGAGAAAGGCATGCGAAAAGGGAAGGACAACATGATGAGTTCTTGGGATGATCCCTACATGGCATGGGATGCTATGTACAATCAAAAGGGAAAGCAAAAAGGGCAACCGTCAATGTCTATGGCATGGACTTTGGCGTGGACTTCGGAATGTTGGAGCTTCAGTCATTGGAACTTGTGGAGCCCGATGATCTTTTCCCTCTTGAGCTTTTTGCCAACGAGGCCATCGTCAGCGGAACGATCCCTGATGGCTTCGGAATGCTTGACTGCGGTGCAACCGCCTCTGTAGGACCTGAAGCCTCTGTCAAAAAGCTGATAGCAAGACTTCGTGAGTTGGATGAGCATTTGATGGTCAACATTGACCTGGAGCGTCGACCGTTCTTTCGCTATGGTTCCGGTCGACGGGGGCAAGCCATGTGTCTCACCACCATCCATTCCTCCAAGGATCCATCCCTCCAAGTTCTTTGAAGTGTTTGCCCTGCCGAACCCTACCGAGTACTACCAGAAGTCCTTCAAAGAGCGCATGTTCCCCATCCTTGTCAGCTCCAAGGTTGGTTTGATCCTGGATTTCAATGGTCCACATTGGCCAGTACCTGATCGGTTCATCGTCCTCCGGCGCCCAGGCTCATGCCGTCCATGCCGCGGGAATGCAACTTCAGGTTGGAGGACCCAGTGACGGACGGTTTGAGCGCGCAGTTCACGAAGACACGGTTGCTAGCACGGTTGATGAGCATCAGGTTGCACTTCATGTTTCTGCTTCACATGAATCTGGTTGCGCTCTGCCATCGATGAGTGTCGGTTTTGAGATGTTGTTCATCCGCCGGAAGCAGTGGTCGACAGGCTGCACTGCAGAATCATCTGACACAGGCAAGACCTTCATCTCCTATTCACAGAATTGGTCCCAAAACGCTCTTGTTGGGAATCGTTTCACTGGGAATCGTATCACCTGTAGTAACAAGAACGCTTTCTAGGAACAATAGCTTCCTTGTGGGATTGCCAGAAACGCGCGGCGCGTCCTGGCATGCGATGCATCCAGAGCATCCACCGGCTCGCTCTTTTGGAGTCTCCAGGGCGTCCAGCGCCAAATCTGATCCATTCAGGTCATCCTTGTCGCGTTGTTTTGGGCTGCAGTTACTCAAATGTTATAGTTATATATTCATTGCCACCGCACAGCGGGCCACGTTAAATTTCCGGACCCAGCTGACCTGGTTGACCCAGTTGACCCCAACAAGCTACCACTACCACTACTACTACTACTACTCCTCCTCCTCCTGCTGCTGCTGCTGCTGCTGCTACCACTAGCACTACCACACTTGCCATCACACAAAGTCACTCGGGTCAACTGGGTATGTTTTGCGTCTCCCAAAGCGGCGCGCCTGTTGCTCCCACGGGGCCTGGTGAGGCTGGACCTGTCCTGCTTGGTGGCGTGGCTGCGCGGGTTGGTCGTGCGTGGGGTCTCCGGTCCTGGGTTTTGGTGTTTCTTCGGGAGCCCCAGTGGATTTGCATTTTCATTTTTCCACTGCCATCAAGGTGCCCAGAGGGGCCAAAGCAGTTTCACAATGTTTCACAAAGAAAACACGCGTTGACACCCAGCACCTTTGCGGCCTGCTTATTGCTACCTTGTTGGCGTGTTGTATACTGAGAAGTGGAACCAAATCATGAATAAATGTTAAAGCAGAACTGATTCATTTTTGATTCTATGTCTGAGATGGGCTATAGAAGTATAGAACTATAGAACCAACATCCAAACCAAACGTCCTGACAGGCTGGCGCGTTAGCCGTGCAGCGCTCCTCCAGCTACCTGAAACCCAATGGCCAGCAGAGCCCTGAAAAGTCTGAATGGCCGAAGGACTTAGAAGAACTTCTGGACCTTTTTCTTTTTTCTCTCGACTGATTTGGATTTTGGGTTCTGCAGATGACGGAGACCCAAAAAGGCCTGTCGCTTTCCATGGAGAGCCATGGACTCCACCTGGGTCCCATCCTCCCGGTGGCTGCTTGGCCAAGGTGCATCGAAGGATATGACATGGCTGACGGCGCGGGTGAAACGTCAGTGAAAATGACGTCAGTGAAAATGCACTGAAGAAAGCGCGAGATCTTACAATGACTGGGAGATATTCAGAACTGTCGTTCCGCACGGGTGGTAAAAGGTCAGTGTGGGGAAAAGTGAACATAAATGGGCAAAGTAAATGTCTCAGGCAGGAAAGCAGTTCAAAAGTTGGCGATGAGAAATTCAAGTCAAATTCCAAAATCAGCAGATGAAGAAATGGAATCTGAGGTGAAACGTATTCAGCAGTAGTAGTCTCATGTAAAGATCTTCCAGCAAAAATCTTCTGCAGTGATAAGTTGGTCCAAATTGGACTTTCCGAGAAAAATCTGTGCAGGAGTGAGAACTCAGTAACGGCGTCCCTGTCGCGGATCACACTGCTGACTACGGTGGGAAGAAGCAGCGAACACACACTTAAGAAAGAGCTCTAGTGAGCAAGAATTCGGTGCGGGTCTCGGTGTGCATGAACACTGTACGATCTAGTTATTGCGTTACCAGACTAGAGCGCTCAAGACCTGAAACCTTCGAAATGGCCCTGTCAGGGTGGAAAAGTCTGAGAACAGAATGGTTTAACCCATCATCAATCTGCAGGTACGTCTGGAAAGTGTCCTTTCCAGACTTCACGAACGAACCATCCAAACCATCACTGTCTTCATTGGGCAGTGAGTGATGTTTGGATGCTGCCTTTGCATGTGGGTTAGATGCAGGAGTGTCATTATTGCTTGAGTCCTCTTTATCGGGAACTGGGTAGTATAGGTCGGAATTTTGTGAGGGCGGGGTTGCTTGCGAGAGCACACACTACCTCAAAACCTTTAGAAAACATTGTAAATGCCATGCAAAATACCAAAAACTGCTCTGGGACCTAGGCGAAGCGACGTGTCCTTTTTGTAGAAAACATCTCCCAGGAGCAAGGAGTTTAACAGGGACATGAAGTGAATCTTTACTTGGAACAGAAAGGGAATTCCAAGAAAGGAGTTTTATAAGTGAAATGAATTTTTTACTTAGAACAAAAAGGGAATTCGAAGAAAGGAGTTTCATACGGAAACGTCATGAATCTATACTTAGATACTTAGAACAGGCAACAAAAATGTGTAGCTTTATTTTGGGTGCACTTTATTTAGGGTACGGTGGCTTCAAGAAAGGCGTTTAATAAGGACATGAAATGAATCTTTACTTAGACGGGTATTTAGGGTGCACTTTATTTAGGGTATGGTGGCTTCATGAGGGGTAGCCTTTCCAGAGTCGTTTTGATCAAATTTCAGTGGCTTCTAAGCAGGGGATTATAAAGAATTTTCTACGCAGGACTTGCGTCTAGCGACGCTGTCGGAAGCACAGTGGCGCCAGTACTCGGCAAAAAACCGTTGTACAAACCCTGAAATCTATGCAATCGTGGCAGAAATGTAATATGTTAAAGAGACGGTGCAGCTTATCACGAATGTCTGCTGCGCGACAAAATTGAAGAGAAAACAAAAAACCAAACGCAAAAACACAAAACACAAAACCAACAATCCAAAAACAAAAACAAAAACACACACACACACAAAAACCAAAAACAATGTTTGAGACAAAAAGGGTGCAAAACCAAAAAAACGCCCAACTCATGGCACCCCCCATTTTGTCTCAAACTTTTTTAAGTGTGCTTTTCTCCAGATAGCGAAGCTATGGGGTTCTTACTTCAAATAACAATGAGTTGCCCGTGCGCGCTTTCGAGACAGGTTGCTGGTGCTGGGTGCCGGTGCTGGTGCTGGCTGTGCGCGTGGTGGAGACAGGTTGCTGGTGCCGGTGCTGGTGCTGGGTGCCGGGTGCCGGTGCTGGTGCTGGTGCTGTGAGCTGGCTGACAGGGTGCTAATTCTGGTGGAGCTGGCTGCGCGCTTTCGAGACAGGGTGCCGGTGCTGGGTGCCGGCGCCATGCGCTGGTGCTGGCTGTGGTGCTGGTGCTATAGTGCTGGGTGGTGTGTGCTGGGTGTGCGCGTAGTGGTGGTGGTGGTGGTGGTGGTGGCGGTGTGAATAGTTGACACCTGAATGGACCTCTTGACAACCAAAAGGGTTCTTGCGTTTACTCGTGTATCTATAGACACATATAAGGCATATTCACTTGAAATGCACCGGTTATTGCCTTGTTACTGTGGTAGTTTCCTAAGCCTACCCGCCTGGGCAGCCAACCCGTGTTGGCGGCCTCCACCTTGACGCCTGGTGCACTTTTGTCCGCAGGCTGTGGATTCACGAATCCACTTTTGGCCGACTCGTCATGTGCCCCGAGTGCACAAATCGAGTGTGTACCACATTCCAGCCAGAGAGGTGCATGGGCCCCTGCGCAAGGAATGACAACCAGTCGAGACCGCACGGCCCCTGCACAAGGGATGACACGCATTCGAGACTTCGACATGCCATTGCGGCATGGCTCAAGCGCGACAAAAGTGTCGCGCACCGGGAAGCTGGGCGGTGGGAAGACGTCGCGTGCCGACACCGACGAGGGTTCGTACCAAGTCTTGCATTTTGTTTTTCTTGGGTTTTGACAACTTGTTCAACTTGGTTTGAAGTTTCATATGGTAGCGGAGCTCCTGTGAAGGGAGCATAGGTCAACAGCGTTGCAAGTCACTCTAGAACACCTTGGCCACTTTCACTTAGTGATCTTTGAGCCATGGCTGATTCTGGCAATGCTGATCGACCTGCTCGCGAGAGATCCAGGGGCCGCTCCGAAACTCGTCGTGCTCCAGAGACTCGTCCGGGCGGTGGGAGTTCAAGTCAGCAGAGACTCTCGAATTTGGAGAACCAGGTAAGTCATCTAGCAAGTACATTGAGCGGACTTGGACCGTTGCTTGAGCAGCTTTTGTCCGTGCAGCAGTCAGCTAGTTCGAATCAATCCCAAATTCCGCAAACACAGGCGCCGATCACGCCAAATGTTGTCGGTACTCCCACTGCACCGAACGCAGTTCCCGTGAACGTCCCGCCGTTTCCAGCCGGTGCCGATAGCACTTTCGCGCAGACCAACCATCCCAATATAGATATTCCGAATCATCCCATGAACCCATGGCCTTCTCAGCCTAACCAAGGCATCTCGAGTGGATCAGGAATGCAAGATCCTTTGGCGAACGATCCATGGCGACAGTTCTATCAGAGCTCGTCGCAGGCCGCCGGGGTTCCGGATCAACCGTTTCCGCACAGTTTGGCAAATAGTCCAGATCAACAGCATCCGTTTGCACAGCAGGGATTAGGCACGGTTATCCCTCCACCTCCCGGTTTTTCGCCAGTGCAGCCGATTCAAGTGAACACTCCCCAAGGTTCTGCGCATGATCAGGGAGAACAGAAAGATGATAATCCCTTTAGACGATCGGAGAAGTGGATGCCACCGGTGCCAACCCCAGCTCTCCAGGACTGGAAGACGCGTCCAACGGAGATCGTAGGCTTTATTGAATGGGTCACGAGTTTGGCGTCTTGGACAGGGTTAGGCTCCAACGCATACCCCACTGAAATCATGGCCGCCCTGAAAGAACGCGAGCCACTTGGTTGGCATCGCTTGACATCCACACAGGTGACAAGATCAGTCAGGCTCATGTCCATTCTCAAGCTTTGCTTCGAAAACAGTGCCAAAGCGTCTCTAGTCATCAGAAACTATGAAGAAGCAAAGGGGTTTCAGCGCTGCTGTGGATTCGAATGCCTTCGACTTTTGGCCAAAGAGTACGCAATCAAGACTAGAACAGAGCTTCTTTTCTTTCGGTCACAGTTGTCCAATGCATCCATCACTTCCAAGACAATCCCCGAATGTGTGAGGAAGGTTCAATCCGAACTGTACCAATTTGAAAGAGTGTCACAGTTAGTGGACCCAAATGTGAACACGCAAGGACTTGAATTCCAAGAAGCTGATAAGGTACTTTTGTTACTTCGCTCACTTCCAGCTCAATGCCGCCAATGGATTGTCCTTCATTCTTCCGACGAGCGATTCGATACGTATCTCCAGGCTGCACTTCGATATGAGTCTCAACAACGGATTTGGTCTGATCTCAACAGCCAACCTATTGCAGCCATCAAAGGGGATAAGGGTAAGAAAGGGGGAAAAGGAAAAGACAAGAAGGGAGAAAAGGGTGCAAAGGGATTCGAGAACCGAGATAAAGGGAAAGGAGTTGGAGGAACATCCGAAACGAGAACGTGTTTTAGTTGCAATCAAAGAGGTCATTTAGCGTGTCGGCGACATCAGGAGATTGGATTGTGAGATTTGGAGCAGTGTGCCCTGGATTCGTGCCCATGTTCGCAAGCACCGCGGGAAGGACCAGGATGTTGACATGACTCAAAATTTGGACCCTTGGACCATTGACACCTCCGAGAATGAAATGAAGTCTGATTTGGTTTCATGGTTCTGCAAGAAGCCACCGAGTGAGACATCTAAAGATGAGAGTTCCGATGCCCAGTCCCCATCCAAGGCCAGTGAAAGTACTCTAAAGATTTCGTTCTTTGGGGTCAAGACATCGGCAAAAGGTTCACTGAGTCGTGGAAGTCCATCCAACCACGCCAAGATGCTGAAGTTCGATGACCAACCTGAGATTCAAACGTACGAAGTTGAATCGAATTCGAAACGAAATGAGCCCAATCGACATACCACATACCGAAAGATCGAATTCGTCTCGGCCATCGACCAGCCTCTTCCCGCTCCAGGTGAACTTGATCAGGATGCAAGTCCATCCAACGTGTCCAAAGAGCCTTGCTCATTGGGTGAGGTCACTGGGTATTCCGGATTTTCAAAGAAGGTGGATCGTGAGTTGTCGCTGCATCGCAGTCGAGGTCACATTCCATTTGACGGGCGTTGCACTCATTGTGTCAAGAGTAGATCCACGTTGCACCATGGTCGTGTAACTAAGTCAAACAGCACACCTGTTGACCATCAAATGCTCTTGATCCAAGCAGATTTCTTCTTTTTGGAAGGGAACAAATTCATCATTTTGGTTGATGCCGGAACAGGATTGCTTGGAGTCAGTCTATGTGGTCCCAATCAAGACCAAATCGTGTCTGAATGTCGACAGTATTTTCGGCAACTCGGAATCTCAGAACACTCATGCCAGACTGTCGAAGTGTTGACCGATAGTGAGCCCTTGATTGGAGCCCTGTTGAGGCGATTGAGTCTACCACTTCAGGTGAAAGCTGCCGAGCGCAACGTTCGCAGGGTCAAGGAAATGACAGCCTGTATCAGGAGTGATTTGCGTCTCCATGGGTTTGACTTGACCGGTAGCCCAGAGAGCTTCAATCGAATCATGCAATATGTCACACAAACCCAAAACCACTTCGGTGTGGGAGGTTCGATAGGCCAATCAGCAGGACTTGAGAGTAGGAGATCACCCATCGAGTTAATTGTAGGCAAGGACCGTCCGAAGCCAACCTCCACAATGTTTGGGAGTGTGTGCCATGCACGAGTGCCAGATTCGTTGATTGAAAGCATCCCCGAAAGAACTCGTTTCATCCCAGCAGCATATTTGCATGTGAAGCCAAACAGTTTGGCACACGTGATATCAAGTAGGATTAATGGGAAAGAGCACGTGTTTCAGTCAGAGGTCAAGCCGTTGAATCAGATCTTGTGGGACCCCGACCTCGCTCCATCCATTCTCAAAGGCATTGCGAAAGATGATGGATCATCAATGCCCAAGCAGTCCCGACCGCCGGAGCCCCTCGATGACAAGATTGGGGTTGAGGATGCACTGCCCAATCACGGGCCACCAAGGGAATGGGTGAGGGAGCATGGGGGGACTCCAAACTGCAGTGCTTGCAACTCATCGAGTCGGCATGCCAAAAAGCACACAGCCAATTGCTGCCGGAGATATAGAGAGTGGGTGCAGAGTCAGCGCAATGCGTTGTCTGAGTCAGTCCCGAAAGTGGTTGATAAGGTTGAGGGTCAGTCATCAGAGTCAGGGGATCCAGTCAAGCCCGTAGACCATCAGAGTCTTGATCCATCACATCCAACCGGTCGCATGCGGTATTCCGAAATGAAGCCACCGATGCATGCTCCAGGCGATGCATCTGAGAAGCCGAGTGATCCGAAGCGAGGCGATGCACCTGTATTTGAGTCGGAACAAGATCATGACATGGAGTACAGTCCCACTGGACCACCGGATCCAGCCGACATCGAAATGCCAGATGCAGTTGATCCAAGTCACGGATCTGTCGGGATTCCTTGCATGGCTCAGTCCTCCGCCAGAAGAATTGGTTCGTAAGAGTTCGGATCGAAGTGGACTTGTCTGTCCCATCTTTGTGCCCAATAAGGATGCAGGACCTTTGACAAGCACACCGATGTCATTTTGCAATACAACCATTCACCTCGTGGAACCATCCATGGGGATTTCGGAGGATGTGGGTTGACTAGATTTGACTCGGAAAAAGTGAAGGCTGGAAGGTTGATTGAACTCCAGGCGATGAAAAGTCTTCACGTTGGACAGCCACTTCGAATGCCGCAAGCCCAAAGTCTTGCCAAAGAACTCGGGATCCGAATCATACCATGCCGTTGGGTCCTGACAGCCAAAACGGTGGAAGGCATGCCTGGGCCCTGGGCAATGCCGGGCACGTTGCGTTGCTCAAGAGATCGCTAGTGGAAGTGCTTCAGCCCAGAGCCTGGGTATTTCGAGCACAACGCCCAGCGTCGAAACCTTTCGTTGTTCCTTGAGCATGATCCAGCACCACGACATGCATTTGGAGGGACTTGATATTTCCACAGCTTTTTTGAACAGCGAGCTATCAGCTGGAGTCCGAGCAATCGTGAAACTTCCATCTGACTGTTCATTTGAAAGCGCACACTACGAGGGAGTGTATCTCGATCTATACAAATCGATGAACGGACTCCGAGTAGCAAGCAAGAGCTGGCTGCAGTCATGCACAAGGATCCTCACTGACAAGGTGAATCTCGTGCCCTGCATGTCTGAACCTACCGTGCTCTGCGGCATGTCGTGTCCTTCAAATGCTCCAGTAATAGTGATGATACATGTTGATGACCTATTGGTTGGTTCGGTCTCCAAGAGTGGAATTGTTGATGTCAGGGGAGCCCTTCAAGAAACCCTGAAGGGAAAGGTGACTGGTACCATCACGAAGTCAAATGGAGCCGGAGGCACAATTGTCTTCTTAGGGCGTCACATCATCCGTCCCGCCGGGTCACAAGACATCTTGCTTCGAGTGCCACCTAGCTATTTAGAGGACTTATTTGTCAATGATCCTTTCTGTTGCGAGCTTCGGTCCTCCGATGTGCCACCAGATTTGTTGAGTATTCTCGAAAAGGGAATAAAGGACCCAAGTTGCATCGAGCTTTTCTCAACTATCGTGGTGGGCACAGTCCAGGCCTGATCAAGCCAGATTCCTGTCCATTCTGGCTACAGGACAGGCGACGCCTAGCAATTTGCACGAGCATGCCCTGAGAAGGTACCTTCGGTACGTCAGGAGTCATTTGCACCTTTTCCAGAAATTTCCTTCAGGGAATGTTGTGCTGCCTGAACTTGATGGCCTGACCGGCATCAGTGACGCGTCTTGGGGTTCGAGCGACCTCGAGAAACGGCGCTCGACGAGCGGTGGGTTGGTGTTCTGGCAGGGATCTCTTGTGAAGGGATATAGTCGGCTCCAAGGGTGCATTACACTTTCCTCTTGCGAAGCAGAGATCATAGCAGTATGCCAACTTGCTCAAGAGTGTTTGGGAATCCGACATGTCACAGAATTTTTGGAAAGCTTTGGGGACAGAAACATGTTGTTGCGACTCACCAGTAAAGAGTATCTTGAGTTGAGGTTTGATGAAAGTGGCAACCTTGGTGACCATCACCCCATAGTGATCTTCACGGATTCACAAGCTTGCATCGGTGCTTTGAGCAACCAGGGACTGAGTAGGCGAGTTCGCCACATGTCGATCTCAGTCTGTTACATCCAAGCTTTGAGAGATTGTGGACATCTTGTTTTGGAATGGCTGCCAGGCACTAAGTGCACTGCTGATCTCCTTACCAAGGTATTGCCCATTGATCATCGTAGTCAGCTTGGAATCGTTGAGGTCCTAGGACAAGAAGAATGGCAAGTGATCACAACTAGAGATAGGAAGAAGCAATCTCGAAAGTCTGACGTGCAGACTGCCGAAGTCCAAGATGACGATCCGCATGCAGGAGATCTTTCAGTTTTTGAGGCAGAGAAAAGTTTGTCTGCTGGAGGTCTCGATGACTTCAAGAGCTTTTTGAGTTTTGTGGGGATGCAGGTGAAAGCCGGGATCGTGACGCATATCATCGTCGAACTGTGCACCACCTTCCATGCAGGATTGTCACAGGGAGCCAATGCTTTCAACACCAAGTGTTGTGTTGTGATTCCTGTCACTCAAGACATTGATATTTTCCGTGTTGGCAAGCTTTTGCGTTCATGGCTTGTTCAAATGAATGGGATTCACCCCAAAGCATTGGTTCTCGGATGGTCTTCCCCTCCGTGCACAGGAGGATCACCGGTCCTTAATTTGATTCCCCAGCCAAAGCGAAGTGAACTCCAGAAGGGGCACCTAGAAGCACTTGAAAGAATCCTTGGTGAATGCCACCCAATCTTGAAGATTTGTGATGTAAGGGTTCTTGAGATGAGTCAGAGGTGCTCATACTGGCGTGAGGAGCTGGTTCAGTCGTTCTGCCGGTTCCATGGATTGGAGTCCATCTTGGACGTAGCGCGATGTGCCTATGTGAATGACGTTGAGAAAGCGCCGGCTTTGCATCGATATCGATTCGCATGTTCCATGCCCATGTTTCAGCCGAAGATCTGTCATTGTGAGAGCCACATGTCGTTAAACGACCAACATCTGTCAAAGCCAGGTGAATATCCAAAGGACCTGGCAATTGATGTAGTGAAATGGTTCATCACGAAAGGCTTTGAAGCATATAGAGTGAATGAATTCAGCTGAACGATCGTCTTTTGTTTTTTGCATCTGTTGTGACTCAATTGATCCAGTCGATGTACATGGCCATTTGTAGCAAGTGGGATCGTGTGGATCGACTTGAGCACGACAGAACGAAGAAATCCACATAGTGTTTATTTCGAACTTGACTCAGTTGGGAACAAGATCTCATTTGATTCGAGCTTTTCACATCACCATTGTGCATTGAGTGCCAATAGGTTGCAGTCGCTAAATTCCATAAATTGGATACAATTCAAATCTTTGCAAGTGTTCTTGAAGCCATGGTCCCAAAGTCCAAGATCACGATCACAGTGGATGCACCAAGTGACACGGAAGTTCATGTGACCGTGAGCCCTGGGCAGGTGGCTGAGGATTCGGGAGCAGGGACCTCGACAGATGTTCGGGCCAAAGGAGGTTCAAAAGGGAAACCCAAGAGCCAGGTTGATGGAGAGCACTCGAAGGATGGCAAGATGGATCATGATGATTCTCTCAGTGAAGGGGATTGGGAAGAAGTCAAAGCAGAGCCTTCACCTTCGTCGCCGATCCCACCGAGTGATTCGCCGCCAGAACCGCACCCTCCTTCGCATTCCCCGCCCGATGCTCAGGAACTACCTGAATTTCGCTACAAGATCACGAGGAAGGCAGGAGAGCGTGTGCATCGTGAGTCATGCCGGATGCTCAAACATCACGGGGAGCATCAAGTGATTTTGCCCTCGTTGTGCCAGACTTGTATGCCGGCAGGTTTTTTGTCTCAGGAGACACGAGTTGGATTCAGTTTTGAATTTCCATCTCATCTCCACATCGTTGGCGAACATAGTCGACCTTCTTGCATCCCAAGGTGCGACAAGATTTTGAAGCCTTGCCGCCAGTGCATCTTCATCCCATAGCCCAAGACTTGAAGGATTTGGTTAAAAGAAGAGTTTGAAGCTTTGAGATTTGACCCCAAAAAGAAAAATAACCTTCTCTCGTTTCGAACATTTTCGTTGTACATCTTTAAGCTTGGCGAAATGTGATGCTTGGATCTCCTCACAAATTGATAAATGCACGATGTTTCAAGCCAAAGAGGCAGACATGCACTCAGAAGAAAATTCAATGCTTGTATCGAATAGTCGACTTGCAGAGTAAGGTTTCAATGCATGACATTTCAGCGTTTTTGTGCACAGGTTTTCATGACACAGTTCATCACACATCCGTTTACAACATACACTGGAATAGCTCTCGAAAAAGCATAGTGCAGGTCTTTTCAGAAGAGCCAGAGTTCGGATGTGCCGAAATCGTGATCCCAACACCGGGTTTGGGAGAATATGAAATGAATGTGCTGAGAGATGTCTTGATGATTGCTATCCACAAAGTGCAAGTCCCACCTTTGGTTGAGGGGGGGTGTGAATAGTTGACACCTGAATGGACCTCTTGACAACCAAAAGGGTTCTTGCATTTACTCGTGTATCTATAGACACATATAAGGCATATTCACTTGAAATGCACCGGTTATTGCCTTGTTACTGTGGTAGTTTCCTAAGCCTACCCGCCTGGGCAGCCAACCCGTGTTGGCGGCCTCCACCTTGACGCCTGGTGCACTTTTGTCCGCAGGCTGTGGATTCACGAATCCACTTTTGGCCGACTCGTCATGTGCCCCGAGTGCACAAATCGAGTGTGTACCACATTCCAGCCAGAGAGGTGCATGGGCCCCTGCGCAAGGAATGACAACCAGTCGAGACCGCACGGCCCCTGCACAAGGGATGACACGCATTCGAGACTTCGACATGCCATTGCGGCATGGCTCAAGCGCGACAAAAGTGTCGCGCACCGGGAAGCTGGGCGGTGGGAAGACGTCGCGCGCCGACACCGACGAGGGTTCGAGAAGTGTACCAAGTCTTGCATTTTGTTTTTCTTGGGTTTTGACAACTTGTTCAACTTGGTTTGAAGTTTCATAGGTGGTGGTGGTGGTGGTGGAAACAGGGTGCCGGTGCTGGGTGCCGGTGCCGGGTGCTGGTGCGGGCTGTGGTGCTGGTGCTGGGTGGTGTGAGCTGGCTGTGCGCGTGGTCGGTGCCGGCGCTGGGTGTTGGCAGCGTGCGTGGTAGAGACAGCGGGCGCCGGTGCCGGTGCTGTGAGCTGTGCGCGTGGTGGAGACTGGGCGCCGGTGCTGGGTGCTGGCTGCGCGCGTGGTGGAGACAGGGTGCTGGGTGCTGGGTGCCGGGTGCTGGTGCTGGGCTGGGTGCTGGTGCTGGTGCCGGGCGCCGTGAGCTGTCGTGCCGGTGCTCGGTGCTGGCGCCCGCCTCTGACAGTGAAGTGATAACAACCGCCGCTTCTAACAGACGTGAAGGGCGACCAAGCGCCGCTTCTGACAATGAAGTGCCAGCGGTCATGGGCCGCGTGAACTTATGCGCGCAACATCATACGGTGTTGTCGCTTGAACGTTCTTTGTCTATTAGCGCTGTGGGGTATTTACACTCTTCAGGGTCTGTTTTGGCCGACAGCTGTGTCAAGGGCTGTACCGTTTGCGCGCATACTTTTGCACGTATATTGTTCTATGCGCAGCGTCAGGCTCCCAACCGACAATTTGTTTCAGCGTGCTACACACACAATAGTCGTGCTGGATACTGCTTGGCCTTGGGCGAGTGAAGCCTACGGGCTTTGCCGTTTGCGCGCATACTTTTGTGCGCATAAATAGGGATAGCTGTGCGGTTCTTGCTGCAAATAAGAATGAGCTGGCTGCGCGCGCTTTCGAAAGGGTGTTGGTGCTGTGGTGAGCTGGCTGAGCGTGCGTTTAAGACGGGCGGCGGCGCTGGTCGGGCGCTGGCGCTGCCGGTGTTGTCAGCTGGCAAAGTGCACCGGTGCTGGTGTCAGCTGATTGTGCGCGCTGTGGAGGCGCCGTAAGCTGGCTGCGCAAGCTGCGTACATTCTTGTTCCAGCCAGTCGCGTGTCAACAGGTCGTGGGATTCTGCCTAGCTATCTGGGTCTATGCTGGTGTTATTTTTGGTTTGTTGGTTTTGTAGTAGTCCCTCAAACTTGTCAGGCCTGGCCCTCACACAAATGATGAAAACAATAGCTGAAAACTGAAAACCTAGGTTTTGGTGATGCGTCAGCAAAAAATCAGGGAAAGACAGTGTTTTTGATCACTTCTTGCGCAAAAAGCATCTCCCAGGAGCACCCGTATTGAATTTTGTCCGGTGCAGGCCGCCAGACGAGTCTCTCGAGTTGGGTCTTCCCAGAAGTCGATGGATCGCAGAATCGCTCGACATCTTGACAGGTTTCATTTTTTGAACGTTTGTGTTTAGGATCTCTAGCAGTCCCATGCTGTTCACACCCGCACCGGTCGATAGCCCAGCTGTTTGTGTTGAAACTTCCCGTCGCGAAACTGACTGGTCCATCTGGCCACCGCGCGTCCTTGCCTAGGTTCCTCGCGTTCTGACTGTTCGTAGGGGCGTGTGATGGCGTGTGTACAAATGCATGAGATGTTCAAAGGCGCAGAATGTGGTGCTGGGGTGCAGCGCCCACAAGAAGCATGAGCCATTTCTGCCGTCCATGGGCAAAACTGTGTGCACTGGTTGCTTTGAACTACATAGGTTGCAGAAGCGGTGATGGTCCGAGTGTGGCTGCAAACCTGATGTGACCAGGTGTGTGACACTGATTGAAATCTTGATAGCTGGTGGTGTCCCTTTCATTGTTGGAGCTTGATGTGCAGCTTGATGTGTTCAGGTGTCTTCCGGTGAAAGAAAAACGGACTGTCTATGTCTAGATCTGTCCCATCTGTCCAAAGGGCGAGTGCCTTTCTCCACCCGCAATATCAAGCGGTCTGGTTCAGTGCGGCGTTCGCAAACAAAGAACATGGAACACATGCTTGAACAAAATTGTCTTAGGAAGTACAGTGCGAACAAAAAATCAACGTTGACTACCGGCCAGAGGTGATGCAGGATAGCAAAATGCGACCTACCACAAAACTGCCAAGTGTGGAAAGGTTCATTGGTGGATCTCCCAGTTGGAGACGACAGACTTGTTGGCCAATTGTTGGGTAGCCCTTGGTATTCTTAGGCTGCGCGACTTCTGCTGCATATGCCAGCGTCAGCCGCGTCAGCCCAGGCACAGCTGTTTTCCGACCAACACATCGTTCCAACCACACGGAATGTCATCACGACATCAATGTCTTACGAACAAAAAGTAGAAGGCAGTGCATCTTGGAACCCACGAATCCCATTCAACAAGCTTGACTTCACACGATCAGACCTGCTGATGCGACAAAAGGTTTGGTTGCCCCGCACGTGTTCCCTTGCCCCGCACCATTGGCCCAATGGTGTTCCTGGCCACCACTGCTTGGGCCCCCAGTGGCTGCTCCTCCAGAGACATGGACTCAACACGAACCCTACAACCCCAAACCTCAAACACTCTGACATTGGTTTTCAGTTAACTCAATTGCCACGATGGGAAGGAAGGTGAAGAACGGTAAGGTGAAGAGTCCGCAAAACTTGTAGATGTTTGAACAAACTGTTTTGAAGTCTGCAGAAATCACTAAATGCAGTGCACATGAAGTGACAATCCGTCCATACATGTTTGTGTCATTGTCCAGAATACCATGCTAGAATAGGGGGAAGATGCCTCTGAAAAGTGTAAACCATGCTGCTCTTATTATCTCCTACTGCATTTCCCCATCCTCTATCCACTCCAGGATGACCAAGCGTATTCTTGACGGTGCGACACCAGCGAATAGACAGGGGGGCCCTTGCTTCAGAGAATCCAAGGGCCTATACCTAACACCCAAGAATCGATGTGGTTTAGATCGGTTTGCCGTCCAAAAGCGCCAAGTCGACTTCCTCTCTCCAATGGATGGCTGAAAATGGCCAAGATACGGAGCAATTCTCCGGAGATGTCTATTGTAGGTCTCAGATTTTGATCAGAGTCTCATAAGTCACTCATAAGTCACTCAGAGACACGACTGGGTCCACAAAAGTTGTATTTTCGCCTGAAACCGACGGGTTGAAACAACAGACGTGGTGCGTGCTCCAGATCTCCCAGCTTCGCCCCAGGGGCAGCAGGCCACAGAAGTCAAGGTCTTGGTGCCTCCCGAAGAGGCTGTCTACCACGGCCCGGGACCGAGTGCACGCTGTTGGACCGTTTGAAACACCCGGTGGTGAGTGCTGAAGGCCTCGACCGGTTTGGGAGCTGGAAGCCACTCCCTCCCCCCGTTTCGGAAGGAACCAGTAGGAACCAGGATGGAGCTGATTGAGCTCAATTTCAGGGGTATGTTCATGACATTTGATATAAGATGATGAACATACCATAACCTACCTTCTTTTGCCTTTCGGAGAGGCTAGGCTTTCAGGTCGCAAAGCCTAGCCCTCTCTTCCATGGCTGAGAGGAGCCATCTCGAAACCTGAGACCGGACGAGACGTGGCCAACTTCTGGCACATCCCGCCTGCATCGGCACCAGTACCGGGTGTGCCAGCGTCCAAGGTGAAGTGAAATCCTTCAATCCCAACAAGGGCTATGGTTTCATTGGATGTGACGTGCCTTGGCAGTCATGCTCATCGATGTTCAGATGAGCAACAAAAAACGCTTTCCGACTGTAAGTGGAACTGATTGAAGCCTGGAGTGGTCAGTCGTCATCGTTGAGCAGGAACAATCAAACGACCTGTCAACAGGACCGAAACGCTTTGGAACACGCGGGGCACTGATCAAGCAGGATCTTTGTTGAGTAGGTTGTTGCGCTTGCGCCATCCCTCACATCGAGATCATACATTTCTGGTTAGGAAGGGGTGGAGTTTGGCTCAAGACTATCAAGCTATCGGAGGATGTGGCTCAAGACTTCAATGATCAACGCACTTGGTGGTTCAGCGCTGTTGTAGTCGAGGATTGAGAAAGGCCCAGCTCAGTCCCCAGCAGCATCAGGCCATAGTTGGCCCTCTCCAACTTGGTGCACTTCTGACCGAGGTTGACCCCCTTGGAACTGGCTTTGCAATCAATTGCCATCACCAAGGGCAAATATGCTTGTGATGGTTGATGCTATGATGGTCCCTTTCAACTGAATTCAGCAAAAACATGCCAAAACCAGAGAGCGCAAAACCATAATGTGTCCAGTCAAACGTGTAGCAAGTGCACCCGGTCGCTCGTTTTTGGGCGGTTGGTTTGGACACTTGCAGGGAGAAGCGGGCCAACCCAAGGCAATTGAACCCCAAGGCAAACGCTCAGAAATACTGAGAAAAACTGCTCACGAGCCGATGTTTTCTGTTTCGTTCCTTTTGTTCCTTCAGCGAGAATCACCCGTCAAACCCCCCCAGGTGCCCTTTTGTGGTGCACCTTTGTGGCTTTCTCCTCTTTCCAGGCTTTCCCAGGACAAGATGTTTTCGTGCTGAAGAGCGAGATGCCAGGTGGCTTTGCACCTCAGGGAGGCGTGGGATCTTGGGATCTCGGTCGGAAAGGGGAGTGAAACGACGGGTCGTTGACGCGGCCATCACAGCACTTCAGCGGACATCACGGGACACGGGAGGCCGACTTTGGTATCGAACGAGAGTCGGTTGGGCAAGAGGAAACGTCCCTGGTGTTGAAATCCAGTGCATCCAACTCTGCTTTCAAGCAACAAACACAGGCTTCTCAAACTTGAACTACCACCTGCTCAGAAGCTCTTCGGCTGCTTGATTCCCGGTTTGATCAGTCGGGATTCATTGGACAACCAACTCTTCACAGCTGACCCTTTGAAAAAACATGGAACTTAGCATTGCGGAAGCTGTCAGCCATCAAGCCGATCAGAGCCCTTTTATCACACCCATACCCAGTTGTTGGATGTTGTTGGCAAACTTGCACCTTTCTCAGAGATTTGTTTGTTTACTTGGTTATTATATATAAGTATGTCATGGACACTGTTTAACAATTGTCGTCAGTCTGATGTTTTCCTCGAGAAACGGGTCTTTTACCCAGGATTGGCTTCACTGCAGGATTGGCTTTGCCTTAGCTGAAATCAGTCTCTTCTATTTCAAGGTTGCAACCTGCAGTGGCCCCGAAGTCACGGACCACGCCTCTTACATCAATGTGACTTCCAAAGGCTACGGCGGCCACGGCGGCCACGGCCAGGTCACTGCAAGTTCAAGGTGAAGCAGGAGAGCGAGAAAGGCCCAGACTGGCCAGACGAGTCGACGAGGAAGATCTCGCGTCAAGTTATTTGTTTCGGTGCTGGACATGGCATGAACTCCAGGACTCCAGGAAGAGGTCCAATCGTGTTTTGGCAAGGAGCTGAAGATCAATTCGGAGACAGAGGAAGAAGTTACCAATGGATTGATCAATCAGAATCACTCTCCTCATCAATCGAATTCCCTCACGAACTCCAAGGTCTGAGAATTGTTTTGAGCTACAGTTCGATCTTCTGATTATCCATTGGTCACTAGTAGGCATTGATCCCTAGGACTCCACTCCCTCTACTCCGTTTGGTTCTTCGGCATGTGACAGGTGACAGCAGGGTTCAAGGTGATTGGATCCACAGAGGTTGGGTTTGTCCTATTACCTGTAAGAGGCAGGAAAAGCAAGCTAATCACCATTTAACGAGGCCTGCAACCTAACCATCATCATCCACTGAAACCTGGTAATAGGATAGACCCAAAGCTATAGAGGCTGAAGAGACAATTGCAAGGCCCACAACTCCCTGATGGGCAAACTATGCCCAAGTGAAGTCCGTTCCCTATGTGTTCCGGATAGTTCATACATGTCCATACCACCCCCAATCGAATCCTTGACTTAGATGAATAATTAGACACTGTATCAAAAGGGCAATAAAAAGGGAACAAACTATGAGAAAACCGCGACCTCTCTTATTTATATGATTTTCTATGTTCCACAACTATTCGTGGGGTGGAAATTTGTACATAGTTGTCTTCAGGTGTCCTTCTCTACACGTTTTAAATAGGGGATGATTTCAATCCCCTCCTCACCTCTCTATACCTCTCTCAATTTTGTTGCTCTTACTGGAGAGTCATATAGAATCACTGGAGAGTCATATAAAAACATGGTTCCTCGGGCGTTTTGCCCTACCACGGTTTGCACGTTTCATATGTGTTATGTTATTTCAGCTTGACACACAGGTTGCAAGTTTCATATCTGACAAGCATTGTTTACAAAAAATGATCAATTCCTTTCGTCACTTGAACATACTTATCTCATTTCATTTTTATTTTTAATAGTGATGATTCCCTTCATGTTCCCTTTAAACAGTCAGCCATTCCTGTATAGAAGCGGAGCACAAGCAAGCACTCTGTGGTGGTGGTAGGGGAGGGGAGGGGGGGGGGGCTCACAACTTTACAACTCTTGAGGGGGGGGGGGGGGGGGGGGGGGCTCACAACTCTTGAGGGTGTGCCCAACTCAATCTTCCCTCCCAGGAGTGTCCATGCACCCCCCCCTCCTCACCTTGTTTCGTGTTTATCCCTTATTATGCACTTGTATTTTCTTTTCAAAATTGTTATAACCCATGACTATTTAAATATGATAATTTTTTCATTTTCCTTTGCACATATATGAACAGAAGTGATATGTTTAAAAAAAGCATGAAAGGAAAAAACATGAAAGGAATTATAATTCTTCAAATAGAAAATGCAAGGAATTATATCAACTTATCCTGTTTAAAGAAAATTGACAGTAATTGTGTATTATGTTTTATTCACGTGTATTTTCCTCTCAAAATGGTTATAATTCATTATTCCCGAATACGTAGCGAAGGGTTCCCGTTTGTAGTTGGGGGTGTGGGGGTTGGACATGTGTTTGCATGGCTTGCGTCGTGTCGTCGTCTGTCGTCGTCTCTCGTCGTCTCTCGTCGTCTGTCGTCGTCTGTCGTCGTCGTGTCGTCGTCGCCGCGTCTCAAATTTGCTGCCATTGGGGGAAGCTTTTGCAAGTGACTTTGCATGGATGTGTCGCGTGTCAGTTTGCACCGCTATTCCATTGTGATTTGCATGACACCGACATGTCGCGCAAGAAACGTGATGCACGTCGCTGCACAGGCGCAGCGTTTTGTGAGATCCGCAGATTGCTGCGCAGTTCCATTGGGATTAGCGTTTGGAGAGTCGTGTTTTTGGGGTGTTGGATGTGGCCGTGCCATTGGGATTTGCGTGTGAGGGTGTGGCATCGAAGCGCTGTTTTCGTGACAAGTCTCAGCTGAAATGGTGATTTTGGTGGATGGGAGTGTGCTCTGAACGGGTCGAAATCATTCCAAACGTGTGGCGTGGTGCAAATTTTGTTGAAGCTCACATGCGATGATATTGGCACTTTTCGTGGCAGGCGCAGGACTTCGTGCGGGCTTTGAGGCGTGGAAGTGCGATTCTCGTGGCAGGCACAGGGAATCGTGAGGTTGCAAGGTGTGACGGAGGTGACATTTCGTGGCAGGCGCAGTACTTTGTGCGCGTTAGACGTGTGGATGGGGAAAGATTCGTGGCAGGCGCGGGGAATCGTGAGCTTGTGAGTTGTGGTAGAGGTGAATGTCGCTGTCACATTGGGATTGGCGCGTGAGCGGATGTTGTTTGGAGGGGCTGGAATCGCGAAACTGCTTGGCAGGGCTGCGTGATGCGTGTGCTCCGATGGGTGTTTCCGCTTGACTTTTGGAGGAAGTCTCGTACGAAACGCTCGTTTTGCAGACTTTGACGTGTGAGTTTTTGAGGAAGTCTCGTACGAAACGCTGCGTGTCGAGTGTGCGAAATGCAGGCGAGAGTGCGATTTGACCCATGCGCGCGCAACCCTCTGCGGAGATCGTGCGTGTCGAGTGCGCGAAATGCAGGCGAGAGTGCGATTTGTCCCATGCGCACGCAACCCTCTGCGGAGATCGTGCGTGTCGAGTGCGCGAAATGCAGGCGAGAGTGCGATTTGTCCGGTGCCCGCGCAACCCTCTGCGGAGATCGTGCGTGTCGAGCGCGCGAAATGCAGGCGAGCACTGGCGACTTTGTAGTACAACTTGAGTACGCGGAGCAATCTGCGGAGCTGGAAGCTGAGAACTGGCGACCTTGTAGTACAACTGTAGTACGCGGAGTATCTGGGGAGCTGGAAGCTGAGAACTGGCGACCTTGTAGTACAACTTTAGTACGCGGAGTATCTGGGGAGCTGGAAGAGAGTCCCACAAGAGTGTCCCCCAACAGTGTCCCGCTAGAGTGTCTCACAAGAGTGTCCCTTAAGAGTGTTTACAGGAGTATTTTACAAGAGTGTCCTACAAGAGTGTCCCACAAGAGTGTCCCACAAGAGTGTCCTACAAGAGTGTCCCACAAGAGTGTCCTACAAGAGTGTCCCACAAGAGTGACCCACAAGAGTGTCCTACAAGAGTGTCCTACAAGAGTGTCCCAGAAAGCTGAGAACTGGCGACCTTGTAGTACAACTTTAGTACGCGGAGTATCTGGGGAGCTGGAAGAGAGTCCCACAAGAGTGTCCCCCAACAGTGTCCCGCTAGAGTGTCTCACAAGAGTGTCCCTTAAGAGTGTCCTACAGGAGTATCCCACAAGAGTGTCCTACAAGAGTGTCCCACAAGAGTGTCCCACAAGAGTGTCCTACAAGACTGTCCCACAAGAGTATCCTACAAGAGTGTCCCACAAGAGAGTCCCACAAGAGTGTCCCACAGAGTGTCCCACAAGAGTGTCCCACAAGAGTTTCCTACAAGAGTGACCCACAAGAGTGTCCCACAAGAGTGTCCTACAAGAGTGTCCCACAAGAGTGTCCCACAAGAGTTTCCTACAAGAGTGTCCCACAAGAGTGTCCCACAAGAGTGTCTCACAAAGTGTCCCACAAGAGTGTCCTACAAGAGTGTCCCACAAGAGTGTCCTACAAGAGGGTCCCACAAGAGTGTTCCACAAGAGTGTCCTATAAGAGTGTCCTACAAGAGTGTCCCACAAGAGTGTCCTACAAGAGTGTCCCACAAGAGTTTCCTACAAGGGTGACCCACAAGAGTGTGCTACAAGAGTGTCCTACAAGAGTGTCCCACAAGAGTGTCATTTGGACGTATTAGTTTGTCGAACGTGTTTGCATTCGGGTTCGTGGGTTCCATCTTGTTTTTTCAATGCTTAACTCGGTCCATTTTTGGGTGAATATATGATTATTTATTGTTCTTTTCTTTTAAAGAGGATCAATCCTTTTATGTGTTGAAAAAATATAGTTTTTGTATATTTTACTTTTAAACATGATTAGTTCTTTTCACTTTCTTTTGCAAATAAATGAACAGAAGTGTCATGTTACAAATATTGAAAGGAGTTATAATTGTTCAAATAGAACATGCAAGGAATTATATGAACTTATCCTGTTGAAAGGAAATTGAATGGAATTTGTCATTTTTTGTAAAGACAACACAGGAAGTCATCAATGTTTACGTAATATTTGTTTAATCAAACATGATCCATGCTCTGTATTCTCACTTGAAAAATTCCTCTCAAAATGGTTATAATCTATTACTTTTTTCAATGCTTAACTCGGTCAATTTTTTGTTATATATATGATTTTTTATTCTTTTAAAGAGGATCAATCCCTTTTATGTTTTGAACAAATATAGGTTCTTTCTATTTTCCTTTTAAACATGATCAATTCTGTTCACTTTCCTTGGCAAATTAATGAACAGAAGTGTCATGTTAAAAACACATGAAAGGAATTGATCATTGTTCAAAGGGAAAATGCAAGGAATTATATCAATTTATCATGTTTAAAGGAAATTGAAGGGAATTGTTAATCCTTTATTATTCACTTGTATGTTCCTTTCAAAATTTCAAAATTGTTATAACCCATTACTATTTAAACATGATTAACTCGGTTCACGTTCCTTTTGAAAATAAGTATTTACTCTTATTTCCTTTTTAAAGAGGATAAATGCCTTTCATGATTCTGAAAAATGATGTGACAGGATTGAGTTTTGTGCGCTCCACTCTCAAGCTTTTAAGGGTTGGATGGATTCAGTCCTGAGTCTCCTTAGGGTTTCTCATTTGGCCCTCTCCTCCAACTTCTTTGGACTTGGCTGTCCGTTCTACTGCGGGTCTCCTCTTCTCGGCACTCTCTTGGCCTCTTTCCTTTTGGGCCTCATCTCCGGCATTGTTCTTGCCCTTGCTGGGCTTTTCCTTCTCTTTCCTGGACTTCGGCCCTATTTGGGCTTTGCTCCTCAGGCTCCAGGTACTTGCATGAGTGTGTCCGCTGAAGAGGACAGCGTTGTTGAGTTGGACATCCAGTTCTCAGGTCTCAGCATCTCTGTCCGGGGAGCCCCGGATACTGCTGCACGGCTTGTGCAGCACATATCTTCGACTCATCACGGCACTTCGTCAGCCTATTCTCCACCGGCATCACCATCACCTGCATCGGTTCCTCCTGTGGATTTGCACTCTACTGGTCATCCTCGGCCCAGCCCGTCATCTGCTCCAGGATTGGCATCAGGGACTACATCGACTTTCCCTACCAGGGCATCCGTGGAGGCTTCCTTCCCACCTTGTCCAGCATCCTGGATTGGGGCAGCATCAGCAAGGCTGTCAGGATCTAAGTCCTCCCCGACATCCAGAGCACAGCGAGCCTGGAAGGCAGGTCAGTGGGCACGGGCTGTGCAGGAGGGAAGAGCTCAGTCCCCAAATCAAACGGAGACATCGACCTCCCCAACAGGATTTGGTGTGTGGTCCGAGGACCTGATTTCCCTGGGCCAAAAGTATACCACACCTCCCGGGACTTCTTCGAGACGGAAGCACGCATCTACTTCGACGGGGCGGGTCAGGAGTTCCCTAGCTCATCATAGAGATCATGACCACCTTTGGCAGGTCAGAGTTGCAAGAGGAATTCACTGTGTACGTTTGGAGCTTCCAGCTGGCGATACTCCGGAGGAGGGAGTCTGTCAGGCATTGGCTCTGGTGGTTTTGAGAAGACGTGGAGGTCTGCTGCTTTGTGTTGCCCAAGGCTACTTTCCAGAAGAGACTTTGGCCTTAGAGCAAGTTGGACAGTCGCTGAGCACTACCATAGCAGCTGGCACGTAGATGTGTTGACGAGCGGAGACCACCCAGGTACAACCGTGGAGGCGGCTACCCTCGTGGACGGGCCTTCGCCCCTTTGGCAGATCAGAGATGGATCACCACTGCCCTCAGCTACATCAAAGAGCTGGATATCATCACCACCAAGAGGGCAGATGTCACGTCTCAGAAATCTCCAAAGGAAGAAGCCAATCACTCCGCCAACCCAAAGAAAGCACCGAAGAAGCAACCTCGAGGCAATTGGAGAAAGCAGGGTCAGCAGGCACCGGAAGACGGAGAGCAGTGAACTCTAGCTCACCCCTTGGCTGCCGCAAGATTGACATTGACTTCAAAGACCCTGCAGCCTTGCTGAAAGCTTCTTCTTCAGTTCCAAAGGTGATGGCCGCTTTCCCGAGATGGATTTTGGCAACTCGCACCTCCTTTTCAAAGTTCCTCGCACGTACTTTTCATCTCCAATGCCGGGGAGTTGTCCCGGATTCCGTGGTGTTCCCTCTACCCTTTGCGGACTATGACATTTTCCATCCTGCATGGAGGGAAGCAGCTCGGCAAGAGACGATACTTATGTCTGCTGAGAAAGCGACTTTTGCATGTTGTCATCGCCGCCCTCAATTACATCCATGGTGGGGTTGCGTTGGTTGACGTCTCTTTGCTGAGCCGGAGCCCCAATCGTGCACAGAGAGCCGCTCATCGGAGGCTCTGGGCTCTGATTGCCATGTGTGATACTCCTGGGGCTGAGCTACCTCTTGTTCCAGGAAGGTCAGGACCTGAATTCATTGCTAGACTCACTGAGCTTGAGAAGTTCATGCAAAGTAATGGCTTTTCCGAGATTGACGGCTATGGCGGTGGCCCCTACGACTATGAAGCTGAGAAAGTCGGAGCGATTAAGCCTTGCCCTCAGTCGCTCCCCTATCAGCCCTATTCTGCCCTCAACAGTGAACGCCTGAAGTTGGTTTGCACTGGAGCTTGGGAGCTGGCGGAATTTCTGCAGGACGAACTGTGGCTGCCTTTTCTTGAGCCGAAAGTCCTACCTCATGGCGGTCCCCCTGATTTTGCTGCTGGGCCTAGCCTTGGAGCAGAAAGCAGGGAGGAAAACTTGAAGGTGGGGAAGATCTGGTCTACCAAGGGCCTGCTTTCTCTGACCCCGACTCCTCCGCATCTTGGGGCCTTCACCAGGGTGTTCAACGCCTACAAGAATGAGACAGTTGACCGTCAAATCGGAGATCGCCCGGCGTCTGGCAAATTCAGTTGAACATTCGATTCAAGGCCCCTCAAAGCATCTGCCTGGAGGCTACCTCATGACCAACCTGGTAGTTCCTCGAGGCTGTAAAGTCACAGGAATTGTCACTGATCGGAAAGACTTCTACCATCAAGCATCCGCCACCTATGAAAGAGCCTGTCAGAATGCAGTACCTTCCGCTACGAGCTTGCCGAGTTTTCTGGGCACCCATGCCTATTTAGAGTATGTGGAGAGAAAACATTCCTCTCGCAGCCGTGAAGATGTGGGTGACCTCTTTGGGAAGAAGCAGAGGTCCGTGTTGGGTTGGTCGCAAAGGAGGAGGTCTATCCAGCCTTCAGATCTCTTCTGCAGGGGGACCACTTGGGAGGAATTTGCCCTCTCTGCCCATGCCTCACTACTACAAGCCTCTGGACTTCTACGATCAGAGAACCGAGTTGAAGGTGGGAAACCTTTCTGCTTTCCTCCCTTTCTGGGGGCCTGGTCATTGATGACTACTTTGCCTTGTCCATTGAGAAAGTTGGCACCCCTGCTCCTGATACCGAAGCCTTCAAAGCTCTGGATGTCGCAAGAGGAGCATATGAAAAGGAGGATGTCTTGGGCTCGGCGGAGAAGGATGTTCCAGGCTCCTCCCATCTGAAGGTCGTTGGTGCTGAGATCAACAGCTCAGCGCCTGCTCGGTCCAGAGGAGTTGTCACAGTGAGTGCGCCGTGTGAGAAGAGGATCACCCTTGCAGTTCTTTCGTTGAGGATAGCTTCCTTTCCGGTGCTCTCTTCCTCGCTAGCGGCCAGGCTGGCAGGAAACTGCACATCCATCTTCCTCTTCAGACGCTGCCTTACTTCGATCCTGGCGGGCATCTACAGTATTGGAACGCATGAGGGGAGATCAGGAAACTCTGAGGTTTTCAAGTTGCCCCGATCTATTGCCGATGAGCTGGTTCTGTCTGCCGTGCTCTCTTGGGTCGCGGCATCAGGCGTTATCACCCCGATCATCGAGAAGGTTCTTGCCACTGATGCATCCATGCACAAAGGGGCAGTCGTCTCCAGAAAGGTGTCTCAAGATGTCGCAAGTGTCTGTCCTTTGGCTTGGAGGAGATAAGAGGGGAGGCTACACCACCCTACGTGACCCGCCAGCCGCCATGCTGCGAGGCATTGGGGAGGAGCCATGTCAGTCTTTTGGGGTTCAGGGCATGTATGGTTGAGCCAGTCTGCACGACCTTTTCGCCTGCAGCCCACCCTGCCTACCGTGTTCCCCTGGGCTACGATCGATTGCATCCAAAGACCTTGCTGGGGAACATGATTGCCTTTCGCTGCCTCGCCATTGCATGGGCATCTGCCTACTATGGAGCTCAATCATTGTGTGAGCAGCCAAGATTGTCGAAGATGACATGGTTGTCTGCCTGGCAGTTTCTTCTCACCAAGAAAGGTTTCGAGGAAGCAGTTGTGGCATCTTGCCGTTTTGGCTCTCCTCATCGAAAGGAGTTCCGAATCTGGGATGGGGCCTGGACATGAAGAGTATGGACTGCCGGTGTCAAGGAGGCCACTCTCATATCCCTTATAGCGGGAAAGTACACTAAGCCATCAGCGGAGTACGCGCCGGAGCTTGCCAGACACCTGGCCTTGCACTTTCACCGGGCACTCATCCAGAAGAAAGAAGAGGAAATGAATTTGCCTAAGGTTTCTGGCTTGGAGTCCGTGGTGGCAAACGATGCACTCCTCTCCGGCGTCTGGCAGCTTGAAGCCTGTTGGAAATGGAAAAAGCCACACCACATCAAAGTCCTGGAATCGCAGGCCTACGTCACTATGCTTCGTGTAATGGCAAAGACAGGCCGAGGAGCTCGCTTTACAGCCCTTCTGGACTCAAGAGTTGCAAAAGGATCGCATGCAAAGGGCCGCTCCTCAGCGAAAGCCCTAAAGCCCACACTGAGCCAGTCTACCGCCCTGCAAGTTGCCTTTGGACTATACCCTGCTTTGGGTTTCGCTCCTACGAGGCTCAATGTCGCGGATGATCCTAGCAGAGATCAACAGATTAGGCCATCAGTTTCTCACTCCATCACTTCAGCAATCACGCTCAATCAATGCAGAGCTCTTCACGCCATGGGCTTTTCCCGCAGCACAGCCAACTGGGTGCGCCCCTCTACATCCTCGCCTGTTGCCTGGAAATTGCAAGCGCTTTCTACCCCTTTATGGACTTTGCGCAACATTCAACCCCTTTATGGACTTTGCGCAACATTCATGGAGTTTTGCTGCAGACGTCGGCCGTCGATGGATTTCGATCTGGATTTTCATCCTTGTCGTCTGGCGCCTCAGAGCATGGATTTCAGCTGGCCTTCGACGCTCTATCCGGCGCACTGTTGCTTGGATTTGGATTTGGCACTTCCTCATCTTGCCATCCTCTCCCTCCTGCCTCAGCGGAGCCTTGAGCCGCCTTGCTGATCCTTTCTCCTCTGGGCTCCGTTCGATCCCTTCCTTCCACTCGTGGATTGAATCCATCCTCCCGCAGCCGTTGCCCTAGGTTTTCCTGTAGCCTGTGCCGCCATGTCATTGTTGCTTACTGGAGCCGAGGAATCGGCGGAAGCTGCAAGACGGGCCGGAGTTGAGCTGAAAGCTGATAGAGTGCTCTTGCCTCAGACGCGTTCAAGGCGGGAAGTGCTCCTTGATAGTTTTGAGAAGTGGCTCATCGAGAAGATGCGGATCACCTTGGAGCAACTCCTGGAAGATGCTGGAACCAGCCCTGAGCTGGTGTCGGAGTGTTTGATTGAGTATGGAAAAGAGCTTTACTACGCTGGAAAACCTTATGGTAGGTACTCTGAAACGATCAATGCAGTAGCTTCAAGAAAAGTTTCATTGAAGAAAGCATTGACAGGGGCCTGGGACCTAGCCTTCGCATGGGTTGTTGACGAACCTCATGCCCACCACCCTGCAATGCCGCTGTCGATTGTTCTAGCGTTCGCAAGCCTTTCCTTACTCTGGGGATGGTCAGTCGAAGCTGCCCTGCTGCTCATGACCTGGACAGGCATCCTTAGGATTGGTGAGGTTTTAGCTGCGCAGCGTGGAGACCTCATACTTCCTCAAGATTCGGCGCCGGGCATTGAGTATGCTTTGTTGCAGATTCGTCTGCCCAAAACCCGCGGATCAGCAGCAAGACACCAGAGTGCTCGCATTGATCCCAAGGACGTAGATATAGGTCAGAAAAGCTGTGGCCTTTGTCAGGCCACACCCTCCGCCGACACTTCCAGATGCTGCAGAAGGCCATCGGCCTGCCAGTTTCGAAGGTTGGAAGCCAAGCTCCTTATGATCTCGCCTCCCTCCGCCCAGGAGAGGAGGGGCGACATTTTTACTGAATAGATTTGAGGACGCTGAACTAGTGCGGCGAAGAGGGAGGTGGATCTCCAGTCGTGTCATGGAGATCTATCTCCAAGAAGTGAGCGTGGCCACCTTTGCAGAAAGGCTCGCTCCGACAGCTTTTCGTAGGACCTTTGATCTTTCCTCTGCCTTCCCTCTCATTTTAGAGAAGGCTTTGTTTTCCGAGCTACGGCTATCCCGGAAGTGACTTGGCCCCGACTTTGGTAGACCGCATGAAAGTGGAGGAGTTGGGATTTGTGGTCAAGGCAGTTGATTGAAAGAAGCATCCACTGGCTAGAGAAACCACCAGCCTTGGAGTGAAAACGAGCGATATCCTGATGTGACAGGATTGAGTTTTGTGCGTTCCACTCTCAAGCTTTTTCCCCCCTGGAAATGCCCACCCAGTCACCAGTCGGGGCCCTATGTCGCTTGAAAGAAGCGTCCACTGGCTAGAGAAACCACCAGCCTTGGAGTGAAAACGAGCGATATCCTATATAGTTTCTTTCTATTTTCCCTTTAAATATGATTAATTCCTTTCATTTTCTTTTGCAAAGTAATGAGCAGAAGTGCTATGTTCTAAAAGGAAAATGAAAGGAATTGATCATTGTTCAAAGGGAAAATGTAAGGAATTATATCAACTTAGCACTTTCTAAGGAAATTGAAAGGACTTGTTCATCCTTTATTCATTGTTTCCTTTTCATCTTCTATTCCTGGAGTAGTATCACTGTCATTATTTTCTTTCTTCTTTATTCCATGTCCAGCTCTATTTGATGGTTTCTTTCTATTTTCCCTTTAAGCTTGATGAATTCCTTTCGTTTTCTTTTGCAAAGTAATGAGCAGAAGTGCTATGTTTTAAAAAGGAAAATGAAAGGAATTGATCATTGTTCAAAGGGAAAGTGCAAGGAATTATATCAATTTATCATTTCAAAGGAAACTGGCAGGAAATATTCATCCTGTATCCATTGTGTCCTTTTCATCTTCTACTCCTAGAGTATTGTAATTCTTTACCTGTCTCATGCGCGAACGCAGTGTTTCTGCAAAAATTCGCAAACCGTGGTAGGGCAAAACGTCCGCATAACCAAAATCATATAAATCGCTTGTATACTATATATAGTAATACCCGTTGTAGTACCACTATATTATAGTCATACCCGTTGTATATTAGTAGTCCTGAAACCAAAAACGTCTCCCTTCGCCACGCGGCCACGGAGGTCCCGCAGCCACGGAGGTGCAGCTCTTGGGAACGGCCGGAAACCAGTGACCTCAGGGAGAAGCAACGAACGCGTCGCCACCCGGTGTTTGAGACCCACATGGAACCTGGACCTGCGGACGGAAGAGAATGTTCCTCTAGGGACCTTCGCAGGTTCCATTTGTTCATCTTCCAGGGCGTTCGACTGCGGGCCGTGCGTTAACCAAAGCAATGCATTTCATTCGTCAGAATGCGTGCGAGGCGTCCCACCAGCGCCCGAGTGTTGTTTTCACACGTAGAGATTCCAATCCGGCCGTGATCGCGTTGCACCCAACAGATTCTACAAGTACTTTCACTTGTGACTATGAGAAGGAACCGTTTGAAACTCACTTTTGCTGTTGCACATCTATGGTATGTTTGACCTGCCGTTCGGGTGTTTTGGGTCGCAAAAAGAGCGCTCCGCTTCAAGCAGTTCAACCTCACTTCTGGCCTCCGTGCGGTGAGTTCCTATACGTCTATAGGTGCCATTTGGCTCACAACCAACCGATTTGTCTCAGTCCTTTGTTGGACAGACAGATCACCTTTGCTTGAACCTTCCAAGCTTGTCTTGGTTTCCCAGGTACCAGCAGATGGAACACATGGCGTTTTACAGTGGCTCCAAGGGCTTCAGCAAGGCCAAGGTGGGACAACTGCCTGCTGCTGGTTTAGCCGGCAAATCGACCAACCGAAACATTTCCGCAAGTGTCTAATCATCCTGGAGTAGATTCTGTTCAATTTACCAAAGGTTCAACCGTTCAACCCCGCGTAGATAGAATATACTGTAACTTGTCAAGGAAATGACTTGTGATATACCTTGTGTCTATCCTATTATCAGGTTTCAGTGGATGATGGTGGTTAGGTTGCAGGCCTTGTTCTAAAATAGTGATACAGGCAAGTTCGGACAGACCCAAGATATACTGATATACCATCCTGGACTTGGATCGTCCTGGCTGGACATCTCTAAGTACAGTGCAGTGTGATTAGTCCATTGATGTCCATCCAGGACACCCAAACAGGATGGTCCTGGTAGAATGATTTCAAAGGCCTTCCGTGTTGTGTTTTGGGATATGTCTTTATGGGGAAGCCATGTGGGAGCCATGTTTTCCGTGCAGAATGCAAGTCCCATGCCACTGCCAATGTTCACTGATGCGTACGCAAGATGCCTGGCAGCTGCACCTCCTCGTCAGAAGGGGCGAGACAAGAGTAGCAAGTATAGGTGTCCGCTAGAGCACGCTCTTTGAAACAGTCGCCCGGGATCTCTAGTGACTGCAAACACCTGTTTGAAGTGCAACAACTAGGCTAGGTCTTCCATAAAAGGTGCACGAGTCCAATGGTCACTGATTGGGGGTACAGCAAGAATTTGATAGCTTGCCTGGTTCCAACTTACTTAAACAATCTTAGTGTTGCTGTAGACATTCCCGCAATCCAAATCCTCAAACGTGATGATCACCTACACTGACTAGCTTGCCTCTCCCAGAAAAGTTCCCAAGCGTGGGCTGAAGACATGGCGCGTACAGCCAAGCGTGGCGCCCTATCGCTCGAACATCTAGCGGCTAGCCACTCGAAAAGCCGCTCGGTGACTTTGCAGCACCCAGAAAGATTGGCGCTTAGAAGCGCCCACTGTTGGCAGAAACACCAAAGATCCCGAATTCGGGAGACCCTCAGAGTGTCTGTCCACTGCACATCGGTGCAGGTCCAGAATTCACTCAAGCAAAGCAACCTGATCTTGCATATAGAAGTTTCCGCTTGCCTACGCTTCAGAAAGGGCGCGAAGCACCCGTGGGGCACATACACTTGGAGGATGTTGGCTTCTGGGCGCGCTCTGCTTCTCCATAACGATTTCGTTTCTTTCACACACCAACACTACGCGTGACGAGGATCCTAACGCAGGATCAATCCACATGAAGGTTCCCGACCAAAAGGGTTTCAAAACCACCAAGCGGCAACGCTGGATACGGCAGGAGGGTGATGTACTCGTCCAATTGCGACTCGCGCAAATCCTTCGATCTGAGGCTCGTAGGAGGGCAGCCTAGTCCAGCAATGCTGAACTGTTCTTCCTGCGGAGTGAAAACCTGTACCACGATCCGGCGATCCGAATTCACTCTTTCGAGGTGCCAATCTGAAAGATGAGCCGGTTATAAAATGATCTGCTGTTGCGGTGAACCTCCAGCCAACTGTTCCTGGGTCCAAAGCGTTCGCCGTCGTTGATGGCCCATCGGAAGCATCGGTTTCGGGCCCATCGGTTGCGACATCGACTGGGTTCGACCTGGTTCACAAATTGACAAACAGGCCATGACCAGGATCTCTGCAATTCTTTTTGTACGCTGGCAGGCGAAGCATAAGTGCCATGAGAAGCCAGATGAGCACCATGTTGATGTCTTCGTCTTATTCCTTGTTGAGCGCCAATGAAATCACATTGAGCCAGACATCTTGACTTTGCAGCGCTCCCAGATTGAGAATCTGCCAGTTCTAGCGAAGAACATCAACTGAGTTAGCAGTCCCAAAGCGCTTTTCTCTGCAGCGAACATGGTTGATATTGTCATTACAGGGTCCATAGTTGCTGCTCTTGCACCCTTTCTCCTTGTAGGTGCCAAGTGTAAGCGTCATATGTACATGTAGGCTGTACTACTTCGGAAGAGTTTACGCAAAATTGAAAAATGTCTTCTCTATGTCAGGGTCACGGCCCCTCCGGGGCCTCCACCTCCGTGGCACTCAGCAACCCTGCCTGCAAAATGAAGTCAAACAAGAAGCGAGTGTAAGTCACTGTGTGCGACATGTCCAGTGATCCATCGAAGAAATGTCCCTTCTTGGATGCTGATCATCCATAGCTGGGGGTTGGAAGGTCATAGTCCAAATGCTCTTCAAATTCTGAATCACCAGCGGCCTTCTTTGAGTGAAGCTTTAGGCAGTGTGGCCAAACACATCAAGAAATATGCGTTTCTAGTGGGCAAAAAGGACAAGCATGATTTTCCATAATCAACCCCTTGGACTACTGGAGAGAGGGGGTATCAATTGTTGACGCAACATGGAGTGTGACATATAGAAACAAACACAAGCAATAGACCTTCTGCGGTGGATATGCTGGGGCTAAACAACTCCAACAAATACATCGATCGCATGTAAATGAATGCTGATAAATTTTGGGTAGGTCTTCTGACTTATACCTATATACGAATGAGGATAAAACAGTTGCGCTTTGCAATTGCAAACGCTTTGGAAAGAACTGTCTATAACGCCATGATTTGTTTGCAGGTGGACGGTCCAGAAAATTTAACCCATACTCATATCATATGTCCTCTAATCTTCAACTTCTAATTACTGTACATTTCTTGCTATCTGTGAGGTGCTTAGTTGTGAATCTTCTGCTCAGTCTTTGCTCAAAATGCACCACAACCCCCAGGGAAATCCCGGTGGTTGACATCCTATGAACAGGTTCTTAAAACCCAATTCCTAAGAAGCCTTCGCCTCCCAAAAAAGAATTCCACCACCCGACACAATGCCCCAAAGAAACGCCGGCCCGGTCTGTGACTTGTGTGAAGGATCCACGCGTGGGCCTTTACCCTTAAAGAAGCCCTAGCGCAGCGAACGCTTGGGACTCCTGGAGCGAGCCTCTCCGTGGGTGATGAACCACTAGCTAAACAACGCCATGTGGCCTAAGGCAAGGAAAACAACAGTGATTGAACATGACAGAAATATCGCCGCCAACTTTAATTTGCAGTTCATCCGGCTAGTAAGTGTTGCGCATCCAGCACATAGATTTCTTCACAGGATGCTGTGGGCCGTGAGCCTGCTATGTGTCCCAAACTTTCCTGAAGTCAACGAACTCCTTGTGTGCCACACTACGTGATATATATATATATATAAGCATCGTCTACAAACCCATCTACTCTCAAGCCATCAACTCACAGTGACCAGCCATTCCCTTGTCAAGTGCGAATGGAAGTGCAGCGACATGTACAGTGCAACATGTACATAT
>CAXAMN010023373.1:737620-762796 GCA_963970005.1 Durusdinium trenchii | reverse complement strand
TATGCCAGACTGAAGTCTCTGCTAAAGAAATGGCAGAAATGAAGGCGAGCCACCATGAATACGAAGCAAACGTCGCAAAGGAGGTTATCGCAAAAGGAGAAATATTCAACAACGAAGTCCTAGAAAGTTCCATCCGTGAACGACAACAATTGAAAGACGTTAACCTCGCTCTATCCGAAGCCAACGCACAGCTGAAAAGAGAGAATATGATGAGAGCTCCTATGTTCGGCGATGATGGTGCTGAAATTCAACAGAAGATCAGAGAACTGGAGAATGCACTATTGGAAAGCCAGAAGGAGACAAAGAATGTCATTATGGAAAATGCGAAATTAAAAGCAGAAGCACGAATGGCACCCATAGTCTCTCGGTACAGCAAGCGTCCTAGTTCCAGAGACCGCGGGTTACCAACCCACGCGTCCGAGGAAGATGAGATTCGGAACGCAAAAGAGGAGGCGAAGCACTACAAGGACGGGTACAATGAAATGACAGAGAGCCGAGATGAGATGTATGAATGGTATGCCGAAACCCACAATGAGTACGCCGAGGAAAGGGAGAAATCAATTGAGCTATCCGAGGCGAACAAATCATTGAGGGACAAGATTTCAGAAGCGGAAGCATCCTCTTCATCTCATCTTGCACCGGCAACCTCTACAATCATGAAAGTATCGAGGAAGGAAGAATCAAAGATAAACGTTCCGTCATGGCCCAGGATCAATGATCTTGGACTATGGAAGGCAAATCTCATTCAATCGATCATCATTGCGGCCAATGATTCAGATCAAGAGCCTTGGATCGACTGGATCAAAGAAGCCATGGACGACCCTGATCCGGACAAGTTTGTCGACTCAGGAGACCAAAGATTCCATTCAATTGATGCCAAACTCGGCCTAGCTCTTACCAAGGTCGTCATGGATGCGAAAGATGATGGTTCAGGTGTAGCTATGAAGTTGAGGACGAGGATCAATGCAAAAGGGAGAACATCAAGCCTCATAAAGGGAAGAGAGGTCCTAGCCCTGATCCTTATGAATTTCAAGACAACATCAAATGTGGAAGTCTTATATACTTCAATGCACCTCTACCAACTAGAATATCAAGGAGACAAGAACTTATCGTTGTTCTTCCACACTTGGGATGAGATTCTGGCAGGAATGAAGCCCGTTGACGTCCCGAGCGACGAAACTCTTCGGGATCTCCTATGGAGAAAGATTAGGAACTCAAACCTCATGGCATACGACATCAGCGCCTACAATAGCATGAACGACGATGATGCCAAGAAGACATACAAACATCTACGTGATATGATCAGAAGGCACATCGAACGGCAAACTGAAGACAGGATGATCCTGGAAAAGGAGAAGGCAGTGAAGAATGTGGCCAATATCTTTCAGAATCTCAAACCAGGCGGACCTGCTCCAAAACTGAAAGCTGCACCAGCTGATCCGAAGAAGAAACCAAAAGGGCAACAAGAACAGGTTGTCTCAGAAGACGCTGCTGCAGTGAAGCCGAAACCCAATCCCAAGAAGCATCCTGAAGACAAGAACAAAAAGGGAAAGGGGAAAGGTAAAGGTGATGGAAAGGATCGCAGCCGAAGTCCGAGTACAGACAAGAAGAAGATACCATGCAAATTCTTCGTGAAAGGTAACTGCACTATGGGGAAAGATTGCCCATTCAGTCACAAGAAACCCAGATCACCATCCAGAGGACCTTCTATCGGAAAGAATGACAAGCCAGTATGTTGGATGTGGATTCGAGGAACTTGTGACAAAGGGAAGGATTGCAAGTTCTACCATGACCCAAAAGCCTCTCCTAAGAAAGGGATATCTGCACCAGCTGACTCAGGAGACGATAGGCCAAAGCCCAAGGCAAAACCCAAACCGAAACCTAAGGCGAAGCCTGGAGCCCCAGCCATTGACGGTGAACTCTTCATGGACGAATCCGAAGATGAAGGGATTGCTGCATCCGCCAAGGCAAGAGAAGGAGGTGCAAAAGTATCCTTTGATGAAGAGACTTGTGAGATCATGTTGAACGAAGCGATCTACTCAGTCAGGGACAAATGGAAGGTAGTAGAAAGGAAACCTCTACGTCCGGACATCAAACGATACGATGAGAAAGAGCTCACCTGCTACACGAGGAAAGAACAAATCAGATTTGAAGAAAAGGTCGCAGAGGCGAGAGGCATACTGATGGTCCCCTACACTGAGATCAAGAGGGTCCGAATACCAGTTGGACCAAAGGGTGACCTATCGGTCACTATGTCCTTTGACGAAGATGACGGCCTAGTTTTCCATCATAAAGTCATTCCTCATGTATGCGAGGGAAAGAAAGATCATGCAGACACAAAGACATTGTCTATTCCAGCCAAAGGATCAAGAACGAAGTTCATCATGGACACAGGATGTGGGTATGATCTGATATCGAAAGGCAGAGCCAAGAAATTAGGTCTGGAAGTGAGAGAAAGCGACCAATCAATGTCATTCTATACTGCAAATGGAGTGACATCCACAAAAGGGGTCGCCGACATTCATTTCGACGAATTTGACTCTACCTACTCCCCATTCGTCCTAGATGAGTCTCCTTCAGTACTGTCTGTTGGAAAGAAATGCATGGAGGAAGGATACACATTCATATGGCCAGCCTGCGGCAACCCGTACATGGTTTCCCCGAACTACAAGAAAATCATGTTAGAAGTAGAGGGAAACATCCCATATATTGTCAAGGGCAGTGACTTCTGTACTCCCACCGACGATACAAGGGCGGAGATGATCGCAAGGTTCACCCTAGGAGAAGATGAAGCTGATTACCAATCGACTTTCATCAACTGTGATGTGGATCCTCAAGGAATCATGTGTGATGATGACGACCTTCCTGTGATTGAACCTCCAAAAGTCAAAAGGCGAAAGAGGAATAAGAAGTCCAAGGCATCTCCTGGAGAAGAAGATGAGGTAGGATCAGATGTCGCCGGAGACAGTGAACCAGAAGCTGACGATGATGATGCAGATGACATCGAGGTGGATGTTGTTGACGGTGCAAGTAGAATGGTGAGAAGAGGAACTCTGAAAGCAGATGCCAGGAAAATCGAGCATCTACTCACACATCGTTACAAGAATCCCTACTGTGAGTCATGCATCAGAGCAAAGATGAAACACTTCAAGACGCATCGAGGAGCGTTCAAGAGAAAGCTCAAAGCTTTTGGAGATCTGGTTACCTTTGATTTTGTCGATACGAGGAACATCCTTGATCAAGGGATCAGTACTGATCGAGAGATCTTTGTCATTCGTGACAGGTACACAGGCGTCATATGGGCCTATCCATCGAAAGAGAGGTTTACCAAGGACGTGGTCAATGCAATAAACCACTTCAAAGGATTGAAGAAGATCAAGATTGCTTATGCCGACAAAGCCCCAGAGTTTGAGACGGCTATGAAGCAGCTGAAGATCCCATTCGGTCACTCTCTACCGAATCATCCTCAGAACAATTCTCTGGCGGAGAGGAACAATCAGTTCATTATGATGACAACCGCAACTTGTCTCTTGGAAGCGGGGTTACCACCATGTTTCTGGAGCTATGCAGTAGAATGCGTCAGCCATCTTTTGAACATTGAGGAAGGAGAGGATGGAGTGAGCCCTTGGTACAAGCTACATGGAAAAGAGTTCCATGGAGAGAAGATTCCCTTTGGTGCAAAGGTCTTCTTCATGCCAAGCAGTCAAGGAAGAATTGAGCAGAAGCACAAGTTTGATCCCAAGGGAATCCCAGGTATTTTCGCCGGATATGAGATCAAGCCCGGGATGAACTGGTCGAGACAATACAGAGTGTGGAGTCTTGAAACTTTTGCACATCAAAGCCTTGCATTTGATGCCAATCGCCCTATCAGAAAGCTACTCACACCACAGCTCACAGAGACCCTGGTATTCCTCGCTCCCATCGAATTCCCATTGAAGGAAGGATACGAGAAGATCAACAACACGTTGGAAGGCATGAAGATCCGTGACAGGAGAGATGGAGAGCCAGAGGTCGGAGATCCTAGTCAAATGATTGACTATGGAGATTACGAACCAACTGAGCCCGGTATGGATTTTGAGGAGCTTGCGGAAAGGGAGATTAGGGATGAGGACGACGAAGACGCCATTGGAGATCATGAAGCAGATGATGAAGAACGAGATGATCCCGGTGATGATGATGATCCAAAACCTGATGGCGGTCACTCCAAAATATTATCCAAACCTGCCAAGGCGAAGGTACCACCTTCGACCAGCAGGGAAGATCACCCGCCAATTGGAGATCCTTCAATGGATCACATGTCCATGGGAAAAGCAAGTGATGGTATCATCTACTTGAATGATGATGGTGAAACCGTGAAATTGGACAGGAAAGGGAATCCATATAAGGTTGGATCAGACGGAAGAAGGTTCTTCAGATCATCACCGAGACCAAGATCAAAATATACTCCGGAAGAATGGAAAGCGTTATCTCTATCTGATAGAGCTATCGCTGAGAAGAAAGAAGCTCTCGAGAAAGAAAAGATGAAAGAGAGAGAGAGAGTAAAGGTGCGGGATCCAGCAAGGACAAAAGGAAGAAGAAAAAGAAGGAGGACAAGGATGATGATCCTAAGGACGTATCGCCCAACATCTTCATCGGTCTGAAGAAAGATCGGACGCTGATCACCGATGACAATGACATGGGGGGCTATAGTCCATCTTCGGCATCTACACTTTCCACAGAACTCCCAAGCGACGACGACTACTTAGTCGAATGGGAGGAATGGACGAGTTTGGAGAATGGGTTCGGCCCACGTGCTACTTGGGATCCACTCAATATCATTGATGTTAACAGTGGAGAAATCCTCAATGATATGGCAGTAGCATATGCAATGCCAACGGAATCCAATAGATGCACAACCGAAGATTTCACAAAGAACTTGAAAGATCATCACTTGTCATTTCCGTCAATGCCCTGCATCAACTCGATCTCCAAACATCGAGAAAGATACACATATGCCGACGCAACGAACCCGATGAGTGCTTACCGGAACCTGTTCAATGCAGCAGTCTCCAGACCTGTTAGTCGAGCAGAAATGCTGAAGAATCCCAAGGCCAAAGCCTCAATGAGAAAAGAATGGTTGGGACTTCACGAGCAAGGAGTGTTCGACTTCTCTGTGATTCGAGAGTATTACGACGTAAAACAAGAAGCGCTCACTCTGAAGCAGGTCGTGCACTTTGCAAGGGTCCATGGCATCATTGTGGAAAAGAACTACCAGTTGCCAATGAGTGATGAGAGACGAAAATTTAAGGGAAGAGGAGTATTGCTAGGAAACAAAGTGAAGAATCAGAATTGGGAAGCAGCTTTCTTTCAGGACTTGGGCAATTCACCAGCATCCTTTGAATCTTCTAGATGGGCAGATTTCTATGGATGTGTTCCCGGACATTCGGTCAAGCTCGCTGATGCGATTCAGGCATACATTCAGGCTTCTCTTACGGGACCGCCCTGTTGGGTCGAGTTACCGTCAGACGCGTGGCCAGATGATGTTGATGTATCAAAGTATCATCGACCAGTGGTACGTCTCCTCAAAGCCTTGTATGGACATCCGGACGCAGGTACAATGTGGGAGAAGCACTGCGATATGCAGGTGCGCCAACTTGGCTTCAAGCCAATTGGTGATGAATGGCCATCCATGTATTTTCATGAAGGCCTGAAACTTCTTCTCGTTATATATGTGGACGACCTGAAACTTGCCGGACCAACCGAGAACATGACCAAAGGATGGTCTATGCTACGAACGAAACTCAGGATTGAGCCCGAGACTGATCTTGGACTTTATCTCGGCTGCATGCTCACACGAGGAGAGTCCAAACTCCACGATGGAACAGTAGTCAACACCGTCTCATACAACATGGAAGGATTGTTGAAACTGTCCGTCGAGAAGTATTTAGACATTGTCGGTCATGATACAAAATTGAAGAAGGTCACGACACCAAGCGTCCCAGAAGAAACCAAATCTCATCCCGCACGAGCACCCGCTCCAGGGAAAGAGGCCGTTACGTGTCCATGGTGTGCTAACACCTTTGACCCCAAATATTCTGGTAAGTTGCATTCCAAGTCCGAATCTGACGTCACTCCGGACGATGGAAACCGTGGTTCTTTGGCGCCGCATGCAGCGAGTATACTCATGAAGTTATTATACGCTGCCAGAATTGCTCGATTCGATCTATTGAGATCAATCAACATGCTGGCCAGGAATGTGAATAAATGGACCAGCAATGATGATGCTCGTTTGCATCATCTCATGTGCTACGTCAACAGCACTCTAGACAAGCGCATGATTGGATGGGTTGGCGATCCGATCGCAACTCTCTCAGTCGGAATCTTCGCTGATGCTGATTTTGCTGGTTGCGGTGAGACCCTTCGTTCCACGTCGGGCTCTCACATGCACGTACAAGGTAAGCATACACGATTTCCCATTGCTGGGGGGAGCAAGCGTCAAGGATGTATCAGCCATTCAACACCTGAAGCAGAAATAGTCGCGGCAGATTCCACTCTCCGCAATTTTGGGATACCCTCCATCGGCCTCTGGCAAACGCTCTCGGGCAAAGCTCCTGAAATATTGTTCCATGATGATAATCAAGGTATGATTGGAGTTGCCAGAACCGGGAAGAATCCCACCATGCGTCATCTTGAACGCACTCATGGGATATCCATTGTCTCATTGCATGAACATTTTCAACAGGACCATTTCGTACTGCTCTACGAGATCTCCCACAAGATGTGTGCAGATATCCATACAAAGGCCTTTCGGACTCCACTTGCGTGGCGTCGGGCTTGTATGTTGATCAACCTTCTTGACCCAGAGGATTTGAGCTCCAAAGAGTTGGCTGATATGGTCTCTCCATCGGTCGATCATAAGAAAATCGATCATCAAATCTTTCAGACTAAGACGGATGACATTCCTAATTTCCCATACACTCAGACTCCGGTCTTGCCTCGTGCAGTCTTTGTAAAAGGAATGACAGGAAAAGAGGGTGTCCAGGATCTCCCCAATGGAGATTGCATCTATGTCGTCAAAGTCCCAGTCTATTATCGTCGCTTCCCACCGGGTCGCTACATACCGTCAGACACGTGTCGGAGTACATGGGTCCTTGTTAATGGTTCCTGGAATTGTGTGGAACGAGAAGCTACGCCACTGCAGCAAGCTTTGCGCTTTGATCATTGGGTCGAACGTGCGTGCTTCCTGTATCATGCCTCCAAGGCATCCTCATCTCCAGAGGCGGGCGCATGCTTATCTCAATCTCCGTTCCTGGCCTTAGCCAACGTTCCTTGGACTCCAGACGCTGTGCTACAGTTTTCTATTGCCTCCTTGTCGACTGATCCAGCTTTGCTCCAGTCACAAGAGGTTCCTCTTAACAATTGTCATCCTGCCACCCTTCGTGTGATCAACACGCTTTTACGTCTTGTTCATGGGGGGAGTGGGGGGCAGGACGGTGCATCAATTCGCGCTTTCGGTGCGGTGCAAGACCATTTTGCGCGCCTGGATTCGAAGGGGAAAAACCCAAAAACAAATAAAAATTACCGAGATGAATGGCGATGCGATGGCGACACACTCACCCGAGTGCATAATGTGCCGAGAACACAAGAGTTTGTCCCTAGTGAAGACTCACACTGTCCTGTCCGGCTATCGGATTTGTCTGATTATCGTAGGACTGAGAAGTACTACAAGAGCGGTAAGGACACAAAAGTTGATTCCTGGCGTTTCAAGGGTAATTCCGTAGGTAAGGACGATCCATGGATAGGAAATACAACATTCCTGATCGTTTCCAACAGTCACGGACACAGCCCACAACATGAAACGACAGACAACAACAATAACAAGCAAAAGGGCGATGTCACGGCGATTGCAACAGGCATACAAGCGTGGGGGATGAACACCATTGCCCACGAGCACATGTTCATTGCACAAACAGCAAAATATGTTGCAAGTGACACACCTCCGGGAAGAAAACCCGTGTTGCATTTGGTCTTACAAAGGAGATCAGGACGGTAACACAAATATCAGTTCGAACTCCATCAGCAAGACGTCAAGGGTCCTCAAGATATCTTTGATAGATGCATCATGCTACAAGAGCTCGAAAGAAACGTCCCATGTTTAGTCCTCATGTGTGCTGAAGAACAGAATTGGTTTACCTTTCTCCAGACTTGTTTGAAGAAGCAGTTCATGAACATCGTGACAATCACAGAGGACGACGATGCCTGCTCTGCTTATGGCATCAATAAAGTGAAAGCATGTGTCCGGTCCAGTCTTGATTGTGTCTTCTTTGCGGGTCCTTGCACTGGTGGTTCTGCATGGAATCGCTTGAATAGGACTGTAAGTATAAAGGCCGAAATGCAGGTTGAGAAACATCAAGAGTTGTATTGGTCGTTGTGGAATTGCTTTGCCAATGCACTTGACCATGTATTCGCAATAGGAGCATGTGCGCTTACTGAGCTACCTAGAGGTTGCGAGTACTGGAGAGATGATAGAATGACAACTCTGATAGAAGGCACGGAATCACACGTACATGACTTCGACGGATGTATGTATGGCCTCGCAACTCATTATGGTCATAGAAATATACCCATTAAGAAGCCGTGGAGGATTGTGTCGTGGGGGGTGCAGTTTCAAAATTTGATGAAGAAGTGTGATCATAAACATCAGCATGCACCTTGTGCCGGAAGAGAAACGAGAGTAACTCAATTGTATACTCTTAGAATTGCGCAGCATATGATAGAGACTTTGAACAAACGTGCATTGTCATTGTGGAAGAAGCAGCATGTGACCAGCCGTGCTCCTGTGCTTTACGATTGGTCGCGATCGCCGCATCCTTCCATGTCAAACGGTAACCCATGTTCAGAAGTCAATATCAATAAAAGATTTGACAAGATCATTCAGTCGGTTCACGATTCTAAGAAGAAGAAATTCACTTGTGAAAACAACCATGACACTCACGATTCATGCGCCAGTGTCATTACCTTTCACAATCATCTTGAGCAAGATTTTGAGATCAACCAAGCTAACCATTTTGGTGCCGGCGTGATCCAGCAATTTGCCAAGAAGAAGTTCGCTGAGTTCCACCCAATCACTGGTGGGCTGTCACCGGCAACCCTACCACAAAGAGGGAACTCATTAGCATTCGTGAGCCATTTCTGGAGATTGACAACATCCCTACATCGTGGAGATTGTATATTCAACATGTTCCGTTCTACTGTTTATGGGACCACAGGGAGGAGCATGGCCTCAGCCAAGAAGCTGAAAGAACACCTCCAGATATTGGATAGCAGACGAGGGGAGAGTCCTACACTTGTTCCTGGACGGTTCGTCGAGGACATGGACCCAGGACAAGCTCTGCAACTGGCAGAGAAGTGGATGGAGAGAGGGGTACCACCCGTCTACTCTATCAGCGCTTGTTATTGTGCCGTTGAAGCCAAGGGTGGAGCCATCCAAGAGCGCCTCGTGAGATCCCTCAGAGTGTTGCTCAGCAAGTATGACCCAGAGACGGACGACGGCAAGGAGGTAGCAAGGGTATTCTTTGCTGGAATAAAGAGGGTGATCAGCATCGCCAAGAGTCAAGAGCGACTGGTACGACCAGAACAAGTACCTCTTAAACCGCCACCTCCTCCTAATCCGGATCACTTTCCCTATGAGGCGTTTGCGTCCAATGATGTTTGGGACAGGTTGGAATTATTTGCAGACAATCTCTTGGCTTTATTCATGCCGGAACCCTTCAACCAAGAAGCACCAGTCAATGGGATGTTGGCAGACCTGAATGAGAAGGCCGCCAAACGAGGCATGAAAGGTATCAATTCCACTGCGATGTCAAAAGATTCACTTCTAGACATCACGAGGGACGGGTACTTCTATGATTCCATGAATGATCTACATCACAGGATACCCATTGAAGGTCGTAGCAGCAACTACATGGCAATGACCAGTGAACATTGGGAACGCAGCTGCAGATACATCAGCTTGGCGGGTGCGTCATTGGGATTTGCATTGAGGTTTCACAACAAGAATCATCCCGAAGATCTCACATCCTTGACTGACCTCATTCAGATCATTGCAAAAGGGCAATCGGGAGGAACCTTGGAAAGATGTGCCGCAATCAACAACTTCCAGTGCATCCAAGCGTTGTATCGATGCATTCATAGGCATGTCATTGAGCAATCTGCCATTTCCCTCAGACCCGAAATGAATGCGCAGATGCTCGCTGCATTCCAGCATTTGAAAGAATGGTTTCCAGAGGTGAAACCGGATGTGTGGACAGCAGGTTACAATGTTCTTGGTGCTGAACTAGGAGCCCATCGAGATCTTCTCGCAAGGGACACATCGATCAGTATCTTGAATCAGTACATTGCAGAGCTCCATTTATCCGAAGCCAACCTGGATAAAGAACCAGATCTGGAGACCTTGGGCAAGCCAAAGGAGAAGATCTACTTAACCTTCGAGAATCCCTCAATCGGACCACCCAATCTGAAAGATTTCAGTGCGGTGGAACCTCAATGGTTGTGTCAATTTCGAATCCATCATGCCAGGAACAAAGGGCTTAGTCAGGATGAAATCACCAAACAGATGAGGGAGGAAGCAAGAAGGGCAAGAGATCAAAGTGGAGCACCAAGGAATCGTGATGACTATACCCAGACTTTTGGAGGAAAAGGAAGTTCGGTACCACCGGGCGGTCCTTACACTTCATCTAGTTCAGGTCCTAGGCCACCTTGGGAAAGGAACAATGAACAATGGGATCCTTGGTCATCCGATGTACCTCATGGAGCGTATGATGTTCCACGACCTCCACCGAAAGCTCCGCCAAAGTGCAAACCCATGCCGAAACCGAAACAGCCTGCACAGCCAAAAGAATGGTTTGTCACGCTTCCTCCTGAAGGTGTGACGACTATCGGGTGCAACGGTATGGACTACCTTGGCAAACCCATCATATTCAATCTCTGGACTTATCGAAGCAGTACCACTGCTTACGCTACAGCTCCGTTTGCTGGTCCTCGTACAGCCGAGCCAGGAAGAGATTGGAGACAGTATGTGAGAAGGCTCACGTATTATGTCGGGGTGACTTTGGGTGGAAATTATAGATCGAGTTCATCAATGGGACTTCAACCTCTCACCGATTCTCATTTGAGGACAAAAGTGAACGAGGGCGATGGTTTTTGGACGAAGCTCTATGTTGAGATGGTTGAAGAGTTCGATCTGACAAGTTGTTTTCAGTATCCCTCAGCAAGGGCCATGGTACTTATCTTGAAGTTGATCGATGTACCAGAGAAGGCCGCATATCACATCAAGTCCCTTTCATCCAAAGTTGGGCGCCACACCGAGGAGAAGGACAAGGTGATGATTGACGGGGATACAGGAGTCATGGATGTTGATTATTTGAGTGGCCAGATTAGAGGAGTCGGTACCGGACACACCATTCTTGTGACAGACCTTAACTATGCGACTAGAGCAAGTTCGTCAAAGAAAATCACGACGATGCAGTACGGTATCCGAACTGAGATGGCATTCGAAAATTGCTGTGTATTCCAAGTGAAGGGAGAAAGGCATCAAGACATCCTGGACACTCTCGATAAAGTAGTCGTTTTCTTGAAAGAACATGGACAAGATCAGGGGGACGGTACAACCGTCCACATCTGGCTGTGTCTTCATTGTATGTTTCCGAACGGCAGCACACTGAGGTTGACCGAGGCGACATTCAAAGAGTTCTCAAGGAAGTTGGCTGAGAAGGTCCATTCGATCGGACAGCTCCTGACTACTCCAGTATTAGTGAACATCCAGCCAGATTCAAAGTTCTTCGGGCCAGCAAGATATGATCACAGTCACATTGTCACCGACATTGTAGACCAAGTGAGACGAAGTGGTGCCTTGGCCACCAAATCGTCACGTGCCTGGAAAGCTATGTACTCTGTTGCAGGTGCTCCCAGTGCGAACTATATCACAGGCGGCGACAAGAGCAAGATTTGGGCTGTGATGGAGAAACAACTCACGAGAGAAAGGGTCATCCTATTGTGTTCAATGAATAAAGTTCATGTCAGTGCTTTGAACAACATGGCAGAGGACGAGATCCAGGTCCCAATTTCTCAGGACAACTTCGACAGGTACTTGAACGTTGCTATGTCGGCAAGCGATGGGCAACCGAAGAAGACCAGCACGAAGCATACTGTTGGTGGGAGCTTCAGTCAAGGTACCGAGTGGAGGGACATCAGATTCGTTCTGAAAGATCCGGAGCCTGAGGAGGACAGGATGGAATATTGGATGACGGGAAATCGGAAAGTTGAGAATTGCAAAGCCACTGCAGATGCCGCACCATATCTTTGTGAAGATTGCAACAAACGTGATGCTTCCGAGGATTGGAACACACACAAAGACAACAGAAGCCTTTGTGTGAATTGCAACTTCAACTTTTGGTGTGTTCATAGCGGCGCTCCCACGATTCAACAAGAAAGAGAAAGCATTTGGGAAACTGCAGTGAGAGTTAGAGTCCTTTGGGAGAAGAATGCTGAATGGAACTGTTTGTATCCAGCGCAGAATCTCCGTGAATTCATGGTCGAGGGTGCGATGATGCTATCCAGGAAGAATCCGCCTTGGTTTCAAGGAGCATTGAAAGCTATTTCGCATCATGGTGGAATCAGAGCCCCGTCGGAACTTGTGGAACAGTACTGTACCCAAGGGAAGGGATCCACTCTTTTCATCCACCGAGACTATGATCCAAGCAGTGAAGACTATGGCTTCCGAGCGTATATGGACTATGGGAATGTGGCGTACCACGACTACATCCAATATTTCTTCACGCACAAGGAGTACCAGGACGTCTTCTCGTTGAATGAATATAGGACTGTTACAAATTCTGAGCTTGCGGGCGATATCATGGAGTTTTGGACTGGTGTTCTCGAACTGGCCGGCATCTTCAAAGACACGCTGTTCGAGGATTGGGCTCAGATCAATGAATGCAGAAGAGGTATAGAAATGTCTTTTCTTCACTTCTATGCAGCGAGCCGAAAATCAATCAATGACAACACCAAGAGGAATAGACCTTCAGGGCTCCATGTTACAGCTGAAGAACGAGCCTGTATCGATGCCGTCATGTCCAGGTATGCTACCAGACCAGAGTTCAGGAGAATGGTACGACTGGCCATAGCCCCAGAGCCCAAAAGAACGTCTACGGAAGAGCCTGATGTAGAGATGAAGGATGGCGAAGCCGACCCTGCGAGTACCACTCCAGGAGTCGAGGAACCTGAACCACCTACGCCTGAGCTTGATCCGCAAGACTACAAGGATGGGGAAGGTCGTTCAGTATCCCCGACGAAAACATGGTCGCACTACCCGACATCGAATCCAGATACTGAGGAACGGAAAAGAGCTGCCAAACGCAGTGGGCAAGGTACAGCAACCGCTTCCAGCTGGAAATCCGCCTATGACAACCTCAGAAGAGTCAGAGCACGCGCAGTGAGCCAAAATGTGTGCTATTGTTGTGGTTCAAACCAGCATCACCTGGCTATTTGTCCCGACACTGAGAAGAAGGACGTGTTGATGAAATCATTCTCTTCCATGGAGGACACTATGCGCAGATGCTTCACCGAGGACGACAAGGCAATCATCCGACGTGATGTTGAGAGCCGAAAGAGGAAAGCAAAGTCATCCAAAGACGTCGAAGACGAGGACTATATGGATGTGGACGATGAAGATATTGAACTTCCCGAAGAAGAGCCGGAACTAGGAGGTAAGGTACCACCTCACTCTCCGAGAGCCAAAGGTAGACCACAATCGTCAGACTCTGCAAAAGAGGAATACGCGAAAGCGGTCGAGGCAACCAAGAAGGCCTTTGGGAACGCCAGCTTCGTCACCAGATTCAAAGAGCCCGTCGACCTCTTTGACATTGCCGATGACAAAGAAGGAGGAGAGTACAGGGTCGCAAATCACAGGGTTGATAGATCAGGTCCTGATGGAAAGAGGGAACTTGATGCACTTATTCAGGAGGCTGCAGCACTCGGAATAAAGATGCCCAAAGTGAAGGACCTTGCTCCTGACCCACAACAAGTTCAAAAGGCTGGATATCGGCAGATTGAGGTGACTTGCGATAGAGGAAACATCGAGATAATTCCACAGTATGGAGTTACATTCTATGTGGAGTACTGGAATGGACCGAAGAGGGATGCATCTTTCACGGATCCACCAAAGATGAACCCAGCAACTCGCATCGACAAGTCCAGCGAGGAGAGTCAGAGGGTCAACGAGATTAGCCATAGACTCAATAGACTGCTCAGGCATGGAGTGGGAAAGCATAATGGGATTCAATCGCACCGCGGTCGAAAACCTCATGTGTCCCCGAAGTGCAATGAGGGTGGATGGGTGAACATCGATGAGATCCTGGAGTATGACCATGTCTTCAACGATGGTGTCAATATCAGTACTATCTCAGGTGATCGACATCGTCAAGATGTCAAGACAGAGCGATACCAATATTTATGCAAGGCGATGTGGCATGCAAAGAAGTTGCAGAACAGAGTACGCTATCAGATTGCCGCCATTCGCATCTCAAAGGAGGATGTCTCACTTGAAGAGGAAAGGCAATACTGGGCAAACCTCATGTTTTATGGCACAGACGCACCGTCATTCCTGAAGCATGAACGTTGGATCGTTCCTTGTGCAATTCGAGCTGTTGCCTCTCACAATTCTGGAAGAGAGACTGTTCTTGAAGAGGATGTGTCAATATATCCTGTGTGGACTTCACATCTCATTCCAGAGAATGTGGCAATGCAGCTTGGAGGAAGCTTTCACATGACATCGCTTTCCAATATTGAGTCGATCATGAAACTAGGAATTGTCCCTGGTGGAATGGAGGGATATAGAGGTAGTGTTTTCTTCAACCACTTTGCGCCGTGGGATGATCGATCATCAAAGATTCTGAGATCAAGATGGCCAAGAGGGGGAATGCCCGTTTGCCTTTATGTTCCAATCATGACTTTGAGGAAGCTTGGGGGAAGAATTTCGGAGAATTCCTACACTGTTGTTTTTAGAGAAGTTCCATGGAGATGTGTACGAGGTGCTTGGTATTGGGACGACCACGTTCAGGCATGGAGGAGACTCCTGCTGGGAAGCACTGGAGAGCAAGTTGTTCTAGCGGCGCGTCATGGACTTTGGGTTGCTCAGAAGCATACCATCCTCGAGAGAGCCGACGAAGTCACGAAGTCAGCCTCGGCGACAGATGACAACGTCCAAAAGCTCGTGTCCCTTATCGATGAAGTACGATTCGATGACAATGGAGAGCTGATCGAGGATTCCATCAGTGAGGAAACTTGGGACGAAATCATCTCCAGAACATGTGAAGGGTATCGCAACGTGGATGGCAATATTTTGTGTCCATCATGTATGCATTTGACTTCTTCATCTTTGTCCGTGTGTCTATCTTGTCAAGGCAGGCTACTCTCGTGTGGTATTCGCAACACTGTCATTTCCGATTCACCCGTTGATCTTGTGAGCGACGATGAAGAGGAAAAGAAGGAAAAGAGGGAGCCTGAACATGATGATCAAGATATATTGGACCAGGCCACTATGGACGAGATCAGAAAGGCTTGGGAAGAAGACATCGCTCAAACTGAAGCAGCTGACGACGACGAGGACATGGACAATTTAGATCCTTCCAAACCGTCTGATGGTGCAGAAAACTTCAAGAGTGACAATGTCGAGACCCCATCTTTCAATGAGGACGAGATCGACTACGGTCGTGATTCTGATCTAGAAGATGAAGACGAACGAAACGTGATCATCGAGATCCAGAGGAGCACACAACAATATGAGGGGAAGAAACATCAAGATGGTGAGCCCGAGGATGAAGACGTCACCGACGACTTACATCCGGAGGCGAATCGACCGACAGATCGTGATGAACCGGGATACTATGCACAGCATGGAGCGACCGAGTTCAATCCCGAAGAAGGAAGAGACAACGAAGATCTCCCCATCTATTGTCGAGTACCGGAACCTCGAATCTATGCGCATCAAGAGAGAGCCTATTGTCAGGACGTCTCCATGAATGCATCGGGTTTGATGGATAGGTATGTGGTCAAATGTGTGCTGAACATGATCTCCCTGATGTACAAGAGCTACTATTGCACCAGCCTTACCGACTTCAAAGCAAATTGGAAAAGGAAGCGCCTGGATGTGATAAGCAAGTTCGGTACAGGGGATTCCACTGAAATCGATGACGATGGGAGACCATTGGATCCAACAGATGACATGATGTTAATCTTTGCCAACGACAACAATATTACAACTGAGGAGGCCTGGCACCGATTCAGAGGAGAGCAATTCATTTGCAAGGTAGCACTCATGATTCTATCATTTGGTCATACTCCGAAATCCTTCAAGGAGGAATATGGCAACTTCGAATACTCCACCAACTTGACTGACGTCCAGCTTGAGGAGTTGAAAGCGAAGAAAGCCAGCACAATGACTGAATTGGTACAGAAGTGCATCCATGCGATTTATGGGTGTCGGACATATTCTTATTTTAGAACCGACATTACATCACCCTACCACAAGGTGATCGATCCTCTGAACATCATGTACTCGAGAATGAAGAGCAAGTGGGGGAAGTCTATTCTGTTGATCATTGATCAACATGAGATTAGGTTGCCCCCACAAGCTCAGGAAGTCATAGAGTCAATGGCCAGAAACCCCAACGTTGGACATACAGAGAGATGGATGAGCGTGGTAGAACACAAGCATGTTCAAGCTCTTACCAATCGTCTAGGATTTGGAGATAGGGCCAAGGAGATTCAGGGCAAGAAGAAGCAGGCAGCCAAAACAACAGCTAAGTCAACATCTACGACTAAGTCTGAAGCGAAGGCAGCATCTTCGTCAAGAGCTGAGGCAAAGCCAGCATCTACACCCAGAACCGAGGCCAAGCCGTTGTCAGCACCAAGTGAGGAGCCAAAACCTTCAACAGCACCTAAGAGTTTCGGGCCCTCATCAGCAGAGGAGAACAAGGTGAAGGCTGCTCCAAAAGCCAGACCACATGATAAATCACCATCCAGTGCTACCGATGTGTTTGAGCAAGCTTTGCAGGAAGATCTTGCCGCCAACGCACATGCAGTAGAAGGTACAACTTCTTCATCATCCCGAGGACATTCCAAAGGAGGAGGCCAATCTGGAACATCTTGGAGGCCGGCGCTAACGCAAGAACGTCGCGAAGTACCTCAACCTTCTGAAAAGGGGAAGGGAAAGAGCAAGTCCAAGGGAAAGTCCAAGAAGGGAGAAGATGATCGATGGGATGCTCAGGGCAGCTGGGATCATCGTGGATGGAGAGGTTATCACCAGTGGTGATTTCTTTGAACGACTATGAGGATACCATGCAAACCAGGGAGGAAATCATTCACCGGATGTTTATCTGACCTGAAACGCTGTAAGTGTATCATTGCAAATCGTCAATCTGATTTGATACCATGAGCATAATGGAAGGAAGACAATCACCGACTGTCTCTCCGACTTGCCGTTCTGTAAGTGTATCCAAACCAAAAACCTACATCTTTTGAGAAGTGTGAAGTCAGTTGCCAATGTGACATCTACGTGGAAGTCACCAGTTCGGATCTACATCAAAGCGATGCTCTTTTGAGTGGATACTGAGCGAGGCCTCGTGACTGTCTCACTTGTTCAATTCGATTTTTTTTTCAAAGGGTTCTGAGCCATAGTTGCACACTTTATATGTAAAAGTCCGCTTTAGTCCAGCATGTTTCGTAGTATGAGCCTCATAAGAGTCTCGCGGCAAATCATACAATTTCTTTGTAGCACTTACATCCCTAAATTTTCGTGTGTGATCGGAACATATTGTTGCCGTTCACATGGGGGGTGCGAATGGAAGTGCAGCGACATGTACAGTGCAACATGTACATATATATGTACCATATGTACTTTGGCTCAAGGATCAAGCGACTAGAAAAGGTGCGGTTTCCGTTCCGACGCTATGCCGCTTATGGACCGTCAGTGATAGCTTCAAACTTCGCTGATTAAGATCCACTCGCATCAAGGATACCTTCTGGCAAGATCTGCAAGCACAGATTTTGAGGCTGGGGGTTGTTGAAGAGATTTGACACAGAAAGTGCATGCAAAAGCATTCCAGCTCCGAGGTCTAAGGTGCACTTTGGGCGTTCACTGCGTTCACTCTACTTTCGTCAATTGCAGAAATACATACGTCACACGCAGACGCACTCAGGGTCCAAGTAGTAGATCTGCTTTGTTCCGTTCCACAGTTCCGCAGTGCACCAGGTCAGAATCATCAGGTGGGAGGGCGTCCGGTGGGACGACGCGTGCGGTCACCTTGGGGGCCAGCTGCTCCGGGGCGAGGCGCGTCCTGGGCCTCAGAGGCTGTCGCGGAAGACTGCGCTGGCAGAGATAACTTACGTCCATTTACCGTACCCCGTAAATGTGTCTTGGGGCTCCCGCAAACAGAACCCGATGCAAAAAATCTACTTGTTTTCCGCTACTGACTACTGACTAGCGCATGGGTTGCTTGCAAGCACGGCACGCTGACGCCCCGGTGCAGGAGTATCAAAAGATGACCGAACAGGCGGTCGAGAAGTTGAGAGACGACCCTGAACTAAAGGAGAGGCTGCGATTGGACAACCTGGGCCCGACCGGACATGGCGGGACTGGGCGGGGTTCCATTTTTCTAGAGCCAGATGACAAGGGTCTCTGGTCAGACAGACATACTTGTAGGCAGTCTCCAGGAATTTTGAGGCATCCAAAAGATTGTTTGTTAGGACGTGCGCTCCTAGTCATCCCAGGCAAGCAGATTAAGTGGTCTCAATAGGAGATGGGTTCATGTTTCATTCGTTTGTGGTTCATGGCCCATGTTCCACTTCCATGTTGCTCATCATGCCGCGCGCTTGAATAGAATCTTGGATGGTTGTCCTCACCAGTCTATGCATGCTGGACTGGCCATGAGTGTAGCATCACTGGATTGTGCAAGATATCAAATTGAATTTGGGGTAAAGTGCTGGGGAAGATGAAGGGTAAAACCAAAGCTGCCACCACAATTATTCTTACAGGTTAATGACCGAGTTTTTTGTTGTGCGACATTGCTGCAACTCCATGTGGTGATCTGCTGACATGTGCTCTATGCTGTATGCGCCATGCTTTGCTCTTGCAGGATTTCTTCGAAGATGTGAAGAAGAGCGGGATTTCGGCCATGAAGTCAGGGTGGCGGGTGTTTCAAGTGACAAGTGGTCAAGACAAGATTTGCATTTGGAGCCTGCTCATTGTTATACCCGTTAGACAACCCATATTAAAATCCTAGGGGTCAACGATTTTGGCGTTATTCAACGGGTATCTTGTTTAGACATGTTTTTGAGCCACACCCTGAGGCAAATCTCGCGGAAGCGACTCCTTGGAACATGCACCGGCCAGTGTTCGTCATGGCTAGCCTCAAATGATCCTGAAGGCGAATATGGAACTGAGAAGACAGAAGCATGGATAGATGGGCGACATAAGTCCACGATTCCCTTTGTTTGCAGCAGTTCCCGAAATCCGAACACCTCGATTTCACCGGGTCTTTTGTCCGCGATCGCCTGCCGAGAACAGCGAGAAGTTTGTTCAGTTCATTTCTTGATTTGGGAGACGTTCGTCGGTTTACTCAGGGGGCAGATGAGCCCTTGAATACCGAGACGCCCAGCTGCAGGATTCTGATTCTTGATCTGAAGTTCCAGAGCCACTGAAGGCTGAAGGCCGAACGAAACGCCGCACCGGAAATCGAAGGAACGACCGTGTGTCGTTCTGTTCTCCAAGCCAAGGCCAACGAGAAATTGAACTGGGGCTACTTGCATTATATAGTCCACCATAGTCCACCTCATCCTGCACTCGACTTGTGAGGTTTGTGAAGCTTTTGATTTCAGGGCCACTCTTCTGTTGACATTCTTCGAAGTCAACTGCTCACCAGTCTACTTCGACTCCTCATTTTTCATTTGAAGAGTGCGTTGGTCACTTTGGTCGTTGTTCCAAAACAACTCAGGCTGGATGGTTGGCAATCGAGAGATCCCCTTCTTTTTTCTTTTTTTTCTCTCTCTCTCTCTCTCTTTTTCTTTCTCTCTTGACCCATTCTACATCTATCTCGTATGCAGTATGCAGTGCTGACATGCGTTATGAAAGAGCAAGGGCAAGAAATAGAAGTGGTCTAGCAGTAAGGGTAGCTGTCCTATGCTGACTCAGAATCAGAGATCGATAAGGGCCATATCGGGAATCTCTCTGTCTCTATACAAATATTCAAATCAATCTGAATCTCAATCTCTCAATATATAAACGTTTCTTGGTCACTGGTATGACACTTTTCGATGTTTCGTTTTTGAGCGCCATCTCGCTCTCCGGCACGGAAAATCCACACCCAACAACACCGCCGCATGTGCCAGGTGTCCAGGCCGGGATGAATCAGATGTGCCCGGCGTAGGGCCTCTCAGATGATGGGCGAGATGGACGACTCGATGGACAGAGTCAGACAGGCGACAGGTGTTCTTTCAGCAGAGTGGGGGGACTGAAGCGTTAGTGGGTGGTTTGAAGAAGATCAAGTGCCGAATCCGAAGGAAGAGCCCGTTGTGGACGAGTCGTTGCGAAATACCGGGGTGAACTAATCCAGATCACCAGCGAGTGAAGCTTTTTCGCGCTGGTGTGTGGATCAGCCAAGATCACACGAAGCCCAGTTCCTCCAGTAGTTCATGGCGGAATCGACGCCAGGTGGATGGCATGGCCCCGATTTCGGATGACCCGGTGGTTTTTCACTTCCGTGTACTTCCAAACTTGCCTACTAGATCGACATGGCCTGAAAGATGCTCTAGGGAGGTGGTTGGCATTGCCACAAGGCTCCTGGTCTTTGAAGGAGTCTTTTTGGGGCACTGGCTGCCACGGGAACGCGGATTGTGGGGAAGTTGATCAGATTGAGCTATAGTCCTGATGATCAACTTCCCCATGATCAATCTGAGCAACGGATGATTTGGTGAATGATGATCAATCTGTTGATCAGGTCGTAGTTCTTTCCTTCCGATGATTTGCTCAGCGGAAGACCCCGACAATGTGCTCCACTGGAGTGGGCTTGTGGTTTCCAGTCCTCCATGCCAGCCGGGGTGTTGATGGATTCAATAGGAATTGTATGGAATTATCAAGAATGGGGTGAGGTATGGATCATCCAAGAATTCTACAAATACCCAGATACCCAGTGCAAGCGCCACTGGGCGCTGGGGTTACGGGGCGTTGCAGGGCGTTACAGGATTTCATTAACAACTGGTCAGATATATATATATATATATTGTTGTTGGAGACGAAAAGGGACTCAATACTGTTTCTAATCGCTGCCAGTGATGAGGACCGAGTTGGATTGAGCAATCTTTGATGGACTATCTTCCAAGAGTCCAAGACCTTCTGAGCTTTTTCGGACCACGTCTCAACTCCTGTGTGCGCCGTCTCAACTCCTCGCACGTGCGCGGCCCAGGTGCCGGATGAATTCGGATTTGCATTGCTGCATGGGGGCGCAAGGGAGAGGAACAGATGGAAAAGGAATGGCGATGAGACAAGGGGAGGTGGAGATGGGCGTTTGGGTGTTCGCCCCAAACCCACAAAGATCCACACAATGAACACGCCTTTTCTGAGCAAGAGTGTGTTATCGAAACATCTCCCTCAAGTCGACTTGGTGGGGCCGCAGCGGCTCCGCAACGATGTCAACTGCACCCAACAAACGCATGTGTATATATATATATATATATACACATGTATATATACTCGAAAATATGCATAAAACACTGTAAATACCAATTAAAAACAAAAGAGGTAGACATTTTTTGGGGTACCATATATACATATATATATATATTTATATATACATATCCTGAGGCCTCCTCCCTGTGCAGTTTATTTGACGCTGGTGTTCTGGATGGGTAAAGATGCTGCTAGAACATAATTCAACCGCTGAATCACACAACTGCCGCCAAGATCCTCCAAGTATACACAAACCATCACCCTGGAGCCCCCACACACCTTAGTGTTTGCAATTTTGCCGACGAAGTCTTCAGACCTGCTGTTATCGAAGCAGCTTGGCGATAGAGTGGCCACCTGGTTCCGCTCCGTGCTGTCATCAAGATCGGCTCGAACGTGAACCAGAGCGTGTAGTTTTGGAACCCATCCCATAAAGAGAGTATTTGTTCTCTAGCAGCAAAATTTAGCTAATCGACAGTAACAACTCGCAAATCTCTGAACAGCCCTTGCAAGGTGACAGTTGCAGTTCCTTTTCAACGAAAGTCCATGGGAAAACAGGCCCTGACCCCATGAAATCCCAGCATTTGTACCATCCAAAATCCATTTCAGGGTTTGTTCATTCTCCTTGGACCACCCATGTTGCTGCAATTGGAGTGCGGCAAAAACATTGAACCACTTCAATATAATCATGCTGCCAGAGCCTTTGCACCCCAGCCATGGGAATGCCTTAACACCTCCATAGTGCACGTTCTGCAGAGTGAAGCCAGGAAGACGAAGTCGCAGCTTGTATATGTAGCAGTAAAGCCTTAAGGAGCCATAGGCATATGATGTTTTCAAAGTGCATATCCAGACCATCCATGTATGGCAGAATATGGCACTCATATTTACCTACATTAAGCCTTGAACCATGTTGAATTAAAATCATCCCAATCATATCCAATCTAGGCAAATCTTCCGTACATTGCATTGCTAGTGCATGTTAGTACATAGGCCAACTGGCCCCGTATTCAGCCTCCCTGGATCACAGCCCGTAACACAGCCCGCATCGGGACTGCGCGAGGCGCGGCCGCGTGGCATGCTCGTCGTCACGAGGGTTTTCCGCCAGTCTAAAATTCTAACTCTTGCGAACGCACGGAGTTGAGATAAATGCGCGTGATGGGGTGCGCTCCAACTGAAACTTACAGTGGACTCACCGATCCATAAAGACCAGAGTGTTTCAGGGCAACCGATAGCCAGAAGCCATTTGACACCTGTTTCGAAGGGAACATACCATATTTCTGAGAGGCTGGTGTTCAAGAAAAGGAGGTAGTGAGGTCCTAGACACATGGACTATGACTATGCCTCATGCTATGAGAGTGATTCAAAACGCCGGCTTTAGACGTGTCCCATTTTTGCGTCCTAAAGGTTGACTGGAGAACCCTGGTGCCAGATGTGCCACTGAAAACATCTGAATACATGTACCTCCTTTTGTATCTTTTGGAGGTTGGTAGGTATAAGCCTGACCCATGAGGAAAGCCCGTGCGGTTCCACTGGAAGCCTTTGCCTTCAGGATGGTGTTCCTGGCAACGACGGCCCGCGACCCAGAGGCTGCGCCTGGTGCTCACGAGTTCCAACTCCCAACCTGACAGACAGACGCATCAATCACTAACGGAGCCAAGTGAGGTTTGCATCGAAAAGGATGAAGCTGCAGCGCGCAGGCGCAGCCGTGCCTCATTTACCTTGGGATCTGGTTTTGCCTCCTTGCGGGTATAGTGGCATTGTTTGGACCTTTGCCATTTCAGTTGTCAATGGCTATTTGGGTATTCCGACAAACACTTGGCAGACATGGGTCACACTGCGTCTACCGCGTCTACACCGTGTCTCCGGGCATTCAAAGCCTACACCATCCAGTAGTATCTGACGCAAACCAGACAGAACGACAGAGCTGTCAAATATTGCCTACAGCTTCTATTTGACCAAAGAAATTATTTAAGAAGCAACTTCAGGTCATTGCTTGTTGCCACTTGTTGCCTAAATGATTCGACGGGCTTGGCAGCTGCGTTCCTTCGCTTAGCCTGGTATGGGCGAAACCACCAAACCGTATTTTGGACAAGGCTGCATTTGTGCACAGGGAGACAATTGTAGATGGATCCAGCTTGCTAGAGAGTGGACACTTTCAAGATGGATGATTATAAGCAGAACACCTTAAAGTCTGATGGATGGTTCTTGGGACCATGAAGAATGCGAAGTGGCTCGCAAATCATATGGATAGTTTGTGGGTGCCACACCAATGGGTTTAGTTCTCCTCCTCAGCCTGTACCTGGAAGGGGTCAGGGGCCTCGCCCTCCTTGAGACATCGCGTCCGTTTTGCAGCTTCGTGGTCAAGATGATCCCCAAGCTCTTGGCGGAGGCCCCAAAGGGCGATGGCACGGTCTCTAGGGGCGGATCATCGTTCATTGGACTAGACTGAATCACATTAACCTCATCAAACTGAAACTCGAAGAGCTCTAAAATCCAAAAGGGGGTATTATTCTTAATCAACAGTCTACATTATTAATGTTTTTTCATCAACAAATATTTTGTCGTCTCCAATAACAAGCGCGGGGATAGTGAGTTGCGCCGTCTACTTTTTATGAGGGAAACCCAGCAAACATCGCCGGTAGACGAAACCAACGGTGATTGCAGAGGTTGGTCCATCCTGACTCGTTTGGTTCAAGTTAACGCTGATTTTGGGAAAGCAACTGTTTTTGTTCATCAAATTTTGTGTATGTATAGGTTTGATTCACCCATCGACCGCGGAATATAACTATGGGGAGAAGATGGCGCAACACTTTTAGAAGTAGGCCAGGTGTCATGGGTTGAAAAACGCCAAAAGCAGGGTTGGCGTGACTAATTCCCTGTCGGATATGGCTGGCTTGCTTCCTTATAGATGCTGGTGTCAAATTTAACGAGTTGACAGGTTGGAGACCAGGCCACGCCTAGTTGCAAGGTCCACTCTGGCAAGAACTAAGGAAGTTTTAGAGAACCTCTGCCAAGACTCACCCCCAAGTCTCCATTGAAACAGCATCTGAGCCCCATGCCCATTGGTATGAACACAGCGGATCATAAATTCCCGGTCATAGAGTTGTTCAACCGGCGCATCTACAGGAAAAATCAACTGGCCTCTCACTGTGAGGCATAGGTCAAGATTTCTTTGACAGTTGATGGGGAGTCGACATGGGATTATATTTCAATGAATTCCGGGGGATCTATGACCCTGTGCAATATGCCATATGGGTGTGCAGTTTATTATGGAGACAATGGGTTTTGTTCAGGCCGATGAATATCGCCTGGAGATTAAGCAGCTGAAAGAAGAAGCGGCGCAGGTGGGATTGTGCTTCTGATCAAATGCACATCGAAAGGGCTTCTGCAATACCAAAAGCTGAGCTTCTCCACCACTT
>CAXAMN010023373.1:711008-737380 GCA_963970005.1 Durusdinium trenchii | reverse complement strand
ATTCTTAGATCCACAGGTGCCAGATGGCCTTTCTTCCCACTGCAAGCAGGGTCCCACGGTGCCGATCCCACGGTGTTTCACTGGCCAACGAGCCACGAGGCACATTTCTGCTTTTTGCCGATCTTCGCCGCCAGGAATGGATCGACGAGCTTGGCTTTTGCGAGGCAACAATGAGAACGGGAGGTGTTCCTACATGAACTCGAAGGGAATTCCGACGATCTTAAAACGGAACCTCTCAAAGACCAAAAGCATAGACCATCATAGACCTATAAAGACTACTGAAACTCAAGCTGCGCTGGAGCACGAGGCTCTTTCCGTCCGCTCTCCGAAAGCTTGGCAGGGAAACGAGGCTGCCTACGACTCTCAGGCGCCTGCCGTTGGCTTTCGGGGCCATCCGAGTCACCACCTCAAACCACTTGACCAAAGCAGATCACCAGCTGAGATCTTCGTTTTCGGGTCATACTGGGTCATATATGCTGGTTGTTTCACGTTCCAAGATTGCCTTCTTGGCCTCACTGAGTCATTCGCCCTTTTTTGAGGTTCTTGTATGTTCGTGACTCTGTGTAGCATCTCATGCACTGGTCATTGACTCTGTGGGTCTTCGGACCTTGGAATCTGTATGTTCCTGTTTCCTTGCAGCTCTTTGTGGGCATTTCCGGCCGCCCCCTGCGGAGACATGATGAGAGGGCCGCCCCCTTAAGGGAGAGCATAGAGAGGGGCAGCAGCTAAGGTAGTAGTGATGCACCTGTTGTTCCGACACCGAAAGAACGGGTGGTATGAGTCCAAGATATCATGTTTTGTTTGTGATGATATCCAACCTTATGTTTAGAAATCTCCAGGTCCTAGACTGCCACAGCATATAACTCTGTGCTTGTGCTCTTCAAGTATGTTCAAGTGCATTGTGTATCGTTTTAATGCTATTTTTGGTGCATCGGGATTCGCAGGGCTAGGCGTTGACCGCTGTCGTTTTCGCAAAAAAACATCGTCGACTCACCAGTCCCCAGTCGAGTCCCAGTCGTTTGGCTCGTTTTGGTGGCAAAACACAGGCCCTCTCCCCTTGTTCATCCCATCTTTGAGCTCACCATGTCTACCAAGTCTTGCACTCTGCTGTGCGGCCAGATTGGTCCAATGCGAGTCGGAGTTCAGCGCCCCGAGGCGGGGGCAGGTCTCGGACTCGGGGAGCCAATGAAAACGAAGCACCAACCGCTGGGTATGCTATGGTAGTTGCTATGGTACGGTTCAGAGGATGTGAAGGTTGATTCTTGCACAGACCCAAGGCCCTGAGCAGCCTGGGCTTGGTTAACAGGCACCCGATGTTGGAAGACCCAGTCAGTGTTCACTATTCGCGTCGCTTCGCGACGGCAACCGCCCGCACGGAAGGGTTGGGCTATGTGTTAGGTCTGGACATAGGTTCCATTTGGCCTGGCAACTGCTGCACATAGGTTCCATTTGGCCTGGCCCAACATAGCCTAAGATAGCCTAAGATGGGCTTAACATAAGCTGGAGGTGGCATCAACATGCACCTAGCATAGCCCAACATAGGTCCCATTTCAGCCAAATTAGCCCAAAAAGTCCATATCTGAAACGCCTGTCTTCCTGATAGCGACTTTGGAGTCGAAACGCCCAAAATTTGTGCTTGAACATTGTCTGAAACTGGCCCAACATAGGTCCCATTTCGGCCAAATTAGCTCAAGAAGTCCATATCTCAAACGTCTGTCTTCCAGATAGCGACTTTGGCGTCCGAAACATTGCCCCTAACATGACGCCAAAATGGACCTAACATCGTCCAATATAGGCCTGATTTGGCTAAACATGGTTCTCTTGGCTCAAGATAGGCCTAAGAATAGGCTCAATAGGCTCAACATAAGCCCGGCATAGGCCCAAGATAGGCCCAACATAGCCTAACATGTGCCAAACTGAACCCAACATATCCCAATATAGGCTCCAGCAGGGGGGGTGGCCCCGTTTTTGCTCTAGAACCCTGTGTTTTCCACGTTTTTGAACATGAGCCAAAATTTGGCAAGTTGCTGAACATAGGTCCCACCTTGGCCAAACATAGGCCTCACATAGGCCCAACATACGGCCAAGATCGGTCCAGCATGGCCCAACATGCCCCAACATGGGGCCAAAATGGACCTATGTTAGGCTATGTTGGGCCTATCTTGGGCCTATGTCGGGCCTATGTTGAGCCTATTGAGCCTATTCTTAGGCCTATCTCGAGCCAAGAGAACCATGTTTAGCCAAATCAGGCCTATATTGAATGATGTTAGGTCCATGTTCAAAAACGTGTAAAACGCAGGGTTCTAGCGCCAAAATGGGGCCACTCCCCCCTATGTTGGACCCTATGGGGCTATGTGTTAGGTCCATTTTGGCATATGTTGAGCCATGTTGGGCCTATGTTGGGCCTATTTTAGCCAAGAGCGCTATGTTATGCCAAATCGGGCCTATGTTGAGCTCATGTTAGGTCCATTTTGGCCCCATGTTGGGCAGTGTTGAGGCTATGTTGGGCCCAGGTTAGGCCAAGATGGGACCTATGTTCGGCGATTGGACCATATCAAAAAACGTGGAAAAACACATGATTCTAGAACAAACATGCCCCCCCTAGCTAAAGGTATTGAGTCAGTCAGTGCTTGCCTTTGCCGCATGCCGCAGAAAAAATGCCTCGCCACCTTCGGTGCGGGCGGATTTTTAAGCATGTGTTTGTAGGTGAACACCTGGATCTGGGTGCTCGTGGTTTGTTTGGGGTCAATGTTTTTTGGCGGCAGCGTGCAGGTCGTGGATTGTGTCGTTATTGCTGGGAAGTGCTGGGCTAAAGAGTTCAAATCCTTCCTTGTTGGATTTTGTGAAGAACTGCTCAGCATTTTGCTCGGTTCAGCGTCCTTGATTTGATCTACATCGTCCAACAATGCCTTCCGTGGTGGAGAACATGGCCCTCATCGTTGGTGGTGCTGTGGCCGGCACAGCCTTGACGAGCGCCTTTGTGGCCCCAGGACCTGTGGCTGACCTGCCTGCTGCAGGCTATGCCATTGTCAGTGTCAATGAGGAGAGCCAACGCCGTCACGGGGAAGTTTTCAGGGTGGATCGCCATTGAGATAGACAGGTCACGATCAGGCCTTTCTGAAGACCACCTGATTTATTTTTTGGGGGTGTTTTGCAATGTCAACGACTGGAAGGGCACACATGACCAGAACTGCAGGGGAGGAAGAAGGTCAAGCAAGTGGATTCTGTGGCATTTCCATGTTTCGTCTGACAGACTGTCGGTATATGTTTCTGTTCTCTTGTGGGGAGCTTTTTCGGCGGCACAACTACCCGTGACTACCCAACAGATTCACAGCTTGCCCCTAAAACCAAGTTACGATCTTCTTCTAGAAACATGTCGTTAGTAGTTGGTATGCACAGCGCCTGCAGCCAGACCCTTTCCTCAAACGCACAATGGTGGGCTGAAAAGCGCAGCGAAGACACTGCGACATTCATTTCCTTCATCCTCAGGTGTCACTCCCATCCCCTAAGTGCCTTCTTTGCTCGGCTGGTGGGTCCTGACTTTAAGGCGTGCGATCAGAGATTCAGGGGACCTAGCTCCCAATCAACGAAAGGATCCTTTTGAGCAAAATGCCTGGCATGTACAAGGTGTCATCAAGCAGCAACATCGAGAGAACAATGGGACCTTCTCCATTTGTTCAACATCCTTACGTGGTGCGATGGCCAATCCGACTTTTTGTTAAAAAATGCTAGCGGCCCCCCATCGTTAGGCACCTTGGGTCTAGGTCCTTCTTTCGCGAAGCCCTTCACCTGGCCAGGAGCCTTCCATCACTCATCCGCGATTTGAAGCCCAGTCGTGATCCGCATTGTCTCGCTGCTTGGATGTTCAATTCCCGATCCGGGGGGTGTATTTAAAGAAGGAGACCTCCCAAAGACGAAGGAAAACAGACAAAGCATCCAAGTGCCTTGAATTACACACCCATTCTGGGCATTTTGCATGTGACTCCGATGGTTTCACACGTTTCAAACATGCACCTCATCGTATGGTCTGTCTACAAGTTTTCATCGTGGACAAACCCGCAAGTGACGTCACGCACATTGACCCTTGTCTTAGTCAGATGACGTTTGGTTCCTCATGCGAATGAGGAGGCCACCTTTGGGTGGCAGAGCGATGAGGAGGCCAGGTCTTCGGTGGGATTGCTGAAGGTGTTCCTTTCCCCTTGCTACAAATCGCTTTACTGAATCTATATACCTGGAAGCTCCAGCAGTCATTGGAGCCGGACTAGTTACAGTCCCAATATAGTGCAGGGTCGGTGAGTTCTTAGCAAAAGGTCCCTTGGTGTTGTGACCTGGTCTGCGTCGTCGTCGTCGTCGCGAGACCGGTTTTGACCACGCGAAGCCCCAGATCAAGGGACATCCAGAGGCAAAAGAAGCAACAGTTCAGTGTGTTCATCCTAGAGCATTGTTCATCCTAAGCAACTGTTGCATAAAGAAGGGCCCCTTCACATAACTGGTCAGTTCACATAACAGCACACAATTATGTGAAGGGGCCCCTGTCATTGCGAGCCATTGAAGCTTCTGTTCATCCTAGAGAAGTTACGCGTATGGCGGCATTGAGGTTTCATTCATACAACTCAATGGCAAAACGTTTGTGTAGTTTGCGAAGTGGTTGGCAAGCGTCGTTGTTTTTGATTGGTTGCCCTGCTGATGTAAAAACCGGTATAGGCTCAGAAGCCTCCCTTCAAGCATTGTTGATGGCAACACCTTGCAGCAGCATTTAGGAAGCCAGGTAGCCAACTGATTGGAATCATCGGAACAGGGCAGCCCTCACTGTAAGTGCAGGTCTCAAAAACGGGCTATTCTTGTGATGTACTCCGGTAGGCCGACTCAGGATGCGCCCTTTCTTTCACGCTCCGTCAGTTCGGTCCTTTGCCTGGCTGGGCATCTCTCCCACGAGTTGCCATGCCAGGACTGGTAAAGTGCGCTGCTTAGTGTGGGGTTGGAAGTCATTTCGATCCGGGGCCAGGTTTACATCTCTCAGGGTTGGGTTTACACCCCCTTTTTTTTGATTTGAATGGACACCTGGACATGCCTCCAACACACTCATAGTTCGATTCATGCATTCCTACAGACCTGATGTGTATCTAGAGAAATGTCCAACTCTGCCAGATCCACTGTAGATTTTTCATACAGCTGTGGGAACCACCAGGTCAATTACGCTTCTGCCCAAGGAATATTTACACTGGAAGCATCAAACCCAACCAACCTGTTTTGCCTCCTCTTTCGTCAATGTCTAAAGTTGAAAGGCCTAAAGAAGGGTGAGGGGGTGTTTGTTTTAGGGCTCAAACCCTCTCCAAAGCCCTCCAATTTTGGTCTTCCGACGTAGAAGTGGACAAAACATTATACTTAGGGACTCCAAAAAATACGTAACTTTGAAGAAGCATCACCCGTGTTGTATTGGGGGGAACCCTCACCACTGGCGCAGTTTGGAGCCATGGTGTTAGAGACCGATGGACAGAGACCCGACGGGTGCCGAACGGTCGCTTTTCTTTGTCCGCGTCCTCCGCCTTCGGCTGGTGTCTTACTTTGCCAGCCGCTTCAGGAATGAGAGGCGAACAACTTCAACGGACGGTGGTGGGTGTCACAACTTCATCGGACGGCGTAACTGTCGAAGTTGTGAACGGAAATCCGAAGTTGGCCGACTGCCGCTGAGCGACGAACAACGACAGAGAATCCATAAAAATCCTGCACTGCTGCAGCACTGCGTTGAAATAGCCTTTCTAGCTAGATATAATAAGATGATATATAAGTATGTCGACCGTCGACCCGCTAGCTAGCTTCGACCTCTTGGAAAGGACACAATCATTGAGTGGAATATGTATGAACAAGTTATTTTTAGTGTCTATGCCTAGGTAGATCTCTTCCTAGAGTTCACATGTTTGAGACACATCAGAAACAGCAAACGAGCTGGTGCAAACATGAAAAACACATGGAAACATGGTCTCCAAAAATAATCCAGACAAGATACGGTTTTCCTCAGACGGAGTTCAGGAACATGTTCCACCGCTCTCATGGTTTTCCCTTGAACAATCAACGTCGGATCTCCCCCAGCATTGCTGGGTCGCTTTCCAGCAGATCTGGTGTCCGATTCTCACCGTTGTACATAGGTTAACTGGCCGCGACTGTGAAGACTCGCAAAGTAGATGTGTTGGTACAATTGTACTTGGTTGCAGTAGTGATATGTGGTTGGTCAGTTCCTATTTAGTGTGAAAGTAGCTCTTCTCAAGCCAACAACAACCCTTCAAACCAGTGATGATTTTCAAAACATAGGGCGTGAGCGCAAAAGCCTCACTTCCTTTGGGAAGTTCTGCTGCGAGGGTTTGAACCAAAGAAGCGCTTGTGCATCTTTGAGAGGTCAGATAGTTCAAGGCAGGGCCTGAGTGTGGAACGCCAATTGCTTAGATGATTTCAAGGAAGACATCCATGCAGCTCTAATCATGGCATGCGAACTTATTCTATGCTGCCACTGCACTTGAACATGTTTTTCTGTTGTTCCTCTCAAACATTGCATTGAACCTCACAGTCGATGCTTGAGTGTTTGGCGAGAACAGTTTTTGGCCCAACGTCTCTGAGAAGATGAGGTCCAGCGTGCTTGGTTCAAGGCAGCTGTCAGATTTGGTGATGGGTTGTCCAAATGCTACCAAAATACCTCACAAAGATTAACGTCGAGAAGATCTACTGAGTGTTGAATCATTCCCTTTGCACCTGTGACACGTGGTAGCAGAGGAACTTTAGACAAGCTCTTGGTCCCTGTTCTGGTCACTTCCTGGAAGTGCTAGGACATTCTTTCGCAATGACCATCAGCCAAATTTGATAGCAAAGTTCTGCGTGTACATAGTTGCAGTTCAACAGTTTCAAGAGAACGCACAGTTTCAAGATAACGCGTTGAAAGAGTTTCAAGAGTGTAACATGTTTTTAGTTTGTTTTGGTGTTTAGGTGTTTTTGTTGTTTTCTTTCGTTATGGACTTTGAGATGAAGCTTTCGGACTTGAATCAATCGCGCCTCCCATTTCCGCATCGGTCTTGTGACACGTCGGCGTGGTGTCAGAAGGTTTTCTTGGCACATTGACATTCTTTGTGCGAGCACGGCGAAGACATGCCGCAGCCGTTTTTCGTCATTTCTCGAGTCCGCCTCGACGAGCCTCCCAGTTCCGCCGAAAAACCCTCAACCCATCGTCTCTCCCATGCCGGCTGCGCGGCCGTCCGGATCCCAAAAGTCTTGGATGAACAAAAAGGGACCCCAGGTGGCCGGTTTCTGTCTATAAAGACCGGTGCCTCATCCGTGGTCCGTAATATGCCTCAGAACCGGCTGAGAGAAATGGCATTGTCACAAGCAAACAGCAAAAGCCCAGTTCATTTCTGAAGGCATAGAGGGGAAAGCCAGCCCACCAATGCGCCTTTCAATTGGACTCACCTGGAGAATGGCGATGTAACCAAGACCATCCAAGACCTCTACTTTTGTTGTCGTAGCTCGATTGTTTTTGAACCACACATGTCATGATTCCCACACCCTCCCAATTCCCTGGGCTTCATACTGGCTGTTGCAGCCTTCCCTTCAGCCGCCGATGCTGAAAGAATGCCGTCGCTGACGCTATTGAACAACAGGATCAACAGGTCGTGCTGAAAGGCTCTCAAGAATTGGATTGTTTGTGGGAAAGAATTTGATCGTTTATGGAAAGAAAGGATGGCCTGAATGCAGAAGAACTGAATTGCAGATCGACGCAACGCACTTGGCCGGTCAATGAATCACTTGTCTAATGCTGAGCGAGATGTTATGAGGAAATATATATATATATATATTGGAGAGAGACCCTTTTTACAGACTTCCTGTATTGGTTATATGTTGCGCGTAGTGAGTCAGACTACCCACCGGACATCAAAAAGAGTTTGCTTTGAAAGCGCAGACACGTTCCGCTTGCGGCAACTTTCGACCAAGGCGATGTCTCATAGCTCTTGGCATGGTGCTGCTTTGCCGGGGCCGCCAGTGGCACTCCACCAGCCGATGGAGTAATCTAACCAAGAACAGGACTGCCGTGGCGCGGCCACGCCGCCCAGAGAAGCTTTGATCTCTATGAGGGTTCGGTCTCTCTTTAACAGGTTTCATTAGCCAAGCAGGGCGGACTAAATGGAAAGATGGCGGCCCAGAATCCCAGAACAGTCCAGGTCAATAAATGTTTGTCTCAAGAACGAATTCAACCAGGTGAGCTTGTGAACGTTTTAACTCTCGTGATGCTTGAAACCAGAGAGAGAGAGCAACGATTTCTGGTTTTTGCCGGTTGTTCTTTTGTTATGTGTTTAAATCTCCTCTAAGCGATGATATATAATCCATGCTTTGTAGTTGATGCTTTGCTTGCATGGGCTGGGAGGAGCGCAAGGGCATTGTAGCTTCCTACGCATATAAGGATCCTTGGGGACAGGCCGATTTTCCCTAAATTCGCAAAGGTAAGACTTGATGAACTCTCGAATCGAAGCGACTCCAGTTGGTACCAAAAGTACTTGGAAAGCATCATGCCAGTGTTTCATGGAGATTCCTAGTAAGGGTCTCTGAATAGTCCAGTCGGGATGTCTAAAAGGGCCCAGCTGTCTATACATCGGCTAGTCATCCCTGAGTCCTGAGGGGGCAAACAAGCAACACATTGACGTCACAGTTTCAACTATAGTGATGTTCAATTGGCTTTCATTGCGAAATCAATGTCCCAAAACCAGTTGGACAGCGAGTTCCAACCCGTCTACCATCCGGGCTCTGAGGTAGATGGACAGCGTTCGTACCCAGTTTTGTCGGAGTCCCGGTTCGGACGGGGGAAGCAGCACGGGACTTGAATGGAGACCTGGACTTGGGATGTGATTCTCATCCGTTTGAAGAAGGCCAGCTTCCCAAGCCGATGGTAGACTGGCAGGAATTCACCATTTGGTCTGAAGGGCGTACGCTGCGGGTGATGAATCGTACGCTGCGAATACTGAACTCCCAATAAATGGGGGAAACTGTGATTCTGTCGGGAGTCGGGACTGAAGAAGCCCGCAGCGAAGCAGTAACACGACCAATAAAAGAAGTTTCCAGTAACAGTTATGGCAATGCTGAAAAAGGAACTTCAACATGGCAGCTATCTTGTCTGTGCTCCATACCATCTCCACTCCTGCATACTGGACTGTGATGTACTCATCAGCAGGTCTTTGTTTCCCGCTGCCCGTGCCAGACAGACTGAGGGCGCACCAGCCAGATCTTTGACCTTGAGGAGATGTTGGGTGATGAACCCCCCCAGGTAGACAGTTCTAGCGAGACTTGACTTTGGGTTACAAACTGAATTGTTCGAAACATGTACTGTATGACTGTATATTTGGTGTATACTCTCCCAAGTACCTTGAAATTGAATGGATATATACCGTAAAAGAGGTTCCTCTGAAAGAAATGAACTCAAAGACCATGCGTTGGACATATGTTTCTCTTTTAGGTAAATGCACCATGGACTGAGGGCAGGTGCTGTCGTCCTTCCAGTTTTTAAGTTGGCCTGGCAGTCAACGAAGAACCTGGCCCCGATTTGATTCAAGTCATGAAGAACCCCTGACAGCCAAGGACTCTATCCCAGCACCACTGTCAAAAAACCCTTGTCCTGTCTTGTTATAGTCAGTCTCACCAACTGCACTACATGCAGCTCATAGAGCGAATAGAATGGCCAGCCATTGCATATAATGATTCTAGTCATTGAAGGGAAACATCAACGAGGTGACCAAGATTTGTATACTCTGAGTATAACGCCCCACCAATTTGAGCACCATCGTCTTAAGTGTCGTCATGGGCGAAGATGCGGCGGCACTGGAGGAGGTCTTCCTTGAAGGATTTTGCCGGGCCTCGCCGGCCAGTTGAACGACATCGGGTTGTGTCTCACCTTTCGGTGGATGACTCGAGGATTTGCCTGGAAAACCAGACCTGTAGCTAAACTGGGTTGCAGGTGAGTGCAGCTGAGATTTTTTTCCAGAGGTTCTTCATATTATCGAGCGAGCAAGGCTTGTTGGCAATCTTGTTGAGGCTACCCTCCCTGTACTGTCTATGATTGAAAACTCAATAGATTTCAATTGTCAACCATATGTTCGCAATGAATCAACACATGCAATGTGGACGTCCCCTTTGGACAAGTTTATGGCCAGCTTAGAAGACTTTACGTTCCATGCTCTTCAAAATGTTCACAGGTCTATTGAAGTGAACAGTTCCACACAATATCAGGAGATCATTCCATCTACAACACCCCAAGAATGAATGCCCCTCCAAGAACACTTCAGCTGCCAGTTGAAATCTCCACAAAAGGTCCTTCCCTACCTATGTCCAACGGCCTCCCGCCCCGACCTGCCAGGGCTGACATGTCACAGCTGGAGGTGGGCACAATCTGTGTCTGTCCAAACATTTGGCCAAGAACCAGCAAAGGTCCAACAATAATGAACCGAGGATCCTACTGCAGCAAGTTCTGATTCATTTCTGAGACGCTTGACCAGACCCTTTAAAGAATATGGGTCGAGCTTGGTGGACGGATCATGTTTTGGCCGCAGCGATTTGATATGGTCCTGGTGAACAAGTGGGCTGCATGGACACATGTTCTGTTGCACAGAGCCCTTTTCAGCCATATTTCAAGACATCTTCTGTTCAGTTAGCGCTCGGCTCTTGAGGAGGTGATGAAAGATCCCGAGAAGGTTAAGCGCCTCGCAGGAAGAACGGGAGTTTACCTTGGAGTGTCATTGAAAACACCACTTTCCTATATAAGATGGAACTGTTTCCACACTGTACGTTGGCCCACACAGCGAAATATGTAATATATAGCTTAACATGGACCATGGCAGAGGGTCTTTTGGAAGAAAAGGGGCGGCAGTGTGGGTGCCTCAATGGCATCTCTCCCGACCATTGTGTTTGGACAGAGTTATATAGTCATTTTTTTTACATGTTCCTTTTATAATTTTTCAATGAGCGTAAGTGGTAAGTGTGGGGTTTCCACAGTTGTTGGGTGATGGGTTCAAGGAGACAAAAACAACCAGAAACAGACCAACCATGCAGCTATCGGCAGGGCCGTTCTTGACAAGCAGGGTATGTCACACCGAGGTGGATTTGTGGTTCACACCTGCGAGCATAGAGATTCTCACTTTTCTTGGGTCTCCATGACAAGCTGTTGCACATCCTCTAGTCGAGATCTGCCAATCTCGGCAGAAAGAGCTAAATCCAGGGCCACCGGCGTTGCTGGTGTTTTTTTCCTTCCCCTCCGGCAGTAGGGTGGATGAAGGTTGAAGATATAGACGACCTGCTGTTAGTGTTGACTTGTGATTTGGTTGTGGGTATCCACCCATGGCTTGATCCACACAGCACTAGGGAAGTTGGTGGGCTGCTGGTATCTCCATTCGCCATGGTCTCCAGGGCCATGGTCAAAACGGTCAAAACACCCGGCGGTGACTGGTGCATGATGTCGGGTCAAGAACTGCAGTGGTATTGAACCAATTGAATCCATTTGATTTTCCAAAAATCCAGTTTAACCAGTTGAACCATTTTATTTTCTTTGAACCATTTGGTATTTCAACCAGTTGAACCAGTTAAACTCAGTTGAACATTGAACAAGTCCCTTGTTGGCAAGTTTCTTGAGCAAACATGTACCACTGACAGTTTGTTTTCTGGAGGCCTTTTTTGTTTCTTTGGGGACCTTTACATCCAAAAGTCAATCAGATTTGATTGCACCAGTCCGCTTTCTTATTTGTCTTGGAACTCAGGGAGATGCAGAAACAAATTGATGAGCTCATGAAGGCCAAAACCAGTGTTTCTTTCTTTCGTTTCGGGGTGTTGGGAGCGACCAGACATGAGGTCTCTGAAAGATTTCTCCCACAGAGGTCTACTGTTTGAAGAGGGAGGAGGGTGTGGGAAACTGACATTCAAAAACCCACGAAGAGTGACAATTCCTTGGGGAAGACCCTATTCTGTTGACCTTCAGGCTTTTTGAGCGGCACAGGTGATTGTACGAGAGTGGGTTGTTGAGGAACCCGAGTTTGTTCACTTGGGAACCTGGGGATCCCGAATAGACATGGTGGTGTCTGCGACATTTCTTGCGGCTTAGAGAGGTGACTTATGCCTTATGTGGGCAGGAAGCAGTGTATACATGCGGTGTATACATGTGGCTGCCGGCAGCACCACGTGAGTTCAGAACCAATGAAAGGACCTTTCAACGAACCACATGAGCGACCAATTTCTTAGACCAACGACACGAGACCAACCACGACCTTCAATGCAGCGACGTCGTAGGTGTTTTTGTTGGCTCTCGTTTTGGGGGGCATGTGTGTTTACGGGGTATCCTCATTTGGGTGTTTTTGGTCTATTTTCCTTTTTCCAGGGGAGGTGGAACTGGGAGGTCTCCCTATGTATATATACACGCCCATATAGGTATGAGGCACCCATGTTTTCTTGGATGGGCTCCCTTTGTATTGTCTTCCCCACATTTGTTGAACCAAAGGTGCCGTGGTCATGGTAGACTTCCAAGACAGGTACAGCAGCTTGAGACTAGATTGCTGTAAGCACCTGAAGTTGTATACGACACACTTGCCCATGTTTCTCTCGCACCCCTAGAGGGAAGGGTAGAGGGAAGGGGATGCAGTTAGAATCTATATATATATATAAACTAAAATATATACAGTATACTGCACATAGTTTCTTGCAAGAGCTTTTGTTGCAAAACAAATCCATTGTAAGACAAAAGCATTCAAATATTCTTCTCCATGTTTACAGTATCCAACATTGACCGCATACGGGACACATCTTGTTAGCCATTTTGGGCGCTCCTGAGGGCACCCCTACAGGGAAGGGGATGCAGTTAGAATACAAACATAGTCCCCGTCTTGCCTGGGCAGCAGACTTCTCCAATAGCTCGGTGGTTGCCCGTACATGGGCCGACGCTGAATTCATCGTATGTAAAGGATATTGAAAGTTGTAGCACATTCTTTCTACAGTGTGATGCAATACGGTATACTGTTGTACAGTATGTGGACAGCATCACATACAGTACTCACTGCCACTGCACACAGCTTTGAGCGCACGCTGGAGCAGAGGTTCACGCATGGCGTCTCCATACAATCAGTATTCTATTTGCACATGCCATATTCTATTTGCTAATGTCAAAACCCTGCTCTCTGAAAACGCAAAAAACTTGTTCATAAATCCTATGGTTTCAATATTCTAAGTGCTGGTCTCCTAGTGTAGAGAGTTTTCACCCTCCACAGTCCAGGATTCTGCCCATGCATTCTGGAGGTTGTGTTCATGTTTCACAGAAGCACACAGTCATTGAACCACATGGGTTCCCCGGGTTCCCCCCAAACGAATGATATTCTTGCCACGTGTTTTTCCCTCCAACTGCAGCCGACGAATGGTCGTACGCCGACGAATACGTGGAGGATCCGCAAAAGAAGAAGGCCGTTGAGGTGCTTGGCCGTGGCCATTCGGCGATTCGCCACGCGCGGCAGATGGCGTGCGCGGCCGCTCCCAAGGGCCACTCTGGTACGTGCTCAAAACCCTGACTGATCTGCTCAAGTAGTATGGAAGCTGCTTAGGATTGTGTATATTTGTGTTCTACTTTATATTACCTGGGGGCCCTTGGAGACCAACCATTAGCTGAAGACCACAAGCCGATCGGCTTCGGCTGATCGGCTTGTGTACCACATACTTCTTTTGCCGGGGGGTAAAGGTTTACAATCCTGTCGAAACAACTGCGTGGTTCTCTTCGGATTCTTTGACCCACTTGGTTGGTCCAGTCCGGGGCGATCGGCGCGATAACCTGGGCCTCTTGGCTGGATAGCGGAAGACTGTGCTGGCAGTGAGATAACATACATGGATTTTATCCCCTAAATGTGTCTTGGGGCTCCTGCAAATAGAACCCGATGCTAAAAATCCACTTGTTTTCCGCTACTGACTACTGACCAGCGCATGGGTTGCTTGCAAGCACGGCACGTTGACGCTCCGGTGCAGGAGTATCAAAAGATGACCGAACAGGCGGTCGAGAAGTTGAGAGACGACCCTGAACTGAAGGAGAGGCTGCCATTGGACAACCTGGGCCCGACCGGACATGGCGGGACTGGGCGGGGTTCCATTTTTCAAGAACCAGATGACAAGGGTCTCTGGTCAGACAGACATATTTGTAGGCAGTCTCCAGGACCTTTGAGGCATTCAAAAGATTGTTAGGACGTGCGCTCCTAGTCATCCTAGGCAAGCAGATTAAGTGGTCTCAATAGGAGATGGGTTCATGTCCACTTCCATGTTGCTCATCATGCCGCGCGCTCGAATAGAATCTTGGATGGTTGTCCTCACCAGTCTACCGGTGAATCCGGCATGCAGGACTGGCCATGAGTGTAGCATCACTGGATTGTGCAAGATATCAAATTGAGTTTGGGGTAAAGTGCTGGGGAAGAAGGGTAAAACCAAAGCTGCCACTACTAATGATTCTTACAGGTTAATTACCGAGTTCTTTGTTGTTGTGCGACATTGCTGCAACTCTATGTGGTGATATGCTAGACATGTGCTCTATGCTGTATGTGCCACGCTTTGCTCGGCGCAGGATTTCTTCGAAGATGTGCAGAAGAACGGGATTTCGGCCATGAAGAAATACGAGAATGATGAGAGGCTACTGCATCGGTGAGGGTGGCGGGTGTTTCCAGTGACAGGTGGCCAAGGAGAAATTGGCATTTGGAGCAAGCTCATTGTTTTAGGCATTTTTCTGAGCCGCACCCGAGGCAAATCTCGCGGAATCGACTCCTTGGAACATGCACCAGCCAGTGTTCGTCATGGCTAGCCTCAAATGATCCTGAAGGTTAATATATGGGAACTGGGAAGACAGAAGCATGGATAGATAAACAACAGAAGTCCACGAGTCCCTTTGTTTGCAGCGGTTCCCGAAATCGATTTGACCGGGTCGTTCGACCGGTGCGATCGCTCGAGTACGAATCGTCACACATGTGGGAAGTGGACCCCCCTCTGTGTCCAAAGGACCTAGGTTCTGAGTGCTGTGTGTCTTTACCTTTGCCCACTGGGATTGAATCCAGGAAGTTCGTTCGGTTCATTTCTTCATTTTGGGAGACGTTCGTCGGTTTACTCATGGGGTAGAAGAGCCCTTGAATACCGAGACGCCCAGCTGCAGGATTCTTGAGAAGTTCTCCAGAGCCACTGGAGGCCGACCGAAACGCCGCACCGGAAATCGAAGGAACGACCGTGTGTCGTTCTCTAAGCCAAGGCCAGCGGGAACCTTAACTGGGAGTACTTGCGCTAGATGAAAAATCGAGGGAGAGCCACCTTATCCTGCACTTGACTTGTGAGATTTGTGAGGCTTTTGATTTCAAGGCCACTGTTCCGTTGACGTTCTTGGAAGTCAACTGTTCACTGGTCTACTTCGATTCCTCATGTTTATTTGAAGAGTGTGTTGGTCACTATGGTCGGTGTTCCAGAACAACTCAGGCTGGATGGTTGGCAATCGACAGATCCCCTTCCCCCACTCTCTCTCTCTCTCTTGACCTATTCTACATCTATCTCGTACAGTATGCAGTGCTGACATGCGTTATGAAGAGCAATGGCTAGCAGTCAGGGTAGCTGTCCTATGCTGACTCAGAATCAGAGATCGATAAGGGCCATATCAAGGATCTCTCTCTCTCTCTATATGCAAATACAAACATCGATCTGAATCTCAACCTCGCAAATATATATATATATATATATTGTTTTTTCTTGGTCACTCGTATGACGCTTTTCGATGTTTTGTTTTTGAGCGCCGTTATGACGCACAGAATCGGAGTCTGTGCCTGCGCACTCGCGTTCCAACGCCGCGGCGTTCCAACGGCCAGGTGTCCAGGCCTGGATGAATCAGATGAGCCCCGGGATGCCAGGCGTAGGGCCTCTCAGATGGAGTGAGACCTGAGACGGAGTGAAGTGTGAGTGGGTGGTGAAGAAGATTTCTTCGTGCAAAATCTGAACGAAGGAAGAACACGTTGTGGATGAGTCAAAGAAATACTGGAGTGAACTGATCCAAACTGAGAGCAGGAGGCGAGTGAAGCTTGATTCGAGGGCACCGACAAAGACGCTGTAGGGAGGTGGTTGGCATTGGTAAAAGGACAAGGCTCGTCTTAGAAGAAGTCTTTTTGGGGCAACTGGCTGCCATGGGAACGCGGATCGTGGGGAAGTTGATCAGATTGAGCTATGATCCTGATGATCAACTTCCCCACGATCAATCTGACCAACGGATTATTTTCTGAATGATGATTACACTCCGGAAAACTAATATGGACCCTGGCTGTCTGGCCTCCTGGAAGATTGATTTCCTCTACCAACCAGTGGTTTTCAGGGTCCATGGGATCGTCTTCCAGGGTGTATATCTTTCTCCTTACCCAGTTCTCCCTCTCCACCACCTCTATTGCATCTCACTGCTCACTGGACCCAGCAGCCAGAATCCAGGCTGTAAGCCGTTGATCAGATCGTGGTTCTTTGATGAATCCTTCTGATGTTGTGCTCAGCGGTGAAGACGGTGAGCGCATCCCAAGCGCTGGAGTGGAGCTTCTGGTGCTCCATGCCAGCCAGGGTGTTAATGGATTCGATAGCAGTTGTCAAACATGGGCATGGACATTGGTGCTGAGGCATAGATCATCCAAGAATTCTAGAAATACCCAGATACCCAGTGCAAACGCCACAGGATTTCATTTGCAACTGGTGAGTTATTTGTCAATGGCAGAGACGAAAAGGGACAGAAATACTGTTTCGAACCCCTGCCAGTGATGAGGACCGAGTTGGATCGAGCAATCTTTGATGGACCATCTTCTGAACACCCAAAGTGGAGCTTTTTCGGACCAAAACACTCAACCCCGTCGCGCGTGCGCGGCCCAGATGCCGCCTCGCCCAGCAACTCCACAGTACAAGCCGCTGGCCCAGTCAGCGACATCAGGGAGATGACCCCAAAGGGCTTTCCGTCGATGGCCTGGGCAACCAACTTTCGAGAGGAAGAAGACCTGAAAAGGTGTTCGTTCTTCTCCTTCAAGGGTTATCATGTGAGTGTTTTTTTGTTTATTATCACATATATATATATACACATGAGGTGTTGGCGTGCCGTCCGAGCTTATGCTATTTGCTGAGAATAATTGGTTTTGATTCACTTGGGTTTGATGCAAGAGCACCTCTTACAATTATATATAGATAAAATATTTCCCCTTTAAAGGCTTGCATGGTGGGAGCTGGAACAGCTGGTGTTTCCCTCCCACACACACACCACACACCTGTCAGCAGGGGTCAGCAACAAGTCGGTCCATTGGTTCATGCCAACGGCGTTAAACATGATCCATTGGGGTGTGTAGGTATTTTTTGGGGGACCTCCCACCCATGGGTGAGTTTTGGTCCATCTTCCGAACCAAACCCACGGGGGTTGGAAGGGTGTTCCGAGGTTTCGGTCTTGTCTGATTTCTTCATGGTGCCAAGGCAAAATGCCTTTGGACACCCTCTTGCCTTGTCACGCTCAGTCGCAATGAGTCAGTCTTCTATGTATTAATATACATATGCATATACATATACATATATATTAGACAAAGAGAGAGAGAGAGAGATACATACCCAGATCACGGACACGGTGCCGTCGATTCTTCGGAGATGGGTCTGGAAGAGCCTGGGCCCAGAGTGAGTGCTGCTTCCTCTTCGAAGTGGTCGTTTCAGATCCTTGTCTCAGATGGTTGATCCTCCCAGCACTGTTCAGACGATCCCATGGCACCCTTATATTGGAGGTTTTAGGATGGCTTTTAGGAGGTTTCAGATGATGACACCGATGGCCCAGATGCATCGGATGACTGTCTCACCCCAAATCCATCCACCGAAATCCTGCAGCCGTGGATGGGGTCGTTAGAGGAGGCTTCGGTGCGACACCCACCGAGGCCTGGGGATGAGGTGATCATTCGAGGCCTGGCGAAGGCTCCCGAGCTCAACGGCAAGAAGGCGCAGCCTTGTCTGCGGGAGAGGTGAATGGGTAGGGACGCTTTGGGATTTTTGGGTAGCCTTGTGATTTGATGCGTGAACATCCAGAAGCAGGGTTGGCAGTTGGCCGTTTGGTCTTGCTCGAATGCAGCAAGAGGACAGGCCAAGTCACCCCACTGCTTCGGAGGCCAGGAGCCCTGGCCCCGAGCCATCTGCGCGATGAGGCGATGGTGGTGCCACCCACTGCTGAGGAGAAGAAGACCCTGGAAGGTCCGGGTGGCCCTGGAAGGTGGTGAGGTCAGTGCTTGGTGCTGAAGCAAACATGGAGGCCTCACCAGAGACGCAATTCTCCAAAAGGGTAGCTACAGAGATCTTTAGACCAGCCCGGTTTTGGGGAGCCAGGGCGCTGTGCGAGCCTGGTGGCACCAAAGCCTCAGTTGAGCATGCCAAAGATGTCGCCTTCGTATTGAATGAAATTCTTTCACCAGAAAACAAAAGATATTTGAACAGCACAAATCTCAAGCTTTCCTTCCTAAAGTGATTAGAGTGGGAATGATCCTCCAGTCCAGATGATTTCCCCAAAGATTGTGCAAGCCAGGCATAGGGAAGAGTCTGGGTTATACAGCAAGTTATACGGCTATACAAGCATGCAATCCTACAGGCACTTGAATGGCAAGATTTGCCGGTCTGGGTCTTTTGGTGTTTTGGTGCCATCACGATTCCACGGAAAAGCAGCGTTTGGCGTTTGCCCTGTTTAGTCGTCCTGCACAGACGACTATATACTGTGTGTATATATATACGGTATATAAATTGGATGGCTTTGGCCAAGGGCCAGGTAGATTTTCACAGGGGGGGAACAGTTTATGTTGAACTCTAGTAGTAGGCTGCAAGGGATTCTACTGGAGCATTGTTGGAAGAACAGCATCCTGAAATACATGAGAGGAAGGTAATATCAATATGTATCATATCAATGGATCTGTCATCATCTGACTATTTGCTGAGTCCAGGGGCACATTTCACCAGGTCCTTTAGCTGAGTCCCTTAGCTGCTCTCTTAGCTGCTCGCAAGAACCGCTGGATGCTCGGAGAATTTCTTCTGGATCAGACCTTTATCCCACCCGGCTTGGCCTTGCTTCCTTGCAGCTTCCCTGCAGCGTCACGCACGCGTGCGTCACGCACGCGCCATGGTGGTGCAGCAGGTGGCACAAGGTCGGTGGCAGGTGCGGGCGGGCGGTGTTCCGGCAAGGTGAAAGGTGTTCAGCCGGCAGCAAGTGCTGGTAGACTGATTGAATGCGCAGGTGCAAACCATCAGGTTTTGATGAGTCACATCCCCATCCGTGACTCTGCGTATCTCTGCGTTGGGCCTCTCCCTTTTTACCTGTAATAGCAATAGCCAGTAAACACATTTTATAACTATCTTAGAGGAAGGCCTGCAGCCTAACCATCATCATCCACTGAAACCTGGAAAGAGGACAGACCCAACAGTATCTCACTGCGTATCCCTGCGAGAGGTTGGGATTTTTTCTCTCCTTGTTCCTGAGATGTGAGGCCCGGTTTTGACGTGTTGGGTTGGTGAAATGCGGGTAACTCTCTGTTGTTTGAAGGCATCCGGGAACAGTGTTCAACAGGATTCCGAAAAGTGTAGCAGACGACAAGCGGTGGAAGCTAGACACCACAACTTGCATCCCTGTGTATGGATTTCATAGATGATGTGCAAAAACAACATATACGATACCCTGACGACAGGTAGAGGAAGAGCCTCAAAGCATCGCAGATCCGGCCACAGAAATCCTGCTCTTTCCAGGTGACTGGGCAGGGCCGCAGAGGCACACCACAAGGACCATACCGGGTAGATGCAGAGGGGCTCGAAGGGACTAGAATGGTCTCCTGAACTGATTTCTGAGTATTGGCTTTCCTACTTGTCTCACCTTCTTCTTCTTCCTCTTCTTCTTGAAACCGCGGTTTGCTGGACATAGGCGCACGGCAACTCCCCAACCTGGATCATCACCATGTAGATGAGGAGCTTTTTCACAGCCGGTCCAGGCTCTTCATCCAGGCCGTGGCGGCCCTGGCGTAAGGGCCTCCAGCAGCTCTATGAGGGTCGGGCGTCGAGGTGGGCGGCGCCGAGCGCGTCGTGGAACCGGTCGGGGACCCGAGTGGCACGGAGTGTTGGACCAAAGAGGACCGAGTTGTCTCAAGTGCCTCCGACCGGGTCGAGGTGAAAGCCTTGAGACATTTGAACATACCAACCACTCATCCAAGTGCAAGAAAGCTAAGAAAGCTTTTGGGAGCGCCCAACGTTGGGTTCTGGTCAGATTGGTGTGTGCGAAAATCGACCTGGCGAACTTTCGGACGAAGACTTCGGGAGCAGCAGCCAGCTTTTGAGGCAGAAGGAGCAGCGAACCTCCAACGTGTCGTGAGCGAAACTCATTTAGTGAACATACCCTTGGGAGTTTTTCTCGCGGTGCGTGGCTGGAAATTTCATCCTAATGGAGCCAATCTACTTGACCTGCCGACCATTTCATGTCTGGAACGTTGGATGTGAGCGTGTTGCCTGTGTTTGATGTGACGACTTCCCCACTCGAACACTTTGCTGAGTGGGGAGAATGACATTTAAACACATGTATGCATGCATGTTTCAATATTTGTGTAGTTCGCGACTTTCAACATTTTGACATACCACTCCCGCATTGACGCCCCATCCCGTCCTGGAGCACCCTCCAGTTTCGCAAAAAGAGCGGCGGCCCCTTCTGTTTCACCAGGGCGGCGCCGGACTCCGTGGGGCTCTGCATCACCAACAGCAGCTTGGAGCAGTCTCGAGTTGTTGGAAAGCCTGACCAGCGCATGACTCCGGTTGATCTGGACTCCAAAAAGAGGCTGAGCTGGTTAATGCGGAACAACAACAACATACAACAACTGTATAGTCGGTATAGTCATAGGATATATTATTTGAAGTATCAACATGCATCTAAACCGATTGCAACCTACAGTATCCACTGCCCGCGCGCCGCACCAGCCAAAGTCTCCGAGCACCCACCTGTTTTAAAGTGGCTATATGTGGCTATTCCATTTTTGAGGTATCTAAAACTAACAATACTTGCAACAGTCATACTATTGGTGTATGATAGTATGATAGTGCATGTTTTTCCCAAACAGTGTGGGTGGACACACTAGGGGTTCTTACGGTAGGTGTAAAGCAGGTGTGCTTAGATAGGTGTGCCGCGCGGGTGTGTCCGGCTAATTCACTGCTATTTACAGTACATTCATGCCTCTCGAACTCCTCCAAGTGCATTTCGACTGCGCAGGCTCACAAAATCTGCCTGCCGGCGGGGGATCAGAACCTCAGTTCCCTCCAGATCCTAGCTGTAGTTGAACAGGCTTTTCAAGACGCAACTCGTGGGACCCGGAAACTCACAGAGGCCGAGAAGGCCCAGTGGAAGTTGATGGTCAGTGCAACTTGCATGAGGCTTGGTGGGCGGTCGATGTTTACAGCTCCTACATTGACGCGTGCAGATGTTGGTGCAACAAGAAGTGGTGATCCAGGAGGAGCACACAGCATGAAGTTGAAGTTGAAAAGGAATCAAGTTATAGATCAAGGTTCTGTTTTCGATTTGGAGATGCTACCATTGGCAACACAGCAGAAGATGCATGCAAGGCTTGTGGGCATGAAGGTGACAATCCGCTGGACAAAGAAGAAGTTACAGACTCACAGTTGACCTGCCTTTACCACAAGCCTCAGTCGGGACAGACACCATTCGTTGATATGGCAGTTTGGGGTCCACATGGTGAGAGGCTGGCCAGGGCAATGAAGTTTGTGAGTCACAGTGGCGAGACGGCCAACAGGGGCCTCAAGCCTCGACTCCTGGGAGGAAGCCTGGGGGATCTTTATCGGACTGCATCGTTGATGACAGAGTTGGCCACGGCTGCAACATTGGATCGCTACACCTCGGAGTTTAGAGCCAGGGTCTTCATTGCACCCAGACATTTGGCATCTTGCTGCACACGCTGACATTCGCTGCCGGACGGAGTTTTGGGTCCAGGAGGGCAGGAAACGGGAGGCGTGCCACGCAAACCACCTAGCATTGTCAAGCGACAATTCAAGCCAACCTTCGAATTCAGTCACCCGGGCCAGTGCGAGCAATGCTGAAATTTGGGAAAGAGTTTGAGATATTGGCAATGCTGTATGCCACGAACTCGGCAAAAGCAGCACCGGCTCGTCCGCCAGGTCCCAGTGCAGAAGAACCAGAAGGATCCAGAAGATTTTCATCCAAAGCCACACAAGGTTTGCGAAGAGAACCTGCTGGCGTCCAGATCAGCACAGTTGGCTTTGATTATTAATAGAGAATCTGGAGAGCTCCTACATCTGGTTGTATGAGCCAGCGAAACTTGTTTCAGCTAGATGCAGTGAAATTGTGGACAGCAACAATACGTTGTGAACAGTTGGCACAGTTGACATTGGTTGGCTGTGATTAGCAATTTCAACATTGGCATGAGTTGGACTGGCTTAGACAAAAGTTGCCAAATTTGTTTCATTGCGATAGCCATGAGCGTGGGCTCTGGGGGTCGTTGTTGAAGTTGGTGCAGCTTAGTCGAGACCCTGACATGGAGGCCGCAACCTGGCCACGGCTTGGAACCCCGCTGGGAATAGAGAACAAGGTTCATCCAGGTGGACCATTTCCACATATCTCCACCTCTGGATGAAGACAGCAATTGGGAAGAGCAGAGGAAGCTGGACTCGCTGAAGCCTTGCACGGGGCACTTTACAGCTACAAATCCGGTGGGGAGTCTAAGGATGCTGCCGATGCTTTGTTCCGAAAAGAACTTGAGAAAGGATTCGTACATTGGAGTAACAACAAAGCAGAGCTAGAAAAGACGCATGGTTGTTTGGTGCAACCATCCATTGGCTACATTGCAAAGATCAAGCTTGATTGATCAGTCAAAGGACGACTGGTGCACGAGTTTAGGCGGAGTCATGTGAGCACATCGAGTTTGACAGTTGCCGCGTTTGAAGGACGCTGTAGAAGACACGCTGAGACGATTGGAAGTCAAAGAGAGTCGAGAAGTGGTTCAATTTATGAGCCTGGATTTTGCAGATACTTTCAAACATCTACGAGTGAGGCCCAAATGAGATGAGGTATCTTGCTGGAACAGCGCTTGGTGGATACTTTGTGTGCAACACAGTGCTATTCGGCAAAAGAACTGGGCACTTAGTCTGGGGTCGTATAGCTGCGTTGATAGCCAGATCTACGCAGTGCTTCATAAAGACAGGCGTCGAACGCAGATCTTTGTCGATGACCCGTTGTTGGTGGGAAGAGGCGCAGTGCAGCAACTTACAAGCTTGTACAACATTGCGTTGATGGGGTGGTCAGCAGTGGGGTTGCGCTTTGCTTGGCCTAAGGGCACTTTGGGAACAGAAGGCGAGTGGATTGGTGCAAAGATCGCCGTGGACAATGAACGCTTGACAGTTACAGTGTCGGTGACGGCAAGCAAACTAGAAGAACGGAGAGCTTTTGCAAGCTTGAAGACCAAGCCATTGATTTAAGCGCTGCAGAGGTTCACTGGGACGATGTCGTGGGCATTGGGGTTTTCTGCCCCAGCGCGCTACCTTGGCCTCAAAGCCGGAGAAGTTGCAAGGCCAACCTATGGTCTACTACAGGCAAGTATAGCCGGCGCTGAACTGGATCCAAAGTATCTTGTGGAAGTGTTGCCCTTATGGTTTAGAGACCTTGGCCCTGCATTGGAGGAGGAAACGACATGACTTCCCACCCTGCGTTGTTCCGCTGACCAAGGGGAATCTTCAAGAGTGTCGCCCAATTGTTCAGCACCTACACTTGGCCGCTCAGGAGTTGGCAGTGTGTCAGAGCAATTTGTCAAGTCCACTGCCACCACTCAGGTCCACGCGTCGCCCAGCACATGCGCCGTCCTCTGTCTCTCCAGTGTCATCAGTGTCCCGTAAAATAGGGATTGCTTTCACTGACTGTCCAACGAGAAATTCTGCAGCTGAGGCTCCAAAAACCACTGCTTGATGGAAGAAACATCATAGGACGGGGAAGGGGTGGCAGTTGGGTAGCAACATTTATTGTAAGATTTTGATTTGAGTTCCATTGTGTGGCCAAGTTCATTTGGTTTATGAGAACAGTGAGAGTGGGAAAGGAAAAACAAGGAGCAGACCTTGTAGTTGATAGAAAACAAGGTTCGCTTGTTGCAGTCCGACCCTTGAACCTTTGCTTCCATGAACAATCAGTTTTCCTTGTATCAATTTTCTGCCGCCCACAACAGGCCTTTCTGTAAACAAAATAGATTGCTTGCACGCAGCCACTATCAAGACAATTGAGCCCTTGGCGGAACAGAAAATCATTGAAAGATGATCTTTGTTGTGGGAGCCCAGGCCTCCCTCCTCAGTAGATCAACAGAGGGTGGCTTCGCAACGGTCATCACCTTGACCCACCATGCGGCTAAGATCTCCAGCGCTGTAGCATTCAAAGACATAGCATGAACACTTTTGAGTCCAACCAATGTATTAGCTGCCCATTCTCGGCGTCCATGACCCGAGCCTATAGGGTGGAATTCTCCCATAGGTTGGCAAGCTCTCCAAAGGGATATCCCTCGTCATCGGCCCAATCGACCCCAACCGACTCACTCGCCGTCGTGGTGACTGGGTATCAGCCAAAACCCCATAGATTGATTCAGATTGATCTTCCTTTTCAATATGGCCGAGGAAGTTGCGCGATAGGCGCAAACACACACACAGTCCTCATAACATCCTTGCACACAGACACTGCCAACTTCATGGAACTGACAGTGCGCACTGGCGGCGATACTGGGTAGCATAGCAAGTCCCTACTAGGTTCGCAGAGAAGTCACATGAAGTCACCAAGGTAGAATGGGCAGCGAGAGCAGCGAGATTCGCTTACACATCTTTTGCTAGAGGGCCAGTGCAAGGCTTCCACCTCCTTTTTACACGGGAGGACAACGACCACAACGACCCCGACAAGCATCAAGACCACGTCAGCCGCGTCCCCAAATTGTTCAACAGGCAGCCAACATACGGGGCAACAACAGTGGCCGTGCACGAAGGAGGCCATGATCGCCAGCCAATTCCGAGGAGAGATGGGGACAGATCTCGAGAATTTAGATTTCAGTTTTGTCGCTTTGTGCTTGAGCTTGTTGTTTTCACGAACATTCTTGACTCTACCAAAAGTGCCGGATTTGTCAATATTCGGCACTTTCCTCATTCCCCAAATTCCAGGTTCTTTCAGCCGACAACAAGTAACTTGCTGGCATGTCGTGTGAGTCTGCACTTCCGCAGCCGTTTTTCAGGATGCACCGCAATTGCAACGGTTTAAACACATTTGGACAAGGTGGCCGGGTCTGAACATGCGACCCACATCGCCTCCAGCGTCATCAGCACGCCCACTGGTGGCAGAAGTCACTTGGCAAGAATGCCCAGGACAGCTGCCAGTCGATGCAGCTCAGAGTTGCGATGCTCAACCATTTCATCCAGAGTGCAGGGCATATCATGTGTGCCCACCCTCTCCTCCTGTAGAAGGGGGAGAGACATCAGAAGATGATGAACAGGAGGAAGATGACGGCTGGTGATTTGTGAGCAACGTGGTCAAGACAGAAGTCAAGGAGGAACCTGACACGGAAGAAAGGTCAGTTCAAGCGCTTGAGTCACCGGCCAAAGTTCCCAAAGCGTCACCTAGGTGCTTTCAAAGTATATACTTGAAGAAAGGAATAGTGGCGGCTGACCCTAAAGCCATAGAGGCCCATGGGGAGCCTCAAGGCTCGGAAGGGCTGGCGGCTCCTGGAACTCCCTCTTTTCGAAAGACGGAACCAGTGGCCAAGCCCTATAGCACAGGCTCAGCAGCCAAGGCAAAGTTCAAGACCCGGACCTCTTCAAGAAGGCAATGGAGGATTTCCAATCAGACAAGTTCGCCGCCTCCAGGACAGTGCTCGGGCAGTATCCTCTCACACCAAAACATGTGGATGCTGCTGGGGCCCTGCTCCAGACTGCAGTGGGCACTGCGGGCCTCAACTGCAAGCGCCAGATCGCAGTGGGCCCTCCCGGACCTCCACAGCAAGCGTCAGAGCGCACCTCAACAGCAAGCTCCCGGACTTCAGATCGCAATGGGCGGTGTTGGACCTCAACAGCAAGCTCCGGATCGCAGGGCGCTCCCGGGCTTCAACTTCAAGTTCCAGATTGCAAGTGCTACTGCCAGAAGATATGCCACAAAGGATGCTGAAGATATCGTCACTCGAAGTAAATGTATTTTCTCAACTTTGTTGAAGAAAATCCGGTCTCGGTGCCCGAAAACATAGTCCACCCCGGGTCTATGAAGTTGCTACTTACATCAGCGTGTGGTTAGTATCTAGATAGTGTGGTTATTG
>CAXAMN010023373.1:671806-696008 GCA_963970005.1 Durusdinium trenchii | reverse complement strand
AGCATATAGCCCTGCAGCGTGTGTAAGATTATAGTAACTACAACTGTGATACTTAATAAGTAGGACAGTAAGTATACATACTAAGTCCAGCAACCGAAGATAGATAAGTAGCACAAGTACAACATTAAGTCTGCTAACTACTTAGTAATCCCTGCAACTACATAGTAAGCACTACGCCCATGTAAGTAGGTTGTTTTCGGCAAACCTGTTGCATGGTGATAGCAAACGGGTCCTCATTGGGGAGTGATAGGTTGTTCCATGGCGGAAGACACCGCGAAACACCAGTGGAATCAGGTGCATGTGAGAAGGCTGGGCAGTGGCGAAAGGCCATGTTCGCACTTCGAGACGCTGGAGATTCTCAGGCGACTGGCGCCAAGTTGAGTGGGACTAACGACAGCAAGATGTGCCCAACAAGAGACAAAAAAACACAAAACACATTTTCTTGTCAACGTGAACTGAGACCTGCTTTGTCATTTTCTTTGTTTCGATATGTCAACCCCCACCTGAGAGCCACCTTGGGCAGGTCTCCCCCGACGAGTTTTCCTGGAGCCCCGTTTTGCGGGGCTGTAGCAGTTGGCCGCAGGCTTGCGTGCCTTGGCTGGTTGGGGTACAGGTTTGATGAGGATGGAATTGGTGTGATTTTTGGAGGATGTGAATTTCCACACTGCCCACAAATCAGCATGTCTTAGTTTCTTTGTGGAGTCAATCCAGATGCAATCCCATGTTTCGACATACTTGTCCATGTTTGTTTGTTTTTGACCACCAATGTCTTACGAACAGAGCAGCCAAACCGTTCCTCCTCCTTTTTGCAGGCTTGAAACGCAGTGTCGCTCAAATGTTCATTTTGTTCTGTTGGTTGAGGTATCTCAGATCAACCGATCAGTGAAAGGAGGGATTTCTGCCTTCAGAAATAGCACACAACTGGACCATCTCCATGCCCAATCCAATGCGTTTCAGACGAAGTGACGGACGCTCAGCGGGTCCGCGGAGATCACTGGATACGAAGGGACTCAGGGACTCCTTGGGAACCAATGCACCGAACCAATACATGGACACGCTGAAACCAACAGAGCGCTTGGGATTTGGGAGGTTTCGGATGCTGATGTTTCCGCATTCGCTGACGGGATTTACGGACGATGGCACGCTGGCACGCTGAGATGTGAGGCACCGGAAAGGCCGGAATTGAGCTAAGGTGTCCAAAACATGTTTTATGTTTCATATGTTGACCAGGAGTGTATTTAGGCCCGAAATTACAGAATGAACCAAACACTTAGACCAGGGAGCTCTGAGTGGATATTTGGATGAGTTGCAATGCTTCAAGGCTTTACTGATGGCGTTGCCCCAAGAGCGCCTGAACTTTGGCGGGGCTGCTTTGAAGCAATGTGGGGAGGTTAAGGGTGATTTAAGACTTTGTTCAACACTGAGGGTGGAGACCATGAATCTACACAACAGTTCTGGAGTGACGAGAGTATATGTAAAGATTTCAACACATTTTCAGCTTGTCATAGTCATATCGTCGGAAGATTCCATCTTACTCCAACACACTTGCTGGGATGTCAACAGCTGAAGGGTCTGGATGTTCATTTGTTTGATCAGAAGGCGAGTCTCTACTCCTCAGATTCCAGGCGAGCCTTTTCCGCCTTGATCATGTTCGCCGGAACCTTCGCCGATATAGTCGTCCCTACTTGGCCACCGTAATCCACGGCATGTGCTCAAATCGTTTTGGGGTGCGACACCTCGTCGTTTGAAGGCCGAGTCGGCCAAGCTTTGAGTCGGTGAAGCTTCAGAGAGAGTGTGACAATGGTCCTGGAAGATTGTCATAGGTGGGACTTTTATGCCACGTCCGCATCAGTACAGGCTGTACAGGTGTCCCCGGTGTCCCTGCCGGCCCCTTGAGCTTCTGGAGAGAGTCTATCACCAGCATGGTCATGAACGAATTCCGCAGGTCTTAAGAACACAAACTAGCAGAAAAGTCTATGGAAATAGTGCAATCGGTCAAGGACAATCTGAGTAAAGCCACCTACCAAGTACATAGCACCCCAAAAACAAGTCCATGCAAGAGGAGAAAGACGCGTGGGGTTTTCACCAGCTCATATCCGCTTCACGCCTCAAGGTTTGCGCCAGTTCGGCCATCTCCACCCAATTTTTTCCCTGGCACTTGGCCCAGTCTTTGCTGAGGAGACTTTTGGGAGGGGCGATGGGCTACCGGGAAGGAGGGAAAGAGTTGTTGTTCAACTAGCCGGTCAGGGAGACTTTGAGCCGGAAGGGCGAACTTCCTGAGCTCCTTCCTCGCCCCAAAACCGCGGCGAACTGCCTCCTTTGCCAGAAGAAACTGAAGTCGACGTGGGCCATCGATGCCAATCTGACCTGGGGAGACCGTTGCCGGGCAACGCCAAGCAGCTGCAACACCCAGTTCGGTTCGGAAAAGAGAGACCCGTCCGACTTAGCCAGCCAGCGGATGGCAATGAGAAAGGGTGTCTTCCGGATTTTAAAAGACACACACACCAAAAAGGATGGATCACTGTTTCTTAAGCAGCTCCAGTTCCCTGGCTGTGACCCATTTATATGGGATTGATGAATTTAAAAGAGAGATGGAACACTTCAGTCCGGATCTCGTATACATCATTTAAAAATATTTAAATCATACCCATGGAAGTACCCATGGAATGATGTATCCCGGAGGCAACATGTGGGAACATCATACTCGGGCTGTTCAACTCGGGCTGTGACCCTGCGTGCACTTCATGTGAATTCTTTCGCGTGTTCCACTTCTACACCATGCCACGAGACATCCAGGAGCATGACCGAGGCCTGGTCCCGAGACCTGGTCGGAGCTGGGGTGGTGGACACCGGACGCAGTTGTCCGGAGTGAGTGAGTGGGTCCGAAAAACATCGAACAACAAGTTCTCAGAAACAACCAGAGTTGTCCAAAGCACCAAGCACACCACCCTCGGACGAAACTCCCAGGAGGTGGTTTTGGAGTTCTGACTTGGAGAGTCAGAGGGGATCAGCATTGATTGGGAACCTCCCAACACTTGGAGTTCACCGGGAAAACTGTCAAAGAGAGACAGGTTCCAGAGATCTTTGAAGCGGATTAGGATTGGACGCGCATTGCTGGAGTAATTCCGGGCGCAGCAACATGCGGATTGATGCAAAACAGACCTCTAAACCACCAGCTGGGACGCCCTGAAAAAAAATACCGCGGTCCGTTCCAATGTTCTTGTGACCGGGTCTGCCCGGGCCTCACAGGCCTCACAGCAGCTGAACCTCGTGGCCTTCAACGCCTTGGCCACGGCGGCCGCGGCGGACCGCCGCGCGGCGCTCGGCGGCGCTCGCAGCGAGCTGCTTCGCCCGGTGGATTGGAGCGCTGCGCTGGGGCACCTCGAGCCGCTTGGGCACCACAGTGACGGGCACCAGAACTAATGAACCACGGGAAGAAGAAAGGCACCGAATCTCCGAATCTTAGGAAGCCAGGGACGAAATGAACATGGAACTAGTTGGGAAGAAGGGCTGATAGATCAACAAAGTATTGTAACAATTGATGCAACAAACTCTGAAAAGGTTCTTGGTTCCTTCTTTTTGAACTCTGAAGAGTCCTCAAACTCGATACTTTGTCGAACAATAAGGGTTGCCTAAGATCATGGACATCCTGGAAACAGCTTTCCATCTATTGTCTGGAGTAGATCAAATGGATGGCATCAAAGATGCCGTTGGTCCAAGAAACGAAGAACCGAGCCTCATTTAGATTGGGCTTGGGTGAATTAAGCATGTGTTCCTTTGCTGGAATGATGCAACATGAGATCGCTTCTGGAACAGGGGATGGCTTGGAAAACAAGAGTTATATCATGTTACAGATCCGTTTTTGGTGAAACTTTCGACTCTCAACTGCAGATTGCGCTTTCAACTCTGTTGGTTCCCTACCCCTCTGCAAGGTTCGAGTCCGAACTCAACAATTGGTTCGAGTCCTATGCGTTTTTTGCAGAAACCAATGGCTTGGACCATGTTCGCACTGAGGAATGTGTTAATCTCCGATTCTCATGGCTGTCTCTTTACATTTACAGTGGTTTCAGAGGTTCGATGGCACCCCTGACATGCCATCGAACCTCTGAAACGACTGTAATCTGACAACCCATTCTTTGGCGCATTCGGAACCCCTCGTTCACGCGTTCGGAACGCACCTCGTGTCGCACGGAGCTAGCCAGCCCGAGGCGCTGGCGTGGGCGCTCGTTGGGGTCGGACGAAGTGAGCGTTCTGGCGATCTACAAGGCATCGGACGAGTTGCGGCGGACCGGGGACTGGCGGTTTGGGGTTAAGCTGATGTGCGGGTGGACCAGGTGACCAAAGCTTCAACCTGCGGGCAGCAAAGATGCTGGGGGGTTCAGGATTTTGGCGCAACTTCTGCATCTATGGGTTGTGTTGATGGCATTTCGTGCGAGACTGGATGTCCACGACGTGTGTTTTCCACCAGAGAAAGTGGGCGGCCGCTGCACTCCATGCGACGCCAAAAGCCCCCAGCAACATCCAGATCTCACTTTTTGGACTTGCCATGTAAGGGTCTTTATAAACAAAGGTGCCACCCCTTCCCTTCCCTTCCCTTTCCTTCCCTTGACCCACCACGCTCCCCTCCCTCTTTTAGGCTGGACCGCTCTGGGACCTTGGTCTTCGCGGCTCGGTGTGGAACGCGCCGCGATCGACGCGCGCGACGCCGCGGGCTCGGGCTCAGTGGACTGTGTTCGTGACGAAAGGCCCTGCACACCGGAATAGTACCTTCAGTCAGTGGCGTGGTCCGTAGCCATTTTATCAGATTATCACAAAGGACGGACACGAAGAAGAAGAAGAAGAAGAAGAAGAAGAAGAAGAAGAAGAAGAAGACGAAGAAGAAGAAGAAGACGACGACGACGAAGAAGAAGATGACAAAGAAGAAGAAGACTAAGAAGAATAACAATAATAAGAAGAAGCAGAAGCAGAAGCAGAAGCATGAGAAGAACAACAAGAGGGATAAGACAAAGTTTTGCACGCGGAGGGCAAACATGACATTATTATCAATATGAACTAAAGCGTAGGATGCAGCCAGCTGTCACAGTTTTCATTGTTCAGCGCAAAGTTCGGTGCTTAGACGGCATGTCTGGAGTCTATCTGCCTGCCTGCCTGGCTGTCTGCCTGCCTGCCTGGCTGGCTGGCTGTCTGTCTGCCTGCCTGGCTCTGTCTGTCTGTCTGCCTGCCTGTCTGCCTGGCTGGATGTATGTCTGTCTGTCTGTCTGTCTGCCTGCCTGCCTGCCTGTCTGCCTGCCTGCCTGCCTGCCTGCCTGTCTGTCTGTCTGTCTGCCTGCCTGCCTGCCTGTCTGTCTGTCTGCCTGCCTGCCTGCCTGGCTGTCTGTCTGTCTGTCTGTCTATCTTGCTCTCATGCGTGTCCTTATATATGTGCTCCCATACGTGCAACGTGCACTCTCATGCGCGTGCTGTTACACGTCCTTTTATCTGATCTCCCTCTCCACCTCTGAACTCTGGACCCAGACCTTCAATTCCAGAACTGTGTCCATCATCACCACCATCGCCAACATCACCACGCCCACGACCGCCACCGCCATTACCACCACCACCGCCACCACTGCCACAATCACAATCACAATCACCACCACCACCAGCACCGCCGCCGCCGCCGCCACCACGACCACGACCGCGACCGCGACCCCGACCACGATCACCACCACCACCGCCACCACCGCCGCCACTGTCACCGCCACGGTCACGACAATCACCACCATCATCGCGACCATCACCTCTAACTGGAGCCCAATATGTCTAGATACCTTTAGGCAGCTAGGCATGTCTCTGGCCCGGATAATAGGTTTTTGACACCTTCACAGAGAAGAATCCTTCCACGGCCGGTCTCATGTAATTCTGATGGAAGTGCGACACGAGGACAAACAACAGGCTGGGTTGCGGGACTTGCAGTCAGCATATGTCAGCATCCATGAAAACTTTTTTTTTGATTCATAGATCTTGCCCACTGCTATCCTCTCACCGGTTGAGGTCCGGCAGTGCCCACTGCGATCTGGAGCTTGCTGTTCAGGTCCGCTGCGGTCGTAAGTCGTGAGCTTGCCGTTGAGGTCCGGCGGTGCCCACTGCGATCTATCATAGCACTTCACTGCGGCCTAAAGCGCGCTCGCGGTTGAGGTCCGATGGTGCCAACTGCGACTCGGGGTTGAGGCAGGTTGAGGCACTTGTGGTTGAGGCCCGGTGGTGGGCCTCAACGCCTGCACAAATCTTGATTTGAGTTAGTTTTGAGGTTTTCTGGGGAGGGTTGGGCCCTTTCCTGGAGAATGTCAAAACATATAGTCCGGCCACGGCGTTTTGTAGATGGACTTTTTGTTACATGTTCGAAGCAAGCCGGAGGGTAGGCAGGTCATTTTGTAGGAAGGCAACTTTTTCAAATGATCACTTTGTAGCAACCTCATGTTTGTAAGATCATTGTCAGACTGGTGAGACCCCCGATCAGATCAGAGCAGCAGGTGGAGAATAATCAGACGTTACGAAAGAGTCCCGATGTCATGGAGCCGGAGCTGGGTTGTGGGGTCTGTCATCTTCTCTGTTGTTGCGGGCCCTCTTTGACATCCGTGCATGAAGTCGGTGCCAAGATCCTCCCCGTAGGGTCGTGAACAAAGAACTCCGCAAACAGGACTGTGAAGTACAAAGACCTTGTTCCCAACGCTCAGCTCAGGGAAGCGAAGTGCGCGGGAGCTCACCCAGACCGCGTTCGGGCTCCACTATCCATGTGAGTATTGTCAGCGGCGGTCGGGTCCGGCTATATCGTTGCTATATACAATACAATTTCATGCCTCTCAAAATCCTCGAAGTGCATTTCGACTGCGCAGGGTCGGAGAATCTGGGTGTCCGCGGCGGGTGCTTGTCGCGACTGCGCTCTCGTTGTGGTGCCAGATGCATTTTCGGGCAGGGTGGTCACTTTTAGTGGGAGGCGCAAGGGAAACCTCATGCTTTGGTTGTCCGACTTTTCGTGACAGGCGCAAGGGATCGGAGCGGAAGCAATGTAGCTTTCGCGGCAGGCGCAGCATTTTGGACATGGTGGTGATCTTCGACGCATTCAGTGAATCGTGCGGTTTTCAAAAAGTGTGGCAGGCGCAGTGCTTTGTTGACGTTAAAGTGTCGATTTCGTGGTGGGGCAGCACTTGTGAGCCTCAAAGTGCAGATTTCGTGATAGGCGCAGCGCTTTGTGAACCTCGAAGTGCAGATTTCGTGGCAAGCACAGCACTTTGTGAACCTTGAAGTGCAGATTTAGTGTGTCCCTCGAAGTGCAGATTTCGTGGCAGGCGCAACACCTCGAAGTGCAGATTTCGTGGCAGAACCTCAGATTGCATATCGCGAAAGGTTGGCAACCTTGAGTTTGATAAGCTTTAGCTTAGGAGCAGACTTCTCCCACATGACCTGGTTTTGAAATTTTCCAAATGACTTTGCAGTTGGCCCCCCCCCCCCCCCCATTGGGATCGAATCCACCCTGACCCCTGGGACGAATCACTTCTTTCAATTTTATTTTATCGTTTGGATTCGAATGAATCTGCTGCTGCTTGGTGGTCTGCTGCTGCTGCTGCTGCTGCTGCTGCTGCTGCTTGGTGTGCTGCTGCTGCTGCTGCTGCTGCTGCTGGGTTTGCTGCTGCTGCTGCTGCTGCTGCTGTCGCCGCTGTTTTGTGGTCTGCTGCTGCTGCTGCTGCTGAGTGGTGCCTCGCTGCTGCTGCTGCTGCTGCTGCTTATGCTGCTGGTTTGTGGTCTGCTGCTGCTGCTTGGGGGGTTGCGGCTGCAGCTGCTGCCGACCAACCTTTTGTCCACCCCCCTTTTCTCAAGTTTCGTGGCAGGCAAAACGATTGAGATTGTCACCCCCATTGAAGTTTATTCTACACGATGGGGTAGCTTGAGGCCACTACAGCGATGTCATTTTGACGCGCTAATTTCTGGCGCCTAGACCGGCATTTTGTAGAGCGTTCAATCATACATCTGTGTTCAGATATATGTCATCAATCAAAAGAAAAAAGGTGAAGCTCAAGGACCGCTTTATGTAAAGGGCTAAAACCATGGAAGAAGAGCGGGTCAGGGATCACTGACTGTAGACTTTGAGCGTTTTGTTTCCCAGTCATGTCAGCCAACCAATAAGGAGACCAGGTAGAGTGAACGAAATTAATTGATTTTTTGCCGAAGCAACCATGTTCAGCCATGTTCCTTCAATGTGCGCACATCCAACAGTTTGGTGTACAAATTGGCCATGACCAATAGTTTTCTCTCCAAAATGGTGACCTTTGGCCTGTGAAGCGGCATTCACAGGATTGAGTCAGAACTTGCCCACAGACTTGAGATGACTGCGGATATAAGCCCCTCCCACGTCTGAAAGCTTTGCCAAGGTACTCAGGCGTGGGCAAACGGGTGGGACACGCTCAGCTCGAACGAGAGTCCTGGCGCTCCACCTCTGAAAGCTTTGCCAAGGTTGTCAAGCGTGGGCAAGCGGCTGGGACACCCTCAGCTCCAACGACAGTCCTGGCGCTCCACCTGAAAGCTTTGCCAAGGTTGTCAAGCGTGGGCAAGCGGCTGGGACACCCTCAGCTCCAACGACAGTCCTGGCGCTCCACCTCTGCAAGCTTTGCCAAGGTTGTCAAGCGTCCTCAGCTCCAACGACAGTCCTGGCGCAGGCCCTGGCTGTTCGAATGACCGGGTAAGAAATCCTCCCAGGCTAGAGATGGATTGCCCCAGAACCCTATAGTTCCCCCAGAGTGGCAATAGCCCAGTTGCACGTCGACAACAATCCCAAATGTAATTGCGCAGGTGGCACGGCTGAATGTTCGACACATGGAGCTTGAGGCCACTACAGCTCACTCTCACTCTCACTCTCACTCTCACTTTGACTCTCACTCTCACTTTGACTCTCACTCTCACACTCACTCACTCACTCACTCACCCACCCACCCACCCACCCTCACTCACAGTCACTCACACACTAACTCTCACTCTCAGTCTTCACACTCACACTCTTCACTCTCACATCACACTCAAACTCCGACTCACTCTCGCACTCGCACTCTCACTCTCACGCTCACGCTCACTCTCGCTCTCCTTCTCACTGACTCACACTCACACTCATAGTTGTACTCACAGTCACACTTACTCACTCACCACCACCGCCACCATCACCACGATTGGGTCAGCCTGGGTCATTCCACGGAGTCTTGGAGAAAGACATTTTGTCGGACCGTTGGCTTTCTGCAGCAAATTTTTGGTTATCGCTTTTTGCAGATATATAAGCTTTCTGCAAACCAAAGGCAGGGCTATACTGTATGTATATAATTATTCTGAATTATGTATATATATATCTATATATACTGAGGAAAAAGATGTATGCAAGGGTGTCTCAATATGGTAGGGCCGCAAGCACCGCGAGAAGGGAAATGAAGAGAAACAACATGCGTGGCTTGTGCACTTTGTGTTTTCCAAGGTCTACTTTTGTATGACTTCGTCCAATACTTTCAGTCGAAAACCATGCTCTCAGTGCCGCTGTGGGGACTGCGAAGCGGTGTTGGCGCCCTGTGAGGGAACATGTTGCCAAACTCCTTTAGAGACCTCCAAATCCATCCTCACCTCATCCCCATCCTCATCCTCACCTAGATGTCGATCTCGTCGTGAGTTGGGCCCCGATTCACTGAGACCCTCACGGCGTATTTGGGCAGCTCTCCTCCATGGCCACTGGCAGTGCATCTTCAGACACGACTGTCCTTTGCAGGCGCCCGTTGGTTGAGCACGGGCGTTGACACAGTAGGCCCCAGCTGCGGTTCCCTAGTTGGCGGTTTTTCAAGACGTGTGTGGAAAACATATTTACGGTTTGGCTTGCTGGAAACAAAGTTTGGGTTCCCCTTTTAAACAAATAGTTTTGGGACTTGATGCCAACTTCTCTATAGGATCTACTACCGAGACCTCGACCAACAAGTCCATGCCAGAGAAACATCGCACAAGAGGAGCCTCCCTTCACTTGGCATGTTTCTGGACCCCCCTACGCACCTGACTTTCTCCAATTCTCCGGACTCCTGCACCTTCAGGTCTGCAGGTGGACCTTCCTCTCCAACGGGGTGTTTTGATATGCTCCTCCTCCGGTGGACGATGGCGAAGGGTGCTGCGTGCCACGACGCCTGGCCATGGCTCAACGGTCCCACCATGTGCATCAGAGTTTCTGTTGGGGGCCCGGGTGGCCGAGGTCGACCATGAGCTTTGGATCTATGTCATGGTCGACCATGGTGAAAGTGTATTGTTGCGTCGCACGGTTGATTTGGTGGATGTCGCTCAATGGATCTGAGTGCGATGATTTACTTTTTTCGGACTACTTCTTCCAGTTTTGTATGGGTGCAAGTGCTGGGGGGGGGTGTATGGAGCCAGGACCGCGAAGCGGCTGCCCCCAAGACACAGGAGTTGCACCTGGTTCCACCCTGCAGATTTTGAACTACGCTTACTTTCCATGCACTTCCACCTGGGGCCGAACTGAACCAATGCTTTGGAGTCATGCAAGGTAGGTGATTGACCTCTCAAGAGATACCCCCTTGAATGCACGGGGAATCACCGAAGAATCCTCCCAATTTCTATGGGATTTTGGAGAATCCTCCCACATCCGCTCCCAACCTTCCTGCTTTGCCCTCGCGCCGCCATGCGCCATGCACCAAGGGCCATGGACCCTGCGGATGCCCTCCGCTCCTGGGTGAACACCGACGACATCGTACGGACGTGCTGCCGAATGTCGCTTTCGGTTTTCCCCAAAAGGTTTGCTCCGATGTCGGTGTCAATGTGTTAAACAAGAGACAACATCAGAGGCAGTGCGTGGCACCGCTTTTGGGATGCCCAGGCTTTTTCGCCAGATACCGACAGCTATGGGGTTCTTCTTTGCACGCTTTTGAGACAGGGTGTCGGTGCCGGGTGCTGGTGCTGCCTGTGGGGCTGGTGCTGGGTGCTGTGAGCTGGCTGTGCGCGTGGTGGAAACAGGGTGCCGGTGCTGGGTGCCGGTGCCGGGTGCTGGTGGAGATTGGGTGCCGGTGCCGGGTGCTGGTGCTGTACTGTACCGCAGCGTTTTTTCCAGTGTAAACAGGTTCATGTGTGTGCTTTGGAGCTGCTGCCAATGCAGGGTGCAGTCCAGAAAAATCTTTCACTTTTGCATGTTTTTGCTATCTGGGGTCTATGCTGGTGTATTTGTTTGTTTTTCAGTTCGTTGAAAGAAGTGGATACTTCAGCGATCTTAAACCCTGGTGACGACCCTTACATAGCTCCTATATCCTGAGATTTCCCTCACTGAAGCTTGTCCAGCTGAGAGCCGAGGTGCATCAAACGGCTTGAGTGCCTGTGCAGTAGCGCGGCAGTGGAGATGGAGTCTGCATGTCTTGCAGCAGCTGGAGAGGCCGAATCAGATTTGCTGAGACAAGCAACTGATGAAGTGAAGAGTACCTAGGAACCAAGGGTGGATTATAAGCACACACACATGCACACTTGACAATCGCATGACTGGATCAAGAAAATCGCGAAAGATCGACTTGCTGCCGACAACCGGGTCTTTCAAATCACACCGGCAGAGATCGACGATTGATTCCATTCATGTGACAAGTGGTGGTAAAATCATGTGGCTTGTGGTTGTGGGTCAAAGCCTGGAGCCCATTTCACTGATGGATTGACCTCCCTGGCAGTATATGTTGTTCAACCCAGTCAACCAGTCAACCCAGTGGCGGACCCAGTTTTGACCCACAGCCATGTGTTTGACACAGGCGGACCTCCAGCGATGCGGTCTGTGTGCATGGTGCGGCCAAGGGTTGCACTTCGAACTGGGCTCTCTCACTGCAAGTGCTGCATCGCAGCTGGGAGCGGAGGCGACGAATGGTACCTGGAACGGTGGATGGCGGTGTGGCAGGAAGAAGGAGACCCAATCACCCCAAAGCAGCGGTGTATAGCAAGTCGAATGAAGGGAACGCATTAATATATGAATTCGATCTGTGGATGTCGGTTGCAGTTGGAATGCTAAATCGAAACCACCGGGTGTGGGGGTTGCCCTAGATAGATGTACGGCGATTTCACGATTGACATTGACAATGATTGCACTTGCACCAGCGCGAAACTGCTAAAAATAAAGGTGTGCCAACTTGACGCTTCAGGTGTGCCCAAGGCTCAGACCCTGGAGACCCAGAAAGAAGCGGAGACCCTTCAAAGAGCGTATATCTGAAAACGCACCTCCCACACGAACGAACCGAGTGAGACCACGGGGGAACCAAACGAGTGTTCACACACAGTTCGCTCCCATGGAGCCGAAGGAGCCGAAGGAGCCGAAGCGGTCGTAGCACGTCCGGGGCGCCCCCGTCGCGCTCGTGAGATCCGATCAGCTCGATGGCAGGATCAGGCGAGATGTGGTGGGATATGGCACCCTGATCAGCCCCTTGGGGCAGCGTTGGTGCGCTCCAGACGGTTTAGGTGGTGCTTTTGATCGACCACTTCGATCGGTCCGCCGTACGACAGGGGTTTGAAGCGTTGTGGATGGCTCGTGTCGATGGGTCGGGGAGGGTTGGTGGCGAATGAACTGACATCCCTGGTGGTCACCACCAGGTGACCCTCCCTGCACAGAACCACATAGAACCTGTGTCCACCCCTGGGTGGGAACGATGAGACTAGTCACTGGTCTTAAAACGCAGGGGTCCTTTGACAACGGCTCCAGTTGTTTGTCTGGTCACGGTCGTGCCACCGGAGGCTTTTCGGGTCTTGAGGTGCCACCGAAGGACCTGTTGGTGAGACTCCTGTGTTCGCCTTGCTTGGTTGGTTGGTTGTGCTTGGACCCTCCAGGACACCCTGAAATTCGAGATCCATCCAGCGCAGAAGATCACCACACCAGGGATCACAGAGCTCGGGGTGGTGTTTGGTCAAGTCTGACACCCCGTCGCTGATCCATCTGCTGGGAACGATTCAGATCGCGAGAATTCTCGATCCCCTCGTTCAGACCATTTCTCTACTGAGAAGAACGCTCATCGCATCCATCGATTGGACCGCATCCTTCTCATCTTCATGTCACCCCCAAAACCTGGAGCAAAATTACACACCTCACGGATCCTCACAGATCATCACATCACACCTTCTTCCAACTTTGGGATCATCACACTGGGTCCAAACCTGCCGGGGCGATCCTCTTCGACTGCCCTCCTCGCACCGAACCTCCGCACCGTCTTGCGCCGCCGCACCGGTCGACGGCGAGGTGCCGTGGAGTCGTGGCCGATGGCGCTGCGATGCCTGGAAGAGATGTCCCTGCACGAGGTCCGTGGCGCGGAGCCGGAGCCGGTTGGAAGGGATGGTACAGTCTTGGATGAACACCAGGAAAAGCCGCCATTGGAATCCTCAAGGGATGAAGATGGTGGTGTTCCATGGTTTTGCACGACTTTTGGATGGAGTTACTGACTGACGGTAGGAACATGATAATGTTCACCCAGCAACCGACTATAGTGGGAGAATGTGGGAGAACATGGGAGAACGAAAGTAATCCTCACGCCTCAAGGAATCTAGGCCCAATTGAATCTACAAGCCTAGTCAAGCCTTCCAAATTAAGGAGGGCAGGACACACGTGCCACACAGGCCACAAATGTGTTTGTGTCCAGAGTGAAACTCTCTTGAAGCACGTTCGACATCCTTCAACTAAAGAGTGCATTTTCCTGCTTGCTTTTTTCGTGTTGCTTCATACCCTGATGATGCTGGAACTGGTTGCCCTTCACCCCAGTCATCCCCCAAAAACGGCCATCGTTTTTTCATGCTTTTCTTGCTGGGGTGATCTACTGCCTCCAGTTCGACCTCCTTCCACTTTCACACCTTTAAAGTTCCTTGGCAGATCCTTCGACCTCCGCCAGGTCTCCGCTTCCCGCGTGGCGCGCAACGCCGCGCTCGCGGCCGCGGCCCCGGCGCCGGGCGCGTCGGTCGCGGAGGCGAACGCGGAGGCGACGGAGGCGACGGAGGCGACGTGGCGCCGGGCAGTGCAGCTCTTCGGAGCGGAGCAGCAACCAGGTGGGTTTGGGCTTCTTGGGATGGGAAGGGCGTTTCTCCTTCTTGGTCGAAGTCCATCTGGTGTTTTTTCCCATTGATCCATGCCCCCAATGCCAAGTGGCAACTCAAGAGCACCAACGCTAGAAGAGTTGCTTTATGCTTGCATATTTATATGAAAAAAACATGGCTGTTCACAGCGCTTCACAGCCATTGGGCCCAAATGGGCCAGACAAGTCAAGGCTCATTGATCAGCAGCTTCAATCTCCAAAGACTTTGTTATACTTTTAGGGGATCGTCCGCCGTCCGCCCAGCCTTTTTGGTGAATCACTTCCACCTTGGCAGGGGAGATCACTTTCCGAGCGCTGCTGGGATCTTTGGAAGAAAGTGGCCAAGATGCCCGGGCACTGGACCTGCTATGGGCCGCCGACGCTGCAGGCGCTACCGTGGTACCGTGGGGTGTGGGTTACCCTTTTTGTTGCGCGAAGGCGTTGTTTGGAATGAAAAGGTGTTTGCTCTGTGACTCTTGTGTGTGGAGGGCTTTCTGTTGTTTTCTGGAGAGGTGCGGTGGATGCTTTCAGTGGGAGAAGTGTTGGGATGAGGCTCAGCTTCACCCTCGCCCTGCAATGCACAATTGTATCTATATATTTGGTATTAATCCACCTTCTTGGGGGGTTGATGGCTGGAGACCTGCGGAGTGGACACCTTAGTTCCAATCCCACTGAGGTCCCACTCAGACTCGACTTCAAGACTTCACTTTTCACCTCAACATCTACTTTTCTCCAGAGAAAAAGACACACACACACACCGAATGCCTGAAAAGGGCCTCTTCAGCCATCCGCCTTTCCGACTCCTAGCTCCCCATCCCCTCCTTGCCTACCGACGAACCGACTCCCAGGGACCCCCGAAAACCCGCCACGTGACCTCCGTGCCGTGACGAAGGAGTGGTGACCTCCGGCTCCTTCTACCTCTGGGCCTTGGGCCGCTTGGGCGTCGCCGATCCCAGGTGTCTCCAGGATGCGCCGCTGGGCCGCGGACATCGACTCGTTTCGGGTGGAATCGAGAGTGAAGGAAAGCGGTGCTTGGTAGAGCGAAGGGAACTGGTCCGGAGCGGAGCTTGGCCAAACACCATCCAAAACACCAAATCTGCCACTGCCAGGTGAGAAAACAACGTGAAACAACGTGAAACCCCGTTTCCGTCCCTAGGGATCTGCACGTCCCGCACGTCCCAGACCTTCCTCCGTTCGTCCCAGCTATCGCCGGGAGAGGTTGCGTTTTGCCGTCCAGCGTTTGCAGACCGTCACCTCCCCGCAGGACCGTCTTCCGGTCTTTTCTGGGTTTCCGGTCGGAAGAAGGTGTGTTGGTGTTTATCCGGTCGTGGCGAGCGGAACCGGATGGAAGTCGCTAAGTGTTTTCGATGAGCAGTGGGTGACATCTGCATTCTCAGATTGGCTACTGAAACAGAAGAGACGTGGCCGGGGGTGGAAGCTTGCCAGAGCTTGTGGAAGAGAAGTGATTCTCAGGTTCAGAAAGACCTTGTCACTTGTTGCCTTTTTCACGACACCACAGGGTTTTCGCCACGGATTTTACTGCAGGAACTCGCCACTCTGCTGTGGTCAGCATCTTCACTGGGCATCAGCTCCTCGTTTTTGACGATGACGTCTCTGGTGCCAATGGGCCGGCCTTTTTGGGGTTTGACCCAAGCACGACCTGTCTGGGACTGGCATATTTACATACAGACAGGGGTGGTTTTAAGGGTCAATGTAGGCATATATACCATACATGGAGTGTCTGGGTGATCTTTCATGCAGTTTGCTTCTCAAAGACGACATCAGCACAACATTTGTGAGCTATCACCCTGTGCTTCTAGCTGTTCTTTCAGAGCATCCGCATCCACTTCCGGATCCACCACCAGTTGCTAAAGGCAGCGCTCCGCTGACTCAGGCTGTCCACGCTTGACAGCATGGGTCACTGCAGAGTCGAAGCGGCAGCTGCCACTGGGACCAGCGATTGGCCTAGGGACTGACGAATTGCCCTGGGATTTGTTTTTGAAGATCAACTCCAGAAAGATCCTTCAATACCACCGTTTGGACGTGATTTGCATGACACTTCGAATTTTCAGTGGCCACCCTCTTGTTTTAAGCATCCATGAACATGGTGTTGGGCCAGTTCACTCACGCAAAGATGGTTTAACCTCCATGTCTCCATTAGACCCAACTGGTTGGGCGGAGGTTGGATTCCTCCATTTTGGCGGTCAGGAGGTCCAGTTCTGCCTTCACCACGCCCAGTTCTGCCTTCACATTGACAGACCTGCTCTTCCTCGCCCTGGGCTGTGGCGACCTCCTCAGCACCGCCTTGTACGCGCGCGACGCGTCGTGCCACGCGTTGCAGCTGGGTGACGCACTCGTGCAGGTGGGACGCAGGGCGGCAGGTCTACACCTTTTGCGAATTCTCTTGGGGATGGCCCCCTCCATGAGTGAAATCCGAAGACCTTCCGCCGGTGGTGGTGACCTCCACTCCACTCCACTTCGAGGATTTCCGAGTGTAATCCAATTGGATTGAGGGTTCTTTGATTTCCCTCATCAACAAGTCCTGGGGGCCAAGAATCATGCAGTGTCACTGTCCCGTTTTTTTTGGTGACATGTCTTCTTGGTTGTTTGGTTTGGGACCAAGGGCAATCTCTACATCACCAACAGGCGGTTTGCTAGCTATATTAGTTCGTTGTATATTCACACTGGTGTGGCAACAAATCCATGACTCAAGGGCAAGATGCAAGGTCCCAAAGTTTTTGGTGACGGACTATTCTGGCTTCATTCTGCCCCCAGCTGGGCGGTTCATGCGTGCATGCACCACCAGGAACTGACCGTTGGATGGTGGCACCAGTTGGTCCGTTGGTCCCGTACGGAGATGAGAGCAGCTCCACAGTTGAACGAAGCTAGTCGTATGATTGCCGAACGTTGATTGAGCTGAAACACCATGGCTGCTGTTCTGGCTGTTCCGTCATGAAACCAACATGCGTCACGGGGTTGTCATGGTTTCGATGTTTGTTCCGCCTGAATGAGATGTCTCGCTCGTGTTGCTTCGCTCGTGCTCGAACGCTAATGCCGCAGGAGCAACTGCGGCGCTTCCAGCGTTGGCAGGACATCCCCACTGCAGCGCTGCCGACCAGCTCTGGCGCAATTGCGCAGATGGCAGAGGAACTGGCAACTGACGGCGCTTTGGTGGGGGGTAGAAAGATCAATTGAATACAGTATTGAAGAAGACTTTTACCGTGCTTTGTGGAATGTTGTGAGCCAAGTCAATGATGTGAATGCAACATTTTGTGCACATGTTTGATGTGAACAGATGTGAAGCAACTGAGGATTTGAGGAGTTGAGTACTACATAGTTCGTTTGGATTTCTTTTTCGTTGCGATTTGTGTATAGCAAGTGTGGAATACGTCCTTTCATCATGTGGATCTCCGACGGTTTTTAGATCAAGACTCCAGTGGAGTAGAGATTGATCTCGAAGACATTGCTGTTTTCGATTTATACACAGAGTAGCCGTGGCCATGAAGGTTTCATTTCGGCAGCTGAACGGTGAAGCCATAGTTCTTGAAGTGATGCCAGACACCACCATTCAAGACCTGAAGGAGCAGATCAAACAGTGTCAGCATTGGGACGATGCGTTCACACGCGTAATTACCACAGTGGACATTGTCATGGGGTCGAGCAGATTCTTGGCGAATCATGAGACAGGTGCAGATGCAGGCCTTTCGCCAGAATTAGAAGCGACCGTAGTTTTCCGACGAAATACAGTGACCTATAAGACCTGCTCCCACCAACGTGAGATTGCCAATATGTCCAGCGAGGTTGGCTTCGGATCTCTAGTCGTGGTTCAAATCCCAAGTGGTGCAACTGTAATTGTTCAGCGGGCCTTCAGAGGCTGCAGCTCGTTGGCAAGTGTGACCATCCCGGACTCAGTGATCCAGATTGGGCATGGAGCCTTTAGAGACTGCAGCTCGCTGGCGAGTGTGACCATCCCGGACTCAGTGACCCAGATTGGACGTGAAGCCTTTAGAAGTTGCAGATCGCTGGCAAGTGTGACCATCCCCAACTCAGTGACCCAGATTGGAAGTGGAGCCTTCAGAAGTTGCAGCTCGTTGGAAAGTGTGACCATCCCGGACTCAGTGACCCAGATTGAAAGCGGAGCCTTTAGAAGTTGCAGCTCGTTGGAAAGTGTGACCATCCCGAACTCAGTGACCCAGATTGAAAGCGGAGCCTTTAGAGGTTGCAGATCGTTGGCATGTGTGACTATCCCGGACTCAGTTACCCAGATTTCGGATGATGCCTTCAGAGACTGCAGTTCGTTGGCTTGTGTGACCATCCACAACTCGGTGACCCAGATTGGAAATGAAGCCTTTAGAGGCTGCAGCTCGCTGGCAAGTGTGACCATTCCGGACTCAGTGATCCAGATTGGATTTGGAGCCTTTAAGAGTTGCAGCTCGCTGGCAAGTGTGACCATATCCAACTCTGCGACCCAGATTCAGTATCATGCCTTCAGAGACTGCAGCTCGCTGGCAAGTGTGACGATCCCCGAATCATTGACCCAGATTGGGAATGAAGCCTTTAGAGGCTGCAGCTCGTTGGCTTGTGTGACCATCCCCAACTCAGTGACCCAGATTGGAAGTGGAGCCTTTAAAAGCTGCAGATCGTTGACAAGTGTGACCATCCCCAACTCCGTGGCCCAGATTCGGGATGAAGCCTTTAGAGACTGCAGCTCGTTGGCTTGTGTGACGATCCCCAACTCAGGGACCCAGATCCGGAATGCAGTCTTTAGAGGCTGCAGATCACTGGCAAGTGTGCCTATCCCCAACTGAACCAGATTGCTTTTCGGTCTCATGCCATTGTAGGATGCAGTGTTTTGACTTTGGTAGTACCCATCACTCGGACCAGGCTGGCGTTTTGATGCCTTGACGGGTTGCAAACGGATTCAAGTTGATTCAAGCAACCGAATGCGAATGTCAAAATGTGCGAGTACAGCTGGTTTCTGAACCGCCTCTGTGCGTCTTCAACACTGGCAATCTTGTTTGGTGGTGGTGGGTTTGGTCAGTGCTGAAGAAATCTGACGCGCTGCCCTAAAAGCTTCGATGGAAGATTGAAGGATGCCGGTGTTCTCTTTATTTGAATCAAGTTTGAGTGATTTATCATAAAGCGAACGACCTTTGTCTTTCTCTACATTCCGGGTCACCTACCTAGACCCACTGACCGCACGACATGTTTAGAACTTAGACCACTCTACACATGCGGGGCTGCACCTGAACACCACGACACATTTTTCATGGGGTCGTCTAAGTGTCGTCTGATTTACGGGTCCATGGCACTGACACCCGGGGGCTTCGGATGGCTGAAGTCAATAGGTTCACCGTGATGGTTTCGTTTCCTCGAGCGAAACGCCAGGAGATGCTCGGAGTGGTGGCTTGGGCGGCTCTAGTGGCTGGAATCAGGTGTTAGGTTTTCATGGGTGAGCTTCAGCGGTGGAACCAGCGTGGCGCTGGTGGCACAGGAGTTCTTCCCCTAAGTCAATGATTCACAGGGGAAGATGGCGTCACGAACTTCACATTGAACAGTTGGTTCCCATAATATGGGGACACAGCAGTGAAACACAGACGACTCTGGAGGTTTTTTGTCCATTCTTGTGTGTTCTTGTGTATTCCCCCAACATTATATATATATATAAATAGTTTAATTCATTTGTTTGCCCTTTGTTGGCAGATACATTTTGCCTCTTTAAGCATTTTCCGACATCCCAGCCAGCAGCGAACCAGGAGAAAAAGCCTGCAAGAGATTTCAGTTCTTCAAGAGAAACTCCATCACACAGGAGCTGCAGGATACCAGGATTACCAGGATACCGTAAAAGCACAAACCCAAAGTGGTGGAGCTCCATATGGGGATGGGATGGGATGGGTGGCTTCACCCTTTCAGCCCGACCAGTCCACCATTTGCCGTCCTCACGACCGTATCGCCGGTAGGTCGACCGATCGGTCTCCGAAGCGATCCTCGCCCACGTGACGTCTGCCCGCGCGCCTCTCGCGCGACGCGCGGAAGACGCGCGGAACACGCGGACGAGGTCTGGGCGTTGAACTTCGCTCGCCTGGGAGCCTCCTTGGGCTCTCCTGCACGGGCGGCCATGCGCAGGCGCACGCGGAGGGTGAACGTTGGATCGTTCATGTTACAACTCAAGACGCGTGGCAAGCCAATCCCAAGCGGTGTCGAGTACAAGGGATGTTGGATGGCGTTGGGCAAAAGCAGGATTTTGGATTTGAGCCAAGAATTCTGATGGGGATGATGTTATGATATGTTTTGATACTTGATTCACCACAAGCATTTGGGAGATCTCTCCGACATCCATGCCTCAGGCAGTGACAGATTGGATAGGGTGGGAACAGACTTAGCCCATGGGCGGGTAATGATTGGCAAGAACCCTGGCTCCAATCTGGGGTGCCCTATCCCTAGTGAGAAATGAAGCGCAAGGTGACAGGTGCCAGACTTGAGCTGCATTGGGTTTGTGGCCAAGAAAAGACCCAGATGCCTTGGACTGGGAAGGCGAAAGAACTATCCTCTATCGGAGGATGTCGACCTGCCGGCATCTCAGTCTCAGCTGAACCGCCGTCAGCCGGTTGAGCAAGAGAGCGCCAGCCACTGGCTCCTCGCATTCTCCCAACCCAGGAGCCAGATGAGAAGTTTACGGGCCGAAGCATGCACAGGCTGTTTCGATGAAGAACACGCGTTTTTGGAGTTCTACTTCAACCATTTTTCCAGCACCCCACCATCTGAAAAAGCTCCAAAAGCCACCCTGCCGCAGGTTGTCCCAAATCTTGGATGGGCCGAAGGTGAAGCGCCTGGCGCAGCAAACCATGGTGCCGGCGGAGCCCCTGTCATCGGATGCTGGGTGCCTTCTTTAGATCTTTTTGTTTTCGTGTCCGGTTGTGCGAGTCTCTCCCTTCCTGTAGAAAAGAACATCAAAGAACCCAAGTCTGATCAGTCTGCTGAACGGAATTGGTAAGTCTCAAGACGGGCAGAAAAGGGGATGGATGGGCCATTTTAAACTTAATTTTTTTTGGGGAGGTGAGATCACTTGGGTAGGGCTATTGACCCGTCAGGTAGCGGCCGTTTTCTCTGAGTTCACTTGAGAACCGAAGACCGGAAAGGGTAGTTAGTTGTGACGCTCAAGGGTCGCCTCGTATATAACAGTCGAAAAGGAAAGAGTCTGTCAGTATGTCCGCGTTTTCTCTACGACCCTGAATAGCAGTAATTAGTTCTTGTGACTCTTGCGACACATCATGTCACACTTAGTGAAGACGGGTGTTTTCACCATTTGCGACCTGTCTCACCCAGCATCGAAGTCGGGGACCAGCACAGCAGCAGAGCTGCTTCGGAGCAAGTTTTCCGTGCTCCCCATGTCCGAGTTTGCAAGTCATATAGGGACATAGCAAAAGGAACATACCAGGAGTCACAAAGGGGTGCTTTATGGAGGTTAGGGGTGCCCATATTCCACTCACATAGGGACCAAACACCACCCCGACATGTGACTCCTGGTAAAGGAACATCTTGTGCTCTCGCACCACGGTGTCGGGATGGTGAATGGAACAAAAACATGAAGCAATACGAGACGCCCTTCGCCGTGTCCGGTCACCACCCGAAACGCTGGTGATGCTGGTGAAAAAAACGTGACATCGTCTTGTGTCCTAGGTAGGAGGCTTCTTCATTCTGAGAGTTGAGACAGATCAATATATCTTGTTTTATATCGGTATATAACCTAGATAGACAAGTCTTGGAGGCCACTAGTAGCTGGTTCATGGAGTCATGGTGGGTTTCAATGAGAAATCTCTGAGGATGCCTTCCAGGAGAGCATCACGCTGCGCTTGGTCGACGACAAGCCTGTGTGGATCACTTAGTGCCAGTGTTTGGCCTGAATTTGCCTCTGTGTTTCTTCTTGTTCCTGGCAGGTGAAAAGGGAATCCTCCATGCTTCACTCGGCTTTGCATCTGAATTCCACCATTTTCTTTGCAGTTCAAGCTTTAATTTTTGCCATGGCGCTCTCTTTCGCCCCACCTGGGACAGCGCCGCTGGAGCGCCCGCCTCCACCGCGTCATTGCGCGAGCCCGGGCGGTGCGACCAGTGCCAGCCGCCCCCACCGGGCCGATGCCCCGGTGCTGCTGGCGGCCTCCGTGGCCGCCGTCGCGCGGCGCAGCGCGCGCCGCGCGCGCCGTGCCGCTCTCGTGGCGGGCGAGGTGCCGCAGGTGAGGCGGAGGCCGCAGGAGTCACGGGCGGCGGTGGTCGGACGGCAGATGAAGTTGGCCTATTGGATGTACATGGGCCCTGCGCACATTGGCACCTTGCGGGTGGCCTCTAGTTTCAAGAACGTGCATGCGATCATGCACGCGCCTCTGGGGGATGACTACTTCAATGTCATGCGCAGCATGCTGGAGAGGAAGAGGGACTTCACCCCGGTAACCGCCAGCGTGGTGGATCGGCACGTGTTGTCGAGAGGGAGTGAGAATAAGGTGGTGGACAACATCACCCGGAAAGACCAGGCTGGGAGTGAAAGGGGACCTGATGGGTGGGACCGGATGGGTTTCTTGGAGCGGCTGGACCCGAAACCCTAAACCCACGACTACAGGGACTGTAGAAGTGTTGATTGGTGATTGAAATGCTTGCTTGCCCTCGTATCCCTTGTACATGTCTGTTTCCAGGGAATATCTCAGCCATATATGCACTGGCTATGGCCCATGGCTCTCCCTTAAGCAGCTCGGCATGTGCAACATGGCGCCTCGCGGCGAGTCTGCTGCTCGCGGGCATCCTGAATCCGCCTGCTGGGGTCAGGAAGAGAAGCCAGACCTGATCATTCTGACCCCAACTTGCACCAGTAGCATCCTGCAGGACCGTCCACGGGAATCTGACCCGGTGTTCGAGTGGACTTTCGCCCAGTTCACCAACGATCAAGAGAATCAGGGTGGCCTCGGGTAAGGACTCACCAGTTTGGGGGTGAAGACTCAGTTTGGGGGCAAAGACTCAGTTTTTTGCACTTTCCGCTGTGGTTGTGGCTTTGGAATCCACTGTGAGGCCTGACCAGTTGTCCTTGGAGATTGGCCGAACATGTATTTTGGGCATGTCTTCACCCAGACGTGCCGGTGGAGTCTTTCATGACCATCACCGGAAGGATCCTCTCTCTTCACCGGGCACTCGGTGCCCAACCCCGTTCTTCACGCACCAGTCGCCGGTCTCAAGGGGTTTTCGACCACAATGGGTCTTCGAAGGGTCTTGACCAGGAGGATTTAGCCAACTTCTGCAAGCAAGCACGGTGTCTGGGCGATTTTGGGTTTGGCCAGGAACCGAGGAAACGAGATCATGAAACCCTCCCAAAGGAGGAAGACGGGGGGAACGTTTGCCGGTGTTGCCGGGAGATGAAAACTGAACACCAAGACAAAAAACGTGGGATGGTGCATCCCTGGGTCGGCTGTTAAGTGGCTGTGACTTTTGGGTTCGAAGCACACGCAGTGACCAAGCAGCTTCTTGCTGTTTCATCCAAGCAGCTATTGCGAATGCCCCTACCAGGCAGTGACCTCATCCAGCCCCCCCCCCCCCGCTGGGTCTGCGGTGAAGAAAGGGTCCGAGTCGGCGCGTCGTCACATCGATCGCGCGGCGCGTCCGAACCAAAGAGCATCACGAGAAAGAGACCGTCCCGTCACGAAAAAACACGAAAAAAGCAGCACGAAAAAAGGCCCGAATCAATGAACAATCACCTGAAAGATGGAGAAATCACTTAGCACAATGCCCAACAATCTGCCAGGCGTGTGATTCCCAACCTGCCACGCTTTCGGTTTGGTCTCCACCCAGAGCGTTGTAAGGTACAACACCCAGAGTGATGTCTTGCTGGCAGATGTGAACCACTACCGGGTGAACGAACACCAGGCGCGTGGAAAAATTGTTCTGGGCCACTGGGCGCGGATGTTGAAGGTTCCGGAATGTTTCGGCGCACGTGTTTCTTTGGTCTTTATGAGCTCAGAAGAAGAAGAAGAAAAAAAAGAAGAAGAAGAAGAAGAGGAAAGGAATGAAGACAAAGAAGAATAACGGAATGAAGAAGAAGAAGAAGAAGAAGACAAAGAAGAAGAAAGGAATGAAGACAA
>CAXAMN010023373.1:617323-671796 GCA_963970005.1 Durusdinium trenchii | reverse complement strand
GAAGAAGAAGAAGAAGAAGACAAAGAAGAAGAAAGGAATGAAGACAAAGAAGAAGAAAGGAATGAAGACAAAGAAGAAGAACGGAATGAAGAAGAAGAAGAAGAAGAAGAAGAAGAAGAAGAAGCAGAAAGGAAAGAAGACAAAGAAGAAGAAAGGAATGAAGCTTGGGGGTGCCAGATGCTGGCGAAGAGGGGCCGGTAGCCGGCTCTACCTGCACCCCCCATGACGTCTCTCCCGGCTCTACGTCTTATTCCATCCAGACTCTCTGAGTCGAGTGGTGCGGCGATCGGTGCCACTGGGGGAACAGAGTGAGCAAACATCCCTTACCCAGACACGACCCATGGGACTGCCATATTTGCCGATCAGTTGGGGTATTTTCCAGGGGTCAATGTAGGCATATATTCTATATGGTCTTCTCTGCAGCTGATGGTTGGGAGGTGGCAGCAGTAGCGGAGGTAGGAACTGGCAGTAGGACTAGTGACTAGTGACTAGCAGCGGCAGCGGTAGCAGTTGGGTGCCCCTTCTGACATGTGTATGTATGTAAAGTCGGCCGACTTTCCTCCAATTCAGCAAACACTTGATATCGGAGAAGATGCATCCTATGTGGAAAGTCATTGTGCAAAGGCAAACACACTTGTCAGAATCATGATGTAGATACTGGGGCTTCCCACTATTCAGTTTCACGACGCTTCTCTTTCGTTCATCCGCCGAGAACGATGCAGATTCAATCCGTCACATGCTGGAAAGCTTCTGTCCGTTGCACAGATAGGCTTTCGTCGCTTGAGAAGTCACTCGAGCAAGAAGCTGCGTCGCCTTGGCCGCGCCTTCCTTCGGCGCCACCGCTGCGTCACTCGCGGCAGCGTCAGTCACTGAGTGAGTCAAGGCCTCCGACCGGACTCTGGAGCAAGTGGTGTCCCACTACTTGGAGAAGGAGCTACTGGGATTGCACCGACTGGACTGCTGGGGAAGGTGAAGGAGCGGAGCCGAACCGGGGGCTGAACGGAGGTGAAGATGAGAGTGATGAAATGGTGGCACCGGCGCAGTGACTCCCTTCCCCACCACCTCAAGTAGACAATATATACATGATAATATATAAAGAGTTTGAGCCTCAGCAAGAAAATGCAAGAAAACATGCAACACTATCAAGACAATAAAGAGTTTGAGCCTCAGCAAAATATTGCAACATCAACCACGTAATTACTATCACTAGGACGTCACTAGGAGATTTGAGTTGGTCTTTAGATTGGTGGGTGTGAAGATCAACTAAAAAACAAGCCCTCGCAAGAATCCTTTCCGACCTCAACGAAGCAAGTGCAGTTTTTTGGGACCAGATGCACTGTAGGTCAGGTGGAGAGCTGTGCCTATTAACACCACCCCGTTTTTCAACCCAGAAATGGTGCGGTTCTTCATGCTTGCATATGAAGCAGTGACTCCACCTCTTCACTTTGTGCTTGGCCAAAAGGGTCTGGCACATGGGCCCTGCTGAAAGCTGCTCCAGCGAACCCCGACTGGATTGCAGATATTCCCAACAGTCGTCTGGCACCAACACGAGCTCATCACTTTTTCACAGCATGACATGGCCAACGAAGAGACGCCGCTGCCGAGGAAAAAGAACGGGGAGACCTTTGAAAAGACAGTGGCTCGGTCGCAAGCTGGGCAGAGTAGACTCTCCACCTTGCTTGCCTTCTACTTGATCGTGTCCGGCATGGTGGGTTTCCTTGACAAGGGTGCTTCTTCCCGGTCCCCCCTGCTTCTTTGCTGGAGAAACGCATGGCTAATGTGGCAGGTGGTCTAGCCTTGGCCACCCAAAGCAGCACGTTGTAATACTGAGCCCGCTTTTCGTTGATGGAGTTATTCCCAGATTCTTGGCTCAATTCTCACATGGTATTTGCATGTATTGGCCAGTGGCCACTCTTCCCAACCTGGTTGTGTCTGGGTTATGTATGCCAATCTGTTGCGATGCCGACCCGCGAGGCCGCTTTGAGGGCCTTCCCAGAGTTGGTGTAAGTGACCATCTGCAGGAAACCCATGGCTTGTTGAGGGTTACTTTCCATCGTTTCCTGCAGAGGTTCCCTTGAACCAATCCATTGATACATGGTAAAAGTGCGACCGTGCGACATAGGAAAAAATGCACACAGGCCGGAGGTTCATGGATGTTCAACCACCATGATATCTTCATGGTCTCTGCCCACGGTCGACCCGTCTCGCGAGCGAACCGTGTGACCCACCGGGTGTGACCCAGGAGCGGCCGTCGGCGAACATCATCGGGACCTTCACCTTGGGGTTCCACAACTCGCATGACGTGAAAGAGCTGAGAAAAATGCTGGAGGAGAGATGAATCAGGGCATCACATGGAGCTGGGGATCATGGAGCTGGGGCGAGCTTTAGGGAGACCTCTCAGTTCGACCCCTAGAAGGAAAGTAGACCCAAACCCCTGTGTTGGGGTACTTGCAGACCGTCTGAACGCCTCCCACGACCGGCCCTGTATACCGCGTATTACGGTGGGTACTGGGGGAGTTGAAAGTTTGTACTTTCGAACATGGTTGTTCTACGGTGTTGACTGTACACTGCGTCTGTGTATGTCTCAGATAGCAGTGAATGAACTACGAACGACATGCATATATCTACCAGGAGTGTGGGTGTGGTGAAACACTACATTCGACATTTGCATCAAATTTGCATTTTATTTAGGTCGAGTCCTCCCTACACTCCCGGCATGCGAACAAATTTGTAGGCGCGGGGTATCCCAATTCAAATACACGGCCAACAGTGATAGGTCGGAGAGCTTTTGCACCTCAACAACAGGGTTTTGGGCAGCTTCCTAACTTGGCTGAACCAGGGAGCTCCTTCCACGAAGCGATGGAAGAAGACTACATTTGGCTAGGGCCAGGCCACTTGAATTTTTTTGCAAACAAAACTGGTATACTCCAGGGGTATAACTACTGGAGTATATCAGGGTAACCACTACGATCTTTCAACAAAGTGGCAGTTTCTTTGTTAACTACTCGAGCTCTGGTTCCTTCCAGGATTGCTCAGCAAAAACATCGAATGCTAAGAGGCTTGGGCCACTTATAGAGGGCCGGTGTTCTTCAACTCCGCAACCCTCCACTCCTTTTCTTCCTTCCCCAAACGACACCGCCTCAAGCCGGGTGAATCTTCCGAAACCGGGTGATGCGAACGAGTTCGCGTAACGCACCACGAACGCACCAGGAGATGGGCATTGAGGTGAACTTGGTGATCCCTGAGAACTCCAGCGTCACCCAACTGAAGAACCTCCCCAAGGCGCGAGGTTTGTTGAGTGCTGTGCGACGTGCGGTGCTGCGCGGAGAGAGAGAGAGAGAGAGAGAGAGATAGAGAGAGAGATAGAGAGACAGAGTTGGGAGTTGGTGGACAAAGGGTGGAACTGGGAAAATGCGTGGGAGAACTTGGTACATGTGCCAGGGCACAAGGATCCCAAGCTCCCGGGCATGACTCAGTAATTTCCAGCAGGGCATCTGTGCGTGCCTCCCAGTCAGGCGTGGTTCAACATCGTGCCCTACCGTGAGGTCGGTCTCATGACTGCCAAGCACCTTGTTGATGAATCTAACCCTCCTACCTCCTTCTCCCTCCGGCCCTTTGTGATTTCTCCAATTCAATAGGACCACCCTGTGTTTCAAGGGCTTAAACCGTGCTACAACCACCATACCTGGGCAGTTGTTTTTTCTTTTCGGACTATCGAAGGTCGAGACACGACCAGGGGGTTTATGTTGTCCGGCTTTCGAAACGCATAGATTCGGGGGAATCTTCCCGGTCCGACGGTCCAGCTTTCCGGGAGACTTCCAGAAAGAAGACAAGCAAGCTACCCAAGCTCAGAGAAGACATCAGACAGTAGAAATCAGTATGATAGGTTCCATGGTGTAGATTTCTTGAATGGAACGCCACACTTCGGAGGGGAATTCACATATTTCGGCACTACATCTGAGATTAATGCCGTGGCTACTATATAACTGTTACTAACTGGTCTGAGGTACTTGGAGAAGGAGTTCCAGATGCCCTTCATCTCCGTGTGCCCCATGGGCATCACCGAGATTGCTCGCTTCGTGCAAGCCATTGAAGACCTCTTGAAGCCCCAGGGCGTGACCTTTGACTTCGAAGGACCCGACTTCGGACATTGGAGAACCCCACGCTCCCGGAGCGCCGTCGGTGGGAACGCGGTGGCGCTCGGTTTCGCTCGACTTGTGTGGGAGGTCCATGGAGTCGGAGAAAGGACTCACGACACAACAGCCGTCACCGGTCGTGATGATCGTCTACACCTGCCATGTCAAGTTGTTGATCTGTCTCGGATCTAAATGATTGTCCAACAAAAAAGCATCCAGTCAGGCGCATCCCTTGATCCCCGTGCCACGCTGTCCCGGAGTGGAAGCCAACTGGTAAACGGACCTCCGGTGGGAGCTCGGGCGGGTTGGGTGTTCGAGGGTTTCCCTCCCATGTTCGTCCCATTTGTTGGGGAGAAACTTGACTTCAAGACTTCTGGCAGAACATTTGTCCAGACTTGGCTTCAAGATGCTTCAAGTGTTCATTTGCTGGTCATCATTGCACATGTTGCCGTGTTCTTCGACTCCAAAATCCTTGGCTCAACAGAAATCTGTATTGTTGCTGCATCTTCACCTCCCCTCCCTATGGGGAGGAACTCGCTGTAGCCAGGATACGTGGACGAGCAGACCCGTTTCGTGTCGCAGTCTGCCTGGTTCTCCAGGCGATCCGGGGGGTGGGTGGGTGGGTTCAGAAGTTCGTTGGAAACGCTGCAGACTTTGGGGGCTTCCATATCTAATACTCCATGTCGAGTATGGAAACGCTTCAAATCACCGGGTGGTCTCAGACGACTCCGCCACGAGACCGCACGCACGCTCGTTGCTCGTTGGCAGCTCAGCCTCGTTGGCTGTGAATTCCAGTCGAAGTCGACTGAAATATCCAAGAGTTGGAGCGGAGAATTGAAGACCAGTGACAAGTGATTCCCTTCTTTTTGCGTTCTTGAATCTTGAGAGTGGGTTAGTTTTGGGCGTATGTTCAACACAACGTCCAAGTGAGTGTTGTTGACCATGAAAGACCCATTTGCTGGTGCGACCATGACAAGTGAGCTTGCACCTGTAAGAAGATTTCTGTAATATAATAACTACTTCTGAGTGTTTGGGTGCAAGTCTGTGGGTGCCCTACATCCTACTGAATACCAGCTTGTTGCGAGGTCCATCGACTGCCAAAACTTGACGGGCAAGCGTGCCGTAGTCTTTGGAGACGCCACGCTCCTTGTTTCAGATCAGTTGCTGGGTCGGGTGCTTCCGATTGGCGTCCCCTCCCATGGTCAAGAGGATCGACCAGAAGACTCCTCCCTCTCGGACGGAGAGGACGGAGCTCCGAGCCGACCAAGGCATGCTGCGGCCATGACCAAGGTCTTGGCGAGTCTTGGCGGAGATTGACGGGAGAAGCACGGTGAGATGTCCAGTTGAGTGGATGACCAGAGACGACTCCACTCGACTGCCAAAATGAGGGGGGAGTATTTGGGAGAATTGTTGGAGCCGCACCTCCATCTCGTGTGTAGGGATAATGGGACGGAACGAACAAGGTAAAACCTGGAGAGTGCTTTGCTATATTCCTACATCATGTATATATCTTTTGTACCAGCACCTCCAACAGGTCACCAATTGAAACCTGTTAGGGCCTAACAAACCTCCAAAGGAGACCTGGCAGGGAAGGTGCTGGTATAGATGCTACATGTTAGAGCAGTCTCTGGGGGCTGGAGGTTCCCGGCCGTCCTTCGCTGGCCAGATGTTGTTTGCCGCTGCTCCCGACGCCGTGCCGATGCTCCGTGGGACGAGCTCAAGAAAGGAGCCAAAGCAAAACAGGACCATGTATATACGGTATATAGATACCACCCAGATAACACCCGTTTTCACACATTTCGGTGTGTTTTTTCATGTTTTTTTCCGTGAACAACAGTTCATAAGAGAAGTGGCAAGCAGGGCATGGGGATGTGACTGGCCCTCCTCTACGATCAGTCGTTGAGGTTTGGCCTCAATCTCAAGAGGTCGAACGGTTAAACACAAGGAGATTGGAAGGATGGCACTTGGGAAGAAGACCTGTGGATGAACGTGGTGTTTGAAGTTCATGTCGTCCATCGTGTTCTTGTTGGTGAATGGTCTCTAGGACTCTAGGAAAATGGAAAGTTGCAGTCATGTAGAATTCTTCCTTTGAATGAAATTGATGCTAGTTTGGTAGTTTTAATAGCTGATCTACCAATCCACCTCGCGGGATGTTTTCCTTCAGCCATCATCAGCCACCGGCAGTGTGACTCAACAGTGAAGGGTTCGATCCTAGCTGGTCACTGGGAGACAGAGAACTCATCCCTCAAACAAAGGATTCACGTTCTCGCACCAAAATTATTCGATTGTATACTACTTTCGTTGGAAGCAAAGAATTTTGGGTGCGGACATGTGGACTCTTGTGGACCCTGAGCCAGAGCCAAGTGTAGCCGATTTTTCGGGAGGCGTTCCACATTGATGCACTCATTGCTAAGGAAGGAGATGGGCATTCATGTGGCCTGGGCCGGCACCTTTTGCCAGCATGATGGAGACTGGTTCCGGGAGGAGGTGCAGGGCTTGTGCGACGAGGTCTTGATCACAGATGACCATACGCAAGTGGCCAATATGTGTCTTGACCAGACGGACGGGGAGACTTCTGCTTAGAAGTCCACAAAACTTGGCAGAGGACGTCATGAATGTTGGGTACAGAGTTAAACCGACATCGTGAAAATTGACATTCTCACTTGGGCTTTTCAGTCTCTAGAACTGCAAAGTTCTTTCAAAAGTGAAGTGTTGCTTCAGCCAACCAAAGAGCTCAGGTTAACCCAACCAAAGAAACAGCAAGTCAAAGAGTTCAGGGACGGGTGAAAACTAGGACCAACAAACCCTCCACCTGTCATGTCATGGCTGCTGAACTCTCACCAATCTCTGAGGATCGCACGCGCCGAGCCGGCCGCCATCTTTGGCACCCAGATGGAGCGGCACGTGGGGAAGCGCCTGGTCACTCGGCCGAGGGCACAGAGCTTCCGAGGGCACAGAGGTCGTTGGAGCAGATTGGGTGGTTGGACCATGGGACAAAACTTCTGACCTCTTCCATTCTACCACCTGGGTTTGGATTGTAGAATGGAGGGTTTGGAGTTTCTTGAGGTGAAGTAGTAGGTTGCAAAGAAGTGGTTGAAGAGTCCTTTTTTGAAGGGTTGTGTTTGACAGTGAAGTGGCCGGTGGGGGGGTTTTGTGGCCTTTGTTTTGACTACATGTCCATTTGATTGGGATTCACAATCTCAGTAGTTGGTCAGTGCGTGAGGGTAGGAGTTGGTGAGTAGATTTTGAAGGCTCTTCTTTGGGATTTCTCCGGTGATTGCCGCTTGATGCTCAGTTGGTTTAAACTGTGCATGTTGCAAAAACCAAGGATAATTTGGACTCCTAAAAAGAGGTGGGCAACAGAAAGACAAACTCCTTGCTGCGCGGATCCCTCTTCTATCCCGCTTCCATGGAAACTGAACGGGGGTGGAAAAGGCTCCCTCGGCACAGACAGAGCTTTTGTTCTCTTGAACTAGCGCGTCGATCTGTGTAACCTCGGAACCGTTTAAGGATTGCTTGAGACTTAGTCCATTGTTTTTTTCGCTCCTGGAAAGGGTTCAGAAGAATAATAACCCCACCCATATGAAGAGTTTTTCCAATCCAGATGGGGGTTTTATATGATGAGTCTACATTAGGTGCAGATCCGGGCCTGCAACTCACTCTGGCTGACAGAAGTCAAAAAAGCAGTGTGACCAGCTGCTGATTCTCTCACGTAGCACAACCACCTGTAAGTGTGTGCAGAAAGAGATGATCATCAGCAAAAGCGATCACCCAATTGATTTTGTGTTTGGTGTAAATCCAGCCGGACAGTTTCATCAATGTCGAAAGAACACCGACTTCTTGCTTGGTTTCCAACACACTTTTGCTGCCTCTTTGTGCAACTCCAAACGCAGTGCTCATATGGAGGATGCTCGGGAGCCTCGAGCCGAAGAAGACACCCTGACGATTCACGTATCTCTGCCCAGTGGTCGCTCAGTTGCTCTGTCGTTTTCACCGAGTTCCAGCGTTCAGGAGTTGAAGACGTCGGTGAAGATGAGCTTCGACGTCCAGTTTTTGGAGCTGCTGCACGCCGATGGACGGAAGCTTTTGGAAACCGCATCCCTGCAAGAGGTCGGGCTTGGTGATGGTGACACGTTGACGGTGGTACTCCAACTGCCACAAATCTCAGCAACAAGTTCCGCCTTTGCATTTTGCTGTTGTGGAGGCGTAGTGGCTTGGGGCAATGAAGAACATGGCGGCGACACCAGTGTGGTGCGAGACCAGCTGAACAACGTTCAGCAGATTCAGGCAACGAGAACTGCATTCGCTGCTGTTTCGGTCGAGGGATCTGTGATGACCTGGGGCGATCCACTGTGTGGCGGAGACAGTGGCGCGGTCCAGGATCGACTGAAACACGTGGAGCAGATTCAAGCTTCAGCCTGGGCCTTTTCTGCCCTTTTGGCAGATGGGTCTGTGGTGACTTGGGGACATCCAGACTTCGGCGGTGACAGCCGCGCAGTCCAAGATCGGCTGAGAGGTGTGCAGCAGATTCAATCGTCGATGGGTGCTTTCGCTGCCATTTTGGCAAATGGATGCGTGGTGACTTGGGGCAATGCAAAGTACGGTGGTGACAGCAGCATGGTCCAAGCTCGACTCAAACATGTGCAGCAAGTTCAAGCTTCTGAAGGTGCCTTCGCGGCCATTTTGGCAGATCGATCGGTTGTGACCTGGGGTTTTTCAGAACAAGGTGGCGATAGCAGCATGGTCGAAAGTCGTCTCCGAAACGTGCAGCAAGTTCAAGCTTCAGAATGCGCGTTTGCTGCTGTTTTGGCAGATCGATCCGTCGTGACATGGGGCAATCCAGTACATGGAGGGGACAGTAGCATGGTCCAAGATCAGCTGAGAGGCGTTTTTCAAGTTCAAGCTTCCGCAGGTGCCTTTGCAGCAATTTTAGCAGATGGATCTGTCCTGACCTGGGGCAATTCCGTCTATGGCGGTGACAGTAGCATGGTCCAGGATCAGCTGAGAAGCGTGAAACAGGTTCAAGCTTCAGCCGGTGCCTTTGCTGCCATTTTAGCGGATGGATCTGTCCTCACTTGGGGCAATTCCGTCTATGGCGGTGACAGCAGCGCTGTGCAAGGTCAGCTGCGAAATATACGGCAGGTCCAAGCTTCTGCCGGTGCCTTTGCTGCCATCTCAGCGACAGGATCAGTGGTGACCTGGGGAGGCTTGGACTATGGTGGTGACAGTTCTGCAGTTCAAGATCAGCTCAAAGGTGTGCAGCAAATTCAAGCTTCTCAGCGTGCCTTCATGGCCGTTTTGGCAGATGGATCGGTCTTCACCTGGGGCAAGATGATGAAATGGCGGTGATTGTAGAACTGTGGAACTGTACGTTCGACTCACAAGGACCAAGGACGTTCGCAGCTCAGATCCAATGGGACGCGCCAGTGAACAGAAAAGCGACATGCACTTCTCACGGTTTTCAAGGCGTTGAGCCTTTCGAATGTGGGCATTCGATCGCTTCACCGTTTCACCAAGCTTCAGTGGAGAGGAACCGATTTGTTTCCAATCATGAGCACTCCACACATAGAGCGAGTGACGACTGTAAAAACTTAGATTAGCCTTTCTATTTCCTGAGTTTTGGACACACCAATTCATACCAAATCTATTTCTTTAATCCACATGGAATTCACTTCTGGTCGTCCAAATCAGCTCATTTTACGCGTTGCAGGAACCACCACAGCTGTCAGGTTGCGAAGTAACATCGTGTAGAGTTCGGTCAACCATGCATGTCTTTTTGTTCTTCCCCCCAAACAGCCTGCTTCATCCCATGACCAAGTTGTGAATTGTAGTGAAGACGGTCATGTGACGTATTGAATGGGTACGCCACAAATATGCAGGACCTTGAGGTCCTTTCGGCCAATGCGCGGCTCAACCCCTGAACAAAACCACTTGGTGATTATCGATCTGGGGGCCGCCAACTCAGTATAGTCCCTATATCATCTATATCAATATCATATCATCCCAGACCAGACTGAAATTGCGACCCAAAGCTTTGATCATTTTAGCAGACCTCAGATTATAAAGTCCCACACTCAGTGAATCAGCGGCAGAAACCCCTATAATCTCCTATATATATAAACTCCTACACCTCGCAGTTGTATCTTTGCATTTCATCTATCTTACATCGTGCACATCCCCTTTGAGTTCAACCTGGAGTTTCAACTCTTTGACATTGAACACCTTTGGATCCATCTAATCACGAAAGGTAGCTTGAGCTACCTGAGTTCTTCTTGCTTTAGCAAAAATGTATTACAATCAGGAGTTGGGATTGTGCATTAAGTTTGGTCCTGTAAGAAATGATTCTGATCAAAGCGCCGGTTCACGCCGTCATGGATTTCTACCAGGGTTACTTGTGATTGCCTGCTACCTTTCGTTCACCCCTTCCTCTCTCAAGTTAAGCAAAACCCATATATATATATATATATGCCGCCTATATGCCTCCCAGTCTGTGGCAAGAGGTAGGTCACGGATGAGTGTGCAAGTTGTCGAAGTGTCGATGGATTATTGCTACTTTGGGAGGTGGCAACACCCAAAAAAGCACCAATTGGGGTAATCTCACCCACAACATCCCACAACATAGATGGCCTTTGACCATTGGTTGATTAATAGAGTGGATAACCCCAGGTGAACAACCAATAAACATGAACACATAAACCTTTACGGTGATCCCACCTGTACGGTCCGTGTTTTTCAGGGACATCGGATGATTCTGCCGATGTCGAAGACCCGAGGACATCCCCTGTGGTGTCATCAGTGCACCGGTGCATATCCAGCGCTCTGGCGGAGCGCAGAGTGAGATGAGCTGGTGTAGAATATCATGGGTGGCGTAGGGGGTGAGATGCAGTGACTACTCGTACTTCAGATCTTGGATTTGAGTGGTAGGTATAGAACCAGATCAAAATTTGAGGGAGTGTTTTTGGAGACTATGTACAGTAAGCACCCTGTTTGGCAGCCGCGAACTCGTGTTGCAGCAGTTGGGGGTTTCTTCCAGTGCAGTGCTGCTCTTGGGGGGATTGAACTACCCAAAACTACCCTCTACTCATCAGTGACATGAGAGCAAGTTCACCCAGTGGAAGGTTGTTTCTATTGTTTGGTTGGTGATTCTTTGGATGGACATGGCATGGGTTTCCCACTCTCCCCAAACATTGGCTTGTTGAGGTAGCTTCTCTCATGCTCACTGGATACGGAAAAATGATCCCAACTGCATTACCCCAAGAAAAACTGACCCCACTCTTCAATTGAAGCGCGATGAACTCCACGGATGGTCAAAATGCCTGTGACCACAATCTGCAAGTCTGCCACTTTCATACCAACAGGACACAAGGTGGTCTAACCAGTCTAACCATGTCTAAAGAACTCTAAACATGTCTAATCCACCACTCGGCCGTCTCGCTCCATCCCGTCTCACAGGAACTTCCCCTTGACCCATCGGCCCTTCTTGGGCTACGCTTCTCGGGTTCCGAAGCGATGCGGAGAGGAGAGCGGGAACGACCGGGTGGTGAGCGGTGCAGTGTGCGGTCGGAGGCCTGGTGTGGTGGGGCTTCACCAGCACGGGTCACCAGCAGTATGTGACATTACACAACCCAAAAGTCACTCTCAAATACTTGATCTACTTTAGTCTCCAGAGTTGCCAGAGTTGCCAAGGGGGAACGGACCCTGTTTGTGGGGCTGCGACGACGGTGAGTCTGGGCAGAGAAACAGGTCGACGGCCGAATTTGTGTCGAAAGTGAGAACGGGGCATCCATTATTGGTGGAGGAGTTTCTGTCCATTTTGGTATATTTCAAACACCTTGTTAAACTTGTTTATTGGGATATTATAATGACATTCAGTGACTGAAACGGTTTAGTGAGCTCACATGGTGAAATGATTCGCGTCAAGATAGATGGCGTCGTTAAAGACAGAATGCTCACTACTGTCTCCAATCCTCATTTCCACATAACACGACCAGTGCAGCAGATCATGGCGTGGGTCGTTTTCTGTTCTCTTCGTGCCCAGGAAGGGACCAATCAGCTGGCCGATCTGGTCTACAACTCCTTCACGTTAGGCGTGCCAGACCGAAGGTAACAAGGGGTACAGTCACTACAAAAGGAAGGCACCCCTTATCATTGAGATCCAGTCAGTTGACTAGAGTCACTAGATAAACAAAGGAATAAGGGAATGGGTCCAGCTTGGTAAGGACGCATTCTTTCTACATCCGTTGTCGCGAACCCTTGGGTATACTTTTGAACCTGGTGCGAATGAACCCTTGTTGGACCAAAACACTGGCAGCACGTGTTTTTGTCCGTCTTTTCTTCCGCAGGGATGGAGGACCACCTTTTGGAGATCTTTGGTGGCCACGACACCAAGGCCGCCCGGGTGTCGGGCCCGTTTCCACCGGCGGGTGTCAGGGGGTCCAGTCACCGGACGGGTGACCAAGAATAGTGAGGCAGGCGAGGGCATGCACTGAGATTCAGGCATTTCTGGGTGCGTTTGGTGCGACTGTAGTGCCAATCAACTTGGAGATTGTTGAAGATCCGCTACAATTCTTTTTCTCCGCAGATGGTGTTTCTTGGAGCGGACCTGCATTGATGGTCGATGGTATGACATCAGAGGTGCTCTTTCTTTAACGGGGTTTGTCCAAGAAGTGAGATTGGCACAGCTCAGCAGGCTCAGCTGAAGTTCCCAGTCAACGGGTCGTTTCGGAATGTGTTGGAAAGGGAGCCTCCATCAATTGAACCGTTGGGACGATGTCGGAGTCTTTTTCAAAGGTTTCCTGCCTCCCTAGGATTGATGGAACATCCAATTGACTTCCAGAACCAGCCATCACTTCCCACGGACGATCTTGCATCCTGCCATGGCTTATAGAAAGCTTGGTGTCGGTCCCCCCTCCAGTCTGACCCAGTATGGCTTGCTTCCGAGTTCAGCCTTCCAGTTTGGTCAGAGTTCCTCAGAGCCTCTGCAAGGACCAGCTCTTCCAGATGCCTTGCTCTTCCAACTCCCTCAGAAAAAAAGAAACACACCGTCCTTCACCAGCGCGTTTGGCCGGTCACCCCGTTTTCGCCACGGTTGAACGGTCCGAACCCGCCCGAACTCGTCTCTCGTCTCGTCGTCGAGTCTCTCGTCCAGCGTTCCAGGAGATCTCCAGTGCCAGCCTCAGCAAGGACGGGAGGGCTGGACCTGGTCCGAAGAACAACGGACCTGTGTGCGTTTTTCCGCATTGTGTTATACGTTTTTTTTTTTTTTTTAAATATGTGTTTTTTTAATTAAAGTCATCTCAGGTATATATGTTGATCCGATCTTTGAAGAAACCAATTTTGAAGAACACATGTTTTTTTTTTAAAATATTTTTTGCAAAGATTCCGATCTGAAAAGATCTCGGTATGTAGAGGTCTGCTTCCCCACCCAGCCAATGAGTTGGAGGCTTGCTTCTCCACCAGTGCTGCTGCTCTTCACTTGTCTAAATACATCAAAACTACAACAACTTTGTTGTAAAATGTTGTAAACAAGTGAACATGTTAAGTAGTATTATGTAGTTAACCTGACACTTGACCAGGAGGCGGTGCCCTGGACGCCCGACGGCCTAGATGAATTGAACAAGATCCCAGGCCAGCAACCACTGACGTGGATCAGTTTTTTCGAGCCCCGACCAACGCAGAGCCACGTGGCACATATATGATGAGCATTATGATGCCATAGATTCCATAGCTCAGCACTCCACCACCATTGCAGAGTTTGCAGAGTTGCAGGAAGCTAATTTACCTTCAGATCCCCTTTTGCACGTTAACATGTCGCCCTCAGAATCAAGTTTCAATATCTGCTGCCACCAACTGGGCAGCCAGGACATGGCAGAAGCGTCGACCATGGACCATCAAATATAGGTTTAACATGTGAAAACGCCCACGGTGTTGCTTTCGTAGAAAGGTTCAATGAAACGTCTCATCTCTGTGCTTACCACTGTTCACCTTCAGTTTCTCTGATCCTTTGCTGCTTGGAAGGCTTCGTGCGGGGGAAGATCAAGCAGAAGACGGAGAAATATGCCCAGGACAGGACCGTAGTTGTTCCGAGCTGAGCTGATTCCCGAGACAGAAAGATGGCGTGATTGATGTCGACGTGACTACAAAGGGAGATCATTATCAGAATCACAAGCAACACGTCTTGTTTGTCCCTGCAAAGCACGACTAAAAACTCACAAACACTCCAACAAAAGGCCTCCGACTCATTTGGAACTTAGCTGAATACTAATTTTGAAGATTGAAGTACCACGGGGATGGTCTGTTCGTACATGATCGGGTTCATGCGATAGATCATGTGGCTGGGGCACTAGAGATAGATTCCAACATTTGCGCGGGCAGTGCTAGTTGGGTCTGAATAGCTGTCCGGCGGGCAGTGCTTGTGGAAGAAGGTCAGGTGAATGTGCTCCAGACCATGAGCCGGTGCGATGGCTGGCCGAAACAACGCGAGGGACACGAAATAGGAACCTTCAACTTCAACTCACTTGCGGGCTGCAAGCAACACCACTCATTAAAGGTAATGCAAGCACCGGATCAATAGCCCCGTCCCTCAAGGCTTGCTATTGGGGGTGGGGAATGTTGGACTTCTTTTATATATTGGGGGTGGTCAATCAGGAGAGGTCACCAAGACCAAATCTCTTCGTGAGGAGAGGCCCCCAAAGACTAAATCTCTTCATGACGAGGGCTTCAAAATACAAAACATCTCTTCATGAGGAGGGATCCCCAAAGACTAAAACTCTTCATGCTGCAATGGGTTCTGATTCTGATCAACGAGCCTATGGTGGATTTACCATCGCCAGCTAAGAAGAATCACGAGACTAGGCAGGCGATGGGGAGCAATCAGTGTGGCCTACTTGTTTTATCATACATGGAGCATGAGGTAGCACTGGCCACCAGTCATGGGCCAGCTGCTTGCGGACGGGCAGTGGGCATGAGCAAGAATTTTCTGACAATATTGAGAAAGATGCATGGGGAGGTGGAGAAGAATGAGGAGAAGCAAGTTTTGGCTGGGAAGAAGATGGAAGACGAGAGGATCAAGATTGCTGCCATTGCCAAAGAGAGATGGACAAGAGGCGACGGCTTAATAAGCTCCAGGCATTGGACCGTAAGGTCACCAATGAGGGCCAAGAATTGCAGGTGCATGAGCTGCTGGATGGGTACTTCAAGGAAAGGGAGAGGACTTTGGCCAATGAGGCGGGTGTGTGCAGCAAATGTCGCATGCGATCAGGATGGCTTGCATGTGACCCAGGTAAGCTCACAGCATATTGGATGAGGAAAGAAGTCGGTATTGAGAGAATGTTGTTGCGAGATGAACTGTTCGACTGACATCAGTCGATGTTGTCAAATGGGTGTCCAGCTGTTCCATGAGACTTTCTGGCCAAAAGAAGTAGTAAACGTGAAAACCCGTGCTTGCAGGCCTTCCACTTGCTCTTTGCGATTGAAGTTGGGGCGAGGTTGTCAAATGGGTCTGTTGCGCCAACTGTTCCGTGAGGCTTTCTATCCCAAGAACGCCTAAGACCTGGTCACCGATCAGCTGTGGTCACCACTACGCCTGATAGAATAGCCCTGCGGGTCTCAAGGTGCATGGTATCCTGATTGGAGGAGACCTTTGCTGCACATAGCCACCAAATAATTTGGCCAATGAGTTTCACTGGATGGGCAGTGCCAAAGGCATGAGCCAACAATGAGCCAACATCGGAAAAAAGGTTTGTTGGAATTGGGTTGGAGAAGGGTTTAAATTGGCAGTAGGACCATAGGATGAGGGAATGGTGAAATAGAAGGACTGCCACAATTGAATTGGACAAGGTGTTTTCAGGCTTAGTTGACAAGGAGACCATAGGATGACGGATTTGTCGAATGAAAGGTGGTGAGCAAGGGCAAGGAAGGCGGTTAGTGTTGCCAACAATTATTCCAAGGGCAAGGAAGGCGGTTAGTGTTGCCAACAATTATTCTTAAGAAAAGTGGATCAAACTATATGAGGGGGATAGGTCCAACTTCTTCGCAATGGGCTAGAAGGCTTGCTGCAAGGCGAGTATGACTGCAGGAATTATATTTTTTATTTGTACATCATACTTAAACACACACACGCACACAAGAGCAAGGCCATTGAACTTGCAAACGTTCAAAATTTGGGTTAGACTCACAGTGAATGTGTCGTGAGGCAGCAAGTGCCAAAAAGACTCGGTCAAAGTGCCAAAAAGACGGGTCAAAGTAGCATTCCTCCACCTTATTGACTCTTTTGTTGTGGGTAATGTAGAGTGTAAAATCTGCAAATGAAGTAATTGACCCTAAAGGATCCTGGCAGCTGATCCACTCGGCCAGTGTGTTCCCTTGAGAGGAGCAAGGCATCGCCGAGATCACGGCGGAGGCGGTGGTGCTTCAGCCACACGTGGGTGTGCGTGCCCCTAGATGTTGTGGCATTGAATTTTCCCATGGGATTTTGATTGCTCACCAAAACGAAGAGAATACACTCGAGGATGTTCGGGACTGATCCACACCCTGGGGACGAGCGCTGGCGGCATTGGTTGGGTTCCTGAAACGCCGAGTTCGATGCCATTGACCATCAAAGGGTTCAGGCATTTCCATCGAAAGGTGGAACAAATACCTTCGCATTGTGATCTATGCGGAACTCTGTCCACCTGATCACGGACCTTTTTTTCTGGATCTTATCCGGATAAATCCGGATATCCAGAGGATGATGTCTTATCCGGTGCCATTTTCCGGATGGACGTCTTTGTTGCCAGGTGATCTACGCGGCCAAGGAGGCTGTGGGCGCCTGAGGACGGTAAGGACACGAGTGGAGTCACAGAGGTGGTTTTTTGAAATTCTTTGGGGTGATTTGTTTTCTGTTTCTGTTTGTCTCTTTGATTCGTTCTTTTGGAGATCTGCCTCTTTTTAAGGTTTGCTTCAGTGATCAGCTTTTCTTAGGTGCCTTTTCGCATATGTTTGGTGACTGTGGCACTTGGTGTTTATGTTTGGAGGGCCCTTTGTGTTCGGTATTGGTTTCTCATTGGAGACTTCTTTGTGCTTTACATGTCCATGCACTTGTCCATGAGGGAGAGCAAGGGTAGCCGTGTTTCCAATTTGAAGACCTCTTTCCTCCAATTTGAAGCCCTCTACCCGTGTTATTTCCCCTGATCGCTACGGGGTTCTTATTTCTCAATGACTAGGTGCCTGTATTCCTTTTTGGTTTGCCGCTGCTGTGTGCGGCCTGTGTGATGGCCGTTTTGGTTTGTCGCTGCTGTGCCGCTGCTGCCTTGCCTCCCTCCCCTCTTCTCTCCTTACATGTCTCCCCACTTGTCTCACGGGCTCGCTGAACTAAGAGGAAAAGGTGTGTTTCTGTTTGACTTAGTTGCTATCTGGGGTCTATGCCGGTGTTATTTTGGCATTGCACAAGACTGTGTTAAGAGGGAGGTCTCCTGGCCCAAGGGGTCGACTGGTTGATTTTCCTTCTTTCCTTCTTTCTTGGGGTTGAACTGGGAGGTCTCCCTATTTTGATACACACCCAAATCCTGTGAACCGCAGCAGGATGTTGACATGTCAATTTGCTCAGGGCAAGAGCACCAAGTGGCTTGGATCCCTCGTGCAATCTGCAGTATCATGAAACCCGCGCATCATGGCACCGAAAAAAGAACATTGTTCTTCTCTTTGAAGGCTCCTCCGAGACTCAGTCGCCATGCAAAAAGACAGGATGGGATCCTCATATTTTATCAATGTTCAATCATTTGTAGCCTGAGATTCCTAAGATCTGTATTTTGTTATGGCCAGCACTTTTGCTTTGCTGGGCCCTTTGCGCCTGATGTTTGTCCCTTTGCGCTGCAGGAACTGGGAAGGCGGCTGCCAGTGACCTGCTGGAGCACCTTCGCAGCTCGCCAAGTAGCAGAGGCCCGAGCACCCACTGGTTGGAGACACACGACCGGAGACGTAACGGGAGACGTAACGGGAGACATCTCCACTCTTTGGTGCCCGGGAGACGTAGGGCGGCCCAAAACCAATCATTCGTGAGCTCCACTCTGGAAGACGATCCCGACCCTGAACACCACCAAATTGGTAGAGGAAAACAATCTTCCAGAGAATGTATCTTGTCAGGGTCTATGTTAGTTTTTCGGGAGTGTATTTTTGGTCCCTGAAGCTGTTCATCATTCTTCATCGCACCGGCAGGCCTCCGAAGGGCACCGCTACCGCTGCAGCTACCGCTTTGATGCGAGCGACCAAAAACCACGGCGAAGGGTCTACTTCAGCGGCGAAGGTCCGTTTCCAGGGTGGCCGTGACATGGATCGTGACACACCAAACGTCCAGGATTCTTGACTCCAGAAAGTTCAACATTTCTATAGTGGAGTGATGGCACAATCCCCAATGTCGGTGGTTTATATGGACCCCCATCCAAAGGGCATTTTGGAGTTTGTGCCACCACTCTAAGTGGTGTTACACAATGGGGGGCTTGTCCTCAAAAAGCCTGAAGACGCATCGAGCCGTTCAAAGAACATGCTATCAGCTAGGCCACCCTGTGTTCCATAAGTTTCCCTTTTTCAAGCAAGCAAACTGATGTGGGTCCTATTTTTGAGACAGGTGCATGCATTGCCACTGCATATGGAAGGGATTGCATTGAGAATCAGCTCTAAGACTACCAGACGTCTTCTCAAGACATGGAACTGCTCATGGTGGCCTCCTCAACTCCTTTTCGTACTTCGCTTTGGCGGTGAGCTCTACGAAAAGTATTCATTACCATTCTGATTGATCCCTTTTGCTCGTTGAAATTGTGCGGTGGCTGGTCATGCAGTTCCTGCCCCAAACGCTGGTCATGCATCTGCAGTACTGGCTGGTCAAAGAGCTGGCTGACGGCACGCGACGGTGCCGTAGAACTGCAAGGTGAAGTCAGAACAGCGCTAGGGCTTCCTTGGTTCTCCATCCTCATGGGGTGGCAAAGCGGCTGCTTTCCATGTGTCCAGAAGGATGTTTTTCACAAAATGGATCCCCAAACCAATGGGTTGGTGGACATCAAATCATTTATGGTTCCTAAGATTCAAAAGCACTCACATGGATCCTTTTTTTTTAATCAGCCACTCAACGGTGATGGACATCCAAGTGAGCAGTAGACAGCTGCGGCAGCGGCCTTATGCGACAGCTGCGGCCCGTTTCAGGCAGCGGTGATGGTTCAATTGTTGCAGAGAACTGTGGCAATCGATTCATGCTGCTAGAAAAGCGGTGCGACTCGATTGAAAGCATTGAAGATCTTCATGATTCTTTCACAATTCTTTGACCTCTATGAGCCCATATGCTTTTTCATAGTGCTTTTACATGAATGGATCTTGAAAAAACAAGCCAGGGTCAAAGCGCCCAACTCTGGGCCTCCCGAAGTTCGGAAGCCTTTCCTTTTTGGGACACCGGGCCTTTCCCTCCACCAAAGTGTAGACCGAAACCTGAGGTTTCAGATGCTGGAGGATCGTCTCTTGATCCTGAAGCCCTGCGGCTGGGAGACCACTGGACATGCTGACGCCCCACAGCTGCCCGACTTCCTGCAGGCGGCGCGGCGCGGTTCGGGCGCGGCGCGGCGCGGTTCGGAGGCAGTGGAGAGCGAGGGCAATGGGGATTTTCAGGATCCAGTTCCTGATGAGGGAATGAACTCGGTGGAGTTGGTCAGTTTAGAAATGGTCGCACATTCTTTTTTTGATTCTTCTTGTAGCTTGAGGCGACGTGAGGGTGGACTGTCCGATGGATTTCATGTTGATGTGGCAGGGGTAGAAAATATAGCTCGGAGGCCGCTGTGGTCCAAGGTTCCTTGTGTCTTGAAATCAGCCCCTTGGGCCTTGCACGTGTCACCTGGGGAATGTGGTGCCCTGTGTCCTGCATGTGGCGCGAAGTGAGAGCAAGCAGGAAGTGAGAGGAAACATGTGCTTTTGATTCCTTTTGTGCATTGTTTGGCCCAGCTTGTCTGCAACCAGAAAGTGCAAGAAAGCAGGCCAGCCAAGAGAATGATGAGAAGAACTTGTGCTTGGATGTTTTCGCTATAGGCTATAGGTGATGTGTAATGTGATGTAATGTGTATTGTTTCCCCATGTGGCTGTTGGTACTCGTATCTCAGTATATCGATCCCGAGGTCAAGATCAATTGCACGCTGAACACCAAGAGTCCCAGATCTACAAGCGTTGAACCCCAACAGCAATCTACCAACCTACCAACCTTTGACTTAACCCAACTGATTCCCCTTCACCCATTCCACCGACCTTTCGCGCCACCCGGGCGCGAAGCTGCGGGATCGCCCCATGGGCCGATGCTGCGCTGGGCGCTCAGCGGTGAATCACTGGATCTGGACGCGGACGTTCCGGCGGAGGAACTGGCGGAACGGATCACCGAGAAGACGGGCGTGTCCAGCCGCTTGGTGTGTTTTTTTTTGGTGCGCGGGCTGGCTTGGCAGGCGCGCGCGCACACGTACCGGGGTGTGTACCCGTATCATCTCGTATCCTTTCTCCAATCATCATGGAAGCTGACCAGGATGATTTTTGCAGGGGCCTACGTTCCAGTTCCGTGATTGTTTCAGGGTGTGTACACCATTGTACACCTTGGAGTTGATGGCGTCTCGCAGATTGACAGGAAACAGGGAGATCAGCCAGTGACTGACCTGGTCGAGTGAAGCTAGGTCACTTCCAACTGAACCATGTACCTGCTTGACTTGACGCTACGCAGTGATTATTTCATTCTTTCATCTTGCGCCCTTTAACAGGACGCAGAGTTTTTGGGGAAACAGGAGAACCTGCGCCCTTTTGACACTTAGAATTTGCAGTTGAAGTTTAGAAACTTCCTTGGAACTCCTGACACCTTTCAAATTCATGGTCAGACACCGCTCATGCAGGTCATTTGGTTACCCAGGCTATTCCAGGGCAACCGTGCTTGGCCGTAGGTACATCTAATCTCAATTGACTCAAGTGTGTGTAAGAGTGTGTGCGAACGGCGAACGGATGAAAGCGATGACTTCTGGGGGAAGGCTTGAGTTGTAGAGACCTGAAGAGATGGCGGAACCGTGAGATGCATGTAGGTCAAAAACCAGAGACCCAGGTCTACAACCGCACATGAACGGAACAGACTGCCAAGGAGGTGAAGCTACAAGAATCTGGGGTTATTGCAGTGTCTACAAGCAGGTATTACGATAACACAAGAAAACATAGGATATTCACGATATTCACGACGTTGTTTGTTCTTTTCTTTTTAAACTCTGTACGTCGTTTCGGCGGTGCACGTGTCCATTTCCGGGCAAACCCTTCTGGATTTTCATGCTAGATTCGATCTGCCCAGCAGAGCCTGACCAGACTGCATAAAATGTATTACGGAACATATACAGATACATAAATATATGCTGTATACAGATGCTATACTTTCATACATTGCTCTAGCCTAGTGCTTAGCAGTTTTCAAAGAGATCAACATGCCACCTGCGAAGTGAACGTGATCGAGATGTGGCACTGGTTTTTGACTTAATTCTTGGGTAGTTGGCGAGACTCCCTCCAAACACCTCAGCAATCCGGAAACTGGGAGTAGAAAGGAACATGGAAAGATAGCTACTCCCCACTATGGCCAAGGATGCTCCCAATGGGAGGGAGGATGAGCGCAGACGGAGAGACTCCGTTGATTCATTTATACCTAGGCCTAGTGACTTCCAGTGGGATGATCCACTGGCCGCTTCACCAAGGCTACTGCCAGCAGCTCTTCTTTGACCATCCAGGCGAAGTGCGCGTGGCACTTCAGACTCAGGTGTCTTTCCACTGCAAGAGGATCTGAGCAACACATTTGTTTGTTGGGAGATCGACCACCACGAGTTTCGTGGTGACAAATGTAGACAAATGTCACGTTTGTGGTCCATTTCATGCCAAGGACACTCCTCTAAGCTGACTGTTCGAACATCTATCCCCCACCTCGGAAACGGGTTTAGTTCTGGACACTGTTCGAAAACGGGGGCAAACTGATTGTTGAGTGACTGAGCGTAGCACTGCGTAGGATGCAACCGGTCGAACCGCATAGGACAACTTGCCCCGCCGGGTCCTTCCGAGCCAACAAATTCCATTCTGGGGGGATGAATCAACATTCCACAGCAACACACGCGGACACATGAAGACGACTTGCCAGTTGCTGGGCAACTGAGTTTCAAACGATGCCCGATAAGAGAAACAAAATCCCAGTAAATATGGATAGTCAATACTTCCAGGTTTACAGTTCTTTACTATATAATGGAATTGTCCATATTGTCCCAAAGCCGAGGTCCGCTCTTCGTTCGAACACCCCAGGTTCTTACAGAGACATCAAATCGACAGCTGTGAGCTGAGTCGCGGGTTTGTAGCATTCTCTAAAAGTCGAATCCATCGTTCTATGGCGTCACAGAATATCTGAGAAACCGGTTTCCCACCTGGCTTGACACCTGCGTTGTTTCAGCGCGCGCGTTTGATTCTTCAAAGGTGAACGACTTTGATCGCGAGCTCCTCATCGCTGCAGAAGAGGGGAGTGAGGAGGTGGAGGAGCGAGGAAACTACACTGGTAGGAGTTTGGAGGTAGGTTTGGGCTTTGAAGTTACTGGATGGCTGGAGGAGTTGCATAGGTAGGTTTACTGGATGACACCGAAACATCCACCGCAGCGTGGTTGTTTGCATCAGTCCCCAGGACCTCCTGCGGCGCTTTCAGAGCCCCAATTGTTGCTCGGTCCGGACAGTGCGGCGAATACGGCAGCGGTCGTGACCCACCTGGAGCCCGACCGGTCGGCGTACGAAAACACGACCGACACCTGGTAGGTCAACCGGTGGGTCTCCTGGTGTCAGCTGGCTCCCCACCAGACAGATGACCAAGCAAGGAGATGTCATGGCCTTGGTTTTAGGATGTTTTAGGCTTTAGGGCAAAGTTTCAGCCAAAGTAGTAGGAAGGGCATGCTCCACTCAGGAGATTCACTATGGACTTTTGGTTCAAGGGTTTTGCTTCCTTTACAAACCTGTGGATTTCGCAGCTGCTGACTCTTCATGGAGAACCTAGATCCAGACATCACCACCAGGTGCTGGAACGCCCTGCAAGCACTGTTTCTTTTTCTAAGGCTCCTGCCTTGAGCTCCTTCATTGTGTGAAAGACATACTATATATATATATATGGTTGTGGATCTAAAGGTCCTAGTCAGCAGTGTGTATGACGATGACCCGGAACATATCAAAATCTCATTTGGCGAAAGTTTTTTCTCGAGTTGGCGAAAGTTTTTTTTGCGAAAGATCTGGCGAAAGATTAAATATGTACTTTTGTATGAATGTTCATTTGCTTTCTGAACAGCTGGTGGCAGTGACTCAGAAGCTAGATGAGCTGTGGAAGTTAGATAACCTGCTGCTGCTGCGGCTGCTACTACTACTACTACCACTACCACTACCACTACCACTACCACCACCACGACCACGACCACGACCACGACCACGACCACGACCACGACCACTACCACTACCACTACCACTACTACTACTACTACTATTCCTGCTCCTGCTTTGGGGGGTGGCTTTGCCACAAAACTCTACCCCGCAAAAGGCGAAAGTTTGGCGAAAGTTCAGCTCAAGATTGGCGAAAGTTCACCCTGCCACATCTGACCGCCCATTATGAGTAAGTTTGAGTGACCGGCTACTACAGTGATTCTTGCAATTTTGATTCTTGCTGACACCCAGGAGAAACAAAAGAGACGTACAGGGTGTCAACAGTTAAGTAGAAGACACATGCTGACAAACAGTGAAGTTTCTATTTTGTGTTTGCCAGTAAAGAAGAAGCCATTGACGTGAACAAAACACAACATACATGGCACACATAAATAGAACGTACTTCGGCGAAAGATAAAACGCAGGAAGGCGAAAGTTTGGCGAAAGTAAATTTTTTTGGCGAAATTGACGGATCCCGGATAAAGGAATTTAGATCAACGCCCATATATAGGAACCGAACTGGATAGAATATTCCAGCCGATGCGCTTCAGGTTTGAGTTGGAAGAAAGCATCCCAAGCCATGGTGAAACGTTGCTAGGTGTTCTCACTCATATCTAAGGTGTGGATGAACTACAACGCTCGCCTCTCTTCATCGCTAGCAAGGCGCAAGTTAGGGTGGCGAAGTCTGTGCAATTACAGGATGGAATAGGTCGCACAAGAAGTACTTTTATTGTTCATCAAACCTCCTACCTATATCATATACATTAAACATAAAAGGGTGCTTTTGCATTTGCCTTTTTTGCTCCAAGATGACACAACTCAAGGGTGAAACTGTTCCCTTTTGGGGGGTGAGAAACCGATCCAGCATCTTTTGCCAGCCAGAAAAAAACACCACGGAATTAGGACTTATCGAGAAATACTCTTCAATTTCGATACGATGCCAAGTTTCCTTTTGACCGAGCTATGTCGCTAAATCTATTTCCTCGGAGACCATAGACTTGCTCTCCAACCACCGTAGTTCCGGCTGTTCCGACCAGGCCGGGCATCGGTTGACCGCGCGCCGCTTGCTGGAGGCCCTTGCGGACGTGAATCACAGCAGCAACTTGTCTGTTTTTTTTCAGCGGTGGAAATTAAAAACAGCCACCAAGCGCACCAGCACTTCAATGGCTTCTTTTTTGGATCATGACCAAACGATATGTGACAGATCCATTTTTCCTTTTCGCCTGCCTGGCAGGTCTGCCTGGTTATTTTCAGTGTCCTTCTTGTTCTATAATTGGTTTTAAGGCATCACACTTGAAATGAACCCTTGGCCCTTGTCCAGATCCAGAGAATGGACACACTGCCCAGATCCACCCTGCCCATCCGCGAATACCACCGAGGTGCGCAAGGCTACAGTCCACTGGGTGCGGCCTCCTACAATGGTGATGTGGAGGTGATCGCGGTGGGTTTATGGGTCAAAACCGCAACATGGTGGGTTGACTTCCCATGAAAACCACCATGAAAACCACCATTCTCTCATTCTCAGGGTGTCAACTGATTCAACGTCTCGGTGACGTCTTGAGACTCACAGCCATATGGAAATACAGTATGTCAATTTATATTGATATAGGAAGAACTGCAAATGGTTAGTTAACGCTTGATGCTTGGAACTCCCCCGAAGCACCAGCACCTTTTTAATGGCCTTCCGCGCAGTGCGTGTGAGATGTCCTGCTTTCTTCTCGCTCAGACCTTGCTTCCTCCATCTATGTCAGTTCTATATATGTGTCACTCTCATGTCGCTTCTCACATCGCCACTTCCAGACCACGTGGGACAAAGGGACGGAAGGCCATTTCTTTGGGCCGCCCGCAATCGCATTGGTTTCCTCAAAATGGACCGCCCATTGATGTCTTGGCTAATTACCTTCTCTACCATCATTTGCTTCAACCGATTTTGACCACAGAACTTCCTTCCAAACGATCCAAACGCATCAAAGTTCCACTCAAACTCTGAATTCAACTCCTTCTCACCCATTCATCCTTCCAAAACGGCCCACCGACTACCTCACCACCCTACTAACCTGACTGCCCTGCTTCAGTTGGTGGACCACCTCCTGGCCGCGCGCGCGGACGTCACCAGTGCCTCGCTGCGCGGCTTCACCGCGCTGCACGGCGCCGCCTTCGGTGCGGCGCTGGAGGTGATGCCCTCGCTGCTGGCAGCGCGCGCAGAGCTGGAGAGGCCCGGGGTGAGAGGGGTGGGAAGATGAGCTGTTGGTGTTTTTCCCTTGATTTGATGATTTGGGAGAAACATGTTGGGGTTTGGATCAATTTGGGCACTGTGTCATTGTGATGTCATGTTTCCGGCACATCAATCAACTCCTTGAGTAGAGGAAGCGCCTTTAAAATCTTCAAACTGCTTTAACTAGTGTCTCTTTTTCAAAGTACCTCTATACAAAAAATGCCGGTAACTCACAGCGAAACGCGCCCGACTCTACCTGAGACGGCAGCTACCATATTTGTCACAGGATGAAGTCGTAATTCCCATCCGCCCAGGTTGACAGCGCGGGGCAAGACGTGTTTGTGTATCGCTGCAGGGCGCGGGCACACGGAGGCTGGTGGCGGCTGGTGGCTTGGGTGGCTTAGCAGGATGATGGCTACGTGATCTCTGAAGGATCCATGTTCGTCTTTGTTGTTGGTTTTGGGATGATTTGGGAATCTTGTAGAACGTGATACAGACTGGCCAATGTCCATTCTTATCTAAGTCCTTGAGGCACGCGCACAAATCCTCAACAGGCTTATGGGAAAGTGCAGGATGGCCATCCTCCACACTTTCCGATTTCAGGTTTGGAATTCTTCTCCCAGATCGAAGCAAGGGGAAGCCAGACGGGTGGCTGGTTTGGAGACTACTTTGGGTGGAAGCAGATGGATGTTTCTTTCGGTGATCATCGTTTTTGTGAATAAAGTACATGAAGACAAATTCAGTGGCTTCAAGGGTGGTGAAACAGCATGGTGGGTGCACCCCGCGAGTAATGACCGGGTGGTGGTCTTGGAGATCTTGTCTTTACCTTTTCCATCCCTACTGTAGTAGTTGGGAATGGTCATCCCAATGCTCCCCATGCTCCCCATGGTCCTCCCACTACTGCTGGTGGAGCCGTGAGCTGGTCCGCCATGCTCTAGACCTCGAAGAAGGAAGGAAGAAGGTGGCTGTGGAAAACCCTTGCCCAAGCCTCCGCACTCTTGGGGATGGTTTGAAACGCCAAGCAGGGCCAAGCTGAGCCGTGCCACGCAGGTGGTTCGCTTCTTGTTGGATGCGAGAGCAGAGCCTAGGATGCACCATAAGGGCGTTCGCGCATGAAGGAAGCTAGTTGACCTGGGGAATGACTTTCAGCTTGGTATCCACCCCCCCCAAAGATTCATCATGGGCAGATACATCGTTAAACAATGACATCAAAAACATGTCATCCCTTCCTGCCGTTGTAACGCTTCGACAGATCCGCCCATCGCATCGTCTCCGAATCGAGGACCTCATGGCACCCACGGTGCGCGGCGCGCCCTCGCCGCTGATGGCGGCGGCGAACCGGGGCCACGTGGAGGCAGCGTTCGGATGGGATGGTCAGGCACCGGGATGGCATGGGGCAGAAGGAGAGGATCTGGGTGAAGAGCCGCTGCAGGTCTATCTTTTTCAGAGATCTTCAGAGGAAAGACACTTGATACAAGAGTATACAAGCCCATCATACACAAGGTAGAGGGTCAAGAGTCTAGTCAAGAGGTTCAAAGTTGGTAGAAATGTAAAACAAGGTTCCTTTACTCAAGGTTGGCGGATCGTGCTCAATCACTCAAGCATACAGTAGATGAGTTGATGACCCTGCAAAAGACTGGGAGTGGAAGATGTCTTTCAGCTTCCAAGGGTGTCCCACCAGTTTCTGTGTGAATCCTGTTTCTAGGGTTGAATTGGACACACGAACAACCAAGAGGTCGCTTTATATAGAATATATTCTATTGTGCAGTGGAGCCTCAAAGGCCAGAAGAATTCCAGGCACCTGTGCGAGACAACACACCTGTGCGAGAAACATGAAAAACACCCCAAGTCCGGGTCACCTCACCTTCTCTGGATGAGAGAAAGCCACTCCAAACTGGTTGGATCCATGTGATCCTGCAGGCACGACTGAGGTGGACCATGAAACCAGAATGGAGGGCTCAAAAAAAGCCCGAACCCGGCCGCTGGTGACGGGGGCAGATGTGGCTCTCCGAAAAACCATTGAGCCTAGGGCAGTCCTTGACCTGAAGAACACGATCCTCGAGTGATACGAATCTTGGGTGGAGTTTCCAAACTCTTCAGCTGGAGGATTTGGTCCCACTATGTCTTCCCAATCAAGAGGCCAAGAGGGGCACCAAGAATGAGTTGAAGAGGGGGCTTTCAAAGCCTGGTGAATGGTCACAAGAATGGTTGGTCCTCTCAGCCCTTTGAGGGGACACGACACCCTTCCCCTTGTTGGATCTTTGCAATCTGGAGGTAGTCGAGCTTCTGCTTCAGCGCCAGGCAGAGGTGCGGAGACTTGAGTTTGCCTAGAAACTGGACACCAGATGATCAATGGGAAACACCGGATTATCCATGCTTCCTTCACCAGCCAGCGTGCCCATTTCTGTCAGAGTCACTCGGCGTGTGTGAGGTCACATGTACAGCGCACACATGTACCGCCAGCTGTAATATTTCAGACTGGGACCTCGGACTTCGAAGATACACTCTGGAACCTTAGGTGGAGAGATTGCGGATGACTGGCATTCTGCTATCATTTCTTGGCCAAACTGTGAGTGTGGGAAGCTATATTGTAGATGAAGCGCCTGATCAAAATCATTTCCAGACACCCAAACTGTTGCACAGTTTGGTCTAATTGGACACCTGGTCGAACAAAGCTTCTCAGCAATGTTGAAGAGGGGGCAAACTGAAGCCATGGTGAGACAGGCCATCAAAAAGACATTGGGTTTCCATTGAATCTCCTGTCGTTCATCCTCCCAAGTCACACATCCATGCATTGTCCTCCACCGTTTTGCGCTCTTCCCCGCCGGTCGCAGGTGGAGCGGCGCGCGGGACGCGACTGCTCGGCGCTCTACGCGGCGGCGGAGAATGGGCACGCGGAGGTGATGCGCCATGGCGGAAGCTGGGACGAGGGTTGGGAAGATGGTGAGGGAGGGAAGAGGGATCCTTTTATTTGAAAGAAGCTACTTTAGGTGAGAGATGGGGAGAGTATCCCATTTGTGTGGGTTGCTTTGGATTGGGGATTGCTTTGAAGTAGGAACATTAAAAGCCATGGGCTCTTCTATGCTTTTGTGGCGAGTGGTGCCCACCTCACAAAGCTTTCAAGTTTTGGTTAAGTTACTGTGTATCATAAGTCTTGAGGCATTTAGAGCGGTGAAACATGAGAATTCGACTCGCACCCACAACCTGCACCAAAGAATGAGACCTAACGGTGATGACCTAACGAAGATGTTGGCTTAACCTTTGCACCTGATTTTTGACGACGTCCTTTTTGGTCGCCGTCGTTAGGCCACATTTAGATCAAGCCACCCGGCAGCCACCGCCAGTCTCTCGCGGTTTCGACGACCTTTGTTCCAAAAAAGTCGTCCCAGGTGGTGGCTGTATGGGTCTTGGCCCAATCTCTCGGGTCATGTGCTTTCACATCAGAATGAAGAGTTGAATCTCCAAGAGTTTACAAGGATGACTCCATATGACTCCTAAAAGCATGTGGAATGGAGGTCCGCCATCTATTTCCTCCGGAGTTGCAGTCCTCTCCCGTCCAAGCCTCGTCCCTCGCTCCAGGCGCTGCTTGCTGCGCTTCGCCGCCGACCCGGACGCCGCCGGTCGCTCCGGCGCCACGCCGCTCCTCAGCGCCGCGCACGGCGGCCACGGCGAGGCAGCTGGGTCAAACGGGTCCCGTCTGGCTTGAGGCCACCATATTGGTTTCCCATTCTGGAGTCTTGAACCCCGTAAAGAGATCTAAAGAGATGAAGTTTCGTATGCAATCTTGGAAAAAGACATCCACTGTACATGGAGGGGATTCGTGTATGAAACATTTGGGATAGCATGGTGGCATGCTGTGTTTCAGGTGTATAGTGGGTCCCTGTGTTCATCCCTTCAATCACTCCGGTCCGAATCGGAGAGTAGATATGGGTGGCTGGACAGGTTCTGGCTGGAGAGGTTCTGTTTGAAAGCTGAGCGGGGCTTCAAAAACGGTTTTCAAGGCTTCAAAGGCCGCACGCATCTCGGTCATGTCGTACACGCTGCACGCAGGATTCCCGTCACATCCGCCGTACGCGCAACAGCAGACATCCGCACAAACCCGCCCAACGGGATGGTCCGAACAGCAACAGATGAAGGGGGAGACGAAATCGTGCTTGGTGCTATCTCCCTGAGTTTGAGAGTGTTTGGCCACGTCATATTCCCGGTGTCATTTCACAATCTCGAGGCAAGAGTCCTTGTGGAAACACCGCGACGAGACGGTTCGGTTGGTACTCTTACTTGGAGTGTTTGCAATCGCCACGGACTGGCACCCGCCGTTTGGGTCTATTTGTTCAGAGTCACTTGGAAGTCACTTGAGATTGTATAATGACCTGCTTGGTAATAGCACCAGCTGTTTCGGTCAAAGCACAGCAACGTGCGTCTCGCCGTGATTTTTACCACCCCACTTGGTACCTCACGGCCCAAGCGTTGGAACCGTCAGCACGGAACCGTCGCCGCCACGGTCCTCGGAACCAGGCCGTGGAGCTCTTGCTGGACGCCTCCGCGGACGTGAACGCACCGGGCCTCAGCTGGACACCGGGTGGGCCCCTAGTAGCTTCTTGCTCCTAGAGTAGTAAGGCCAGGAGGCTCCACTTGGAGGTGTTTTTTCACGAAGAAGTGCGAAGAAGAGGAACTGCCGCACAAACTGAAAGGGCCGGGTTTCGACAGTGCTGCTGCCTGAAGGAAACCTCATGAGTAGCCGAGTAGCTATAGTCTTTGATGTTTGTTTCTCCATCCACTGCTGCACAACTTTTCCATCCTTTTTCTGCTTTTGGCACGTAGCAGAAACAAGCTTAGACTTCAACTGCTAGACAAATCCCCACCGGTTGTTTGTAGTTTCACAATGTTTCACCAAGACCGGCCCCAAAGGGTCGCTGCGGTTTCACCTAAGGGTTGTAGACATTTTTTCCGTTGAGCCGTGACCATGTGCATGCACTCTGCCCTCTTCCATGCAAAATGGGTTGGAGATGGTTTTGAGTTTTGAGTGCAGACAGTGGATGTTCATGGATTTTCTTAGAATATTCATTTATTAATTACTGTACCTTCTGAATAGCAAGCTTTAAAACCTCTTCATGTGGTTTCGGTTGAACTAATCTCATCAACAGTACAGGCTTTTCTTCTTGCCCTTGACCGGTGATCTTGCTTTAAAATATGACCATCTTAAGCCGTATGAAACCCTCATCCTTGATTCTGGTGGCCATTCCTCTGGTGGCCTCCCAAGTCTTCCGCTCCCCTGCCAGTCTTCGGCCCATTGCACCGCTCTTCACCTCGCTTGCCACGGTGGCTACGTGGCTCTGGTGCATCGGCTGCTGGCGGCGCGCGCCGACCCCGGGCCGCGCCCCTTCCAGCTGGACGTGGACGGCGCGGAACGCGGCGGAGCCGGAGCGCCGATCGCCACCGCACTGGGCTGCGCAGCTGCGGCAGGGCAGATGGAGTTGGGGGTGTTGTTGTGTTGAATGAGAGATTCAAGGGTATTGCATGATGCTATAGATGCTGCTAGGTAGTTTCGAGTTCTTCAATTTTCTTCGATTTGCTTAACATGTAGGACTTGGTGACGCGTTTTTTGCGCTATTTTCCTCTGATTGAGCTCTTGTATTGAGCCGTTGAGCCGTTGAGTTAACACACCGAGCCCTCTCGGAATTCACGCACTCTCCACACCCTCCGAGTCGCCGCAGCACCCGGGTGTCGCCGTCTTGGGCTTGACATGGCTTGGCGAAACCATCTGTTTTTAAAGCGCGCGGCTGGTCAATCCGGTAGAATACCCATTGACCTGCATATATTATATTCCGTCTGGTTAGCTCTTAGATTCCACCGAGTCTCGTCAGCGTTTGGCTTTTTTTTGGTCGGACCAGGTGGTCGACTGCTTGTTGGGACGGGGCGTCCCTGTGGATCGCTCTGCAGTGGACGTGGCAGTGCAACATGGACACCTGGAGGCCACGGACACGTGTTGAAAGGGATGTGGGAACTCATCGACCAAGTGGATTTCCGTATTTTTTTCGCAGTTTGTGATGCACACACCTGCTTTTTTCTGGGTGAATGCGGTGTTTTGGGGTTTGAGATTTTGGCCGTTTGGCCGCTAGGCTTGTTTGAGGGTGCTCCTCTCGGGGGAAAAGGGACTAGAGTTCCTTTTTCGCGATTGTCGCCACCACACGCATCGACATTTCATGACATCCTGCTGACATCCTTCTCATTGATAGGTACGGCGTTTCGGCTCAGTTTACTCATGTTTACGTCTCATGACGAATGTCATGGACAAGTCCTCCTCAACACCCGGACTTCATCGATTTGCACAGACCGATGGCTATCATGTCTATCATGTCTCAGGCATACCCATAGGGCCATAGGGTCCAGGTACCTCCGGATGGTGGACGTGAGTACGTACTTCCAGACATAATCTTTGAGGGTCGAAGGACATCCGATTCGGATGGTTCTGGACCCCTTTTCTCATCGAGTCTCACGCCTTAACTCAATGAGAGATGCATAAACTCGTGATGGGCCCCAATTGCCGGGATCATCTAAGACCAGGTTGACATTATGGCTCTTTTTTCGGTCACTGATGGGCTAACTTATGGGACCACTCACCAAACAACATTGCGATGAACAAGGCTCCCACCACTTTTGAAAGGCGAGAGCCCGGATCATTGCGAAGCAAAGTGATGTAGAGGTATGTTACGGTATATATATATATATTCCAGCTGATTGTTCTGCCCTATCGAAGTACGGAGTGCATACGATTCGATGAAAACGGGCGGATCACAGACTTCGCGCCTCGAAGTGGAGACATTCGCTGCCGAGAGGTGATGAAAAGGTCTGACAGGACCCCAGTTGAAGGGGCGATCAACCCGAACCCCGCCGTTGGTCCCGTTTTCAGGAGAAAGTTGAAGGATGTCCGATACGGCTTCCGAAGTTACTAAAGGGATTGTTCCCAATCATTGTCCATCGAAGGGGGTTTTCGCTGCCAGGTGGCCCGACGACTCTTTGGTTTGGCACGGGGCGAAGCTTGAGCTGCTGTGTGCACGAGGTGGGGGAAGAAGGAGCACGCTGGTGGAAGAGGGTGGAGACGAGGCCACTGTGTCCAACATGGGTGTGTATTGGAATGGGAGATCCCTGAAAGTCAATGTCTCCATTGGTTGGGAGATGTTGGGAGGTCCTCCTAAACCCCAGGGCACCAGGGCACCTCCTAGGGCACCTCATTGGAGTCGTCTGGGTCCAGGTCCGTCCGCCCAGCGAGCCACTCGTGTACGACTCTGCAGACTCCATCCCCGCCTGGTGACAGCTAGAAGCATCAGCTCACTTCATTTGAAAGAGATGGATTCTCTATAGATCTCACTTCATTTGAGGGTTGTAAACATCAGGGGATTCCGGGATAATGATCCGGAAGAAGAACTGCATAATCTCTTTTTCTTTTAAGACATGGACATGGACCATGGGTCTTTTCGGAATCGAACGACGAGAGACACACCGACCTCGCCGGGTTCAAAACCAATCCAGCAAAACACAAGTTCCATCCCGACCAAGCTGGTGATGCAGGAGTTGGTTCATGACGCGTGCCATTTCCAGTCTGCGGACTTGAATGCACTCGGCACCCTGCAAGCTCATGATCCAAGCGCTGAGTGTCCATGCCCCATGCCCCATTTGCATTTGCACCGTCCCTGTCAAGAGCCCCGGACGCTTTACATGTTAGCATTGGAATCGTCTGGAAAGGAATATCTGGAAAATCAAGCAATCTCAAGCATTCTGGTTCGTTCGTGTTCTATGTTCGTCTCGAAACTCCCCATTGCTGTCTGGACCGCTATGTAGTCTCAGCCGTTTCCAGGACTCCAAGCAGGCAAGCTGGCCCCATCCACTGGATCGGAAGCAGCTGTTTCTCCCAGTAAGTTCCACACGGGTGTGACGATGGGATGGATTCTTTTTCATCCAACAGATTGAAAGGAGTCTGTTCTCTATTGGGGCGTGTGTTCCAGTGCCCATTGGGGCATGGAGGAGCTTCAGCAAAGCATCAGCGACGTCTTTGACGAACTAGCATCGAATGGCAATCTTTAGGATTGCTTGGTGGTTGAAACACAGGGGATATTAGATACCCCCAGTCGTGTAGCTCGACCCCTCTTCTCTTCCTTGGCACCATGGAGCCCAGCTGCCCCCAAGCGCCGGTGCGTGCCGTGCTCCGGGCCACGAAGCGGCTCTTCGTGCTGGGCTTCAGCACCACAGGGGGTGGCCACGAGCGCTTGACGGCGGTGCTGGTGGAGAGGTTGAAAGCCGAGAGGCTCGAAGGAGCCGCCTGGACTGAGTGGACCTGTTTTTTTGGAGTGATTTTCTGGGTGATCACAAGACTTAGGGAGGAACAAGGACGGTCTAGAGCGTGCAAGATTGACTTCTTTACTGGGCGAACGAGTGGACTTCTTGTTGTCTGGGATTTCTTTCTTTATCCCATCCGCTGTCACTGCTGGTACCAAGTTCAACACCGGGGTTGGAACCATGTGTTGTCGGTGTTTGTGTTGCTTGGGATGGGATGAACCATGTTGCTTCAAGAGGATCATCCCAAGGCTTTCAAGCTTGCCACAGTTCAAGACCACCCACTTTTCCCACCCTATGGAAATGGCTGTGAAGATGAGGTGACCTGAAACACTCGCGCAAAACTTTGTTCATTTTCATTTTTCCTGGCGTGTGATGATGGTCCATGGGAAGGCTCTTGGACCTTTGGTGGCCATAGTTGGCCGCTGCTGGAAGCACCATTGTTTCAGGCTCAATGTCAAGGACCTGAATGTCAAGTCAAGGACCTGAATGGGGTTCACATGTTGGTGTCAGTGGTGTCTATTCGTTAAAGCAGAGCTGCACAATCCATGACGGCATTGACTTATGGTAGTGCTGGTACAGAACATGGTTGATGGAAAAGGCATGAAACATGAAGCTGCCACTCTGACCTCAACCCCCAATGAAACAGATATGAGCCTCCATGCAACCCCCTGTCCCCACCGATGGTTGGTAAAAGCTTAAAGCAGTTCCCTACTTGGAAACATATATGATAGTAATATATATATACATATACCAAGACCATCCCAAACCTAGAAACATGTAGGGTCTTGAAAAAAACTCGGTTTTTGCAACAAAAAACGTGTTTGGTTGCTCCTGGTATATATAAAAGCGAGGGGGAGGATCCGTGAAAACTGGTTTTACGGCGTTGTTGCATTTGTTTGCTCGAAAGGTCTTGGGACAGGCTTGTTTCTGGTCGTGAAGATCTGAGATGTCAAGTCTTCCTGATCTTCCAATATCCAATCGCTAGTGCTGCGCTTTCAACATCTGTCCACTCCTTCCTCCTTGGCACCCATCACCCCAGACCTGTCGCCGATCCGCCGATCTCCCTCACTCGTCACCGGTCTCGTCGTTGAGGTGACGATCTTGGTCTCGATGCCCGAGCCTTGGAAGGGCGAGATGCTGCCCGATGGGCGCGTGCCTTCGGAGAAGCGGTGCTTTGGCGGAGGTCGAAGCGGTGGGAGGTAGCGGTTTCGGGGGTTCTGGCCCTGGTCTCGGAGAGTCGATTGGTGGGAGGGAGGGATAGATGCTTTCACTGTGTTTGATGGTGTTTGGTGGTTTTGAGTCCCCAAGTAGAATCAGTTGCAGTCAGTTCAGACCTGGACTACACTGGCTTCGATCTCAGGTAACTCCCCCTGGATTGGGTTTCAGGAGGCCTGGGCCGCCCAATGGAAACTTACCGGCTGGTGGAATCCGGTCGATGAAAAAGCAACTGCAGGACCTAGCAACCACCAAAATAGGGGCAAAAATGCCGTGGTGGTGCCTCAATTGCTGGTAGTACTTGGTCACCGGAACCTGGTGTCCTGGCAGTATTTGGTCTTCCACCCGAAATCTCGCGGACCGAAGGCACAAAGTGGACCACACACAGAGTATCGTGTCCAAGCTCTCTCCGCTCATCGCACCCCGCGGAGACGCGCAGCTGATCTTCGTGCGCGCGCTGAAGAGCGTCACGGGCTTCTACACCACGCAGGCAGCTGCTGCGGCGAAGGAGTTGATGTGGGAGATGGTGGTGGCACGACCGGAGGTCCGACTCAGTGCCTAAAAAGAGGAGGGGGCACATCTGCCTTTTTGTCACTTCTACTTCAGCGACATGCAGCTGAAGTTGATGGGTTTCTTGTTAATTATACTGTATTATATATAACTGTTTATTCATGTTTAAATGGTTCAGCGCAATGTTATGACATGTTTTGTCATGTATATTTTTGTTTGGTTGGTTTCAGCAACCCACAAGACGAGGGCCCATGCGGCCCAAGGCCTCTTTGTTGCAAACATCGCTGCAGGTTTACCGTGGAGAGGAAGCCAAGAAGCTCCTTTGCGATCGCGGCTTTGTGCTCTTCAACGCCCAGCCAGTGTCTTGGGAGGACCGAAGAGTTGGTCAGAAGATAAGATCTTGAACACGTTTGTCAGAAAAAAAAGGATCCTCCCTGAAGTTCCGTGCCCTCATCTTTTTTTCTGAAACACAGTTCTAGGGCTCAGATGGGCTCAGCTAGTTCATGTTAGTTCATCAGTCAGGAGACCTAAACACCGGATGACACGCCCCCCGGAGAGTTGCGGCTGTCTCCAGGACTTGGGGCCCAGCCTGCTGCCCACCGCGCGCGCACTCCTGGAGGTCTTGCTGGCCGAAACGGCGGCGGAGCTGGTGGTGCTCACCGACATGGATCCGAACCTCACCTCAGCTGCTCTGAAGCTGAGAGCTGCCGGTCAAGCTGAGGTCTGTAGGTCGATGCGGTGCTTGGATTATGAGAACCACCAAGACTTGCTCTTGCACTCCTTTGGCATCACTTCCAGGGAGGAGATCAAAGCCTACGGGTCTCACTTCAAGGAAGTTTGCCATCATTATTGGCACCAGATGTCTCCCGAGATCTTGACCCAGCAAGTTCTTCTCACGCTGCGGAGGTTAATCAAGAGCACCTTCTTGGTGAAGGTGCTCAACATGGGCCGTGAGCATCTCGCGGTGGCGCACGTGGACATCATCGACCCCCGCTTCCGCCGCCTGAGCCGCGAAGACCTGGAGCTCTACGCGGACCTTGCCGCCGACCGCCGGGCAGCCGTGCGGTTTCTGCTTCAGCACGGGCGGCGCTTGGGGACGCAGGAGGCTGGACTGGTGCATGAGGGAGTCGTGCATGTGGAAGGGGCCACTGAAGAGAGCATTCAACATGTGGTTTATGTCTATGCACACTTGAGCGGTCGTTCCATCTTGGAGTACTACATTCGGCACATGAATGAGTACCCCAAGACCCTCGTCGTCGGCTGTGGGAAGGCATGGCATAAGCAGGGCCTTTCCAGTGCGGAGATGGGTGGCCGCCGCAACGTCATGCGCATTTGCCAACTGGCACAAGGCCATGGCATTGTAACGGCTGGAGCCGGCGCCTGTGGTGAGCTCTCAGACATGCTTGATGCTTTTCCAGCGCCTGTGGGGGCTGTGATCCCGCTCAACAAGCAACATGAGCAACAGCACAATGGCCAAATGATGGAGGAGCGCTTTGGGAAGAGGTTAATGTTGGGTCTGCCTGAGAACGGCTTCGACATCACAAAGCTTCACCCATTTTTGAGTGAGTTTGCTTGCCGCATGGAAGCAGCCCAGCAAAACTACTTACCGCCAGAGGCCGCGCGTGCCTCCATCCGGCAGCTGTTGTCCAAATCAGGTGCTGCAGAACATGCGGCCAAGCGCTTAGCAGAGATGGAGGTGATGACACCGAAAGAGGAACTCATTCATGAGTTCTCAGAGCTCTTGCGCAGCAGTGGGATGTTTGTTCATTTGAAAGTGCTGCGAAGGCATTTGAAGGGTTTCTTCCAACTGGCAGATCAGCTTCAAACCTTGACAGAGACGAGTTCTGCTGCTTGGCCAGAAAGTCGCAGGCAGATGGTGTTTCATGTTTTTTCCACGAAAAGCTGTACATCTCTAGGTGGAGGGCTTTTGCAAAGAAGATGGATTCGTCTCAAAATATAACACCTGACGAGTAAAGCACAAGCGTCTTTCGGTCTTCCAAGAGGTCGGACCCAAGTGATTCCACACCGTCCATGGTGGAGTCTTCTTGAATCTCTTGTGTCATTTTCAATCACCTTCTCGCCACTAGAACCAGTGCCCATAAGGAGATTGATCCCCAGCAGCGCTTCATCATCAACGAGTGCGCCCATTGCACCGGGAAGCGCGTGACTTGCGTGGACTTCCGCGAGGCCGACGCAAGAGTCCGAGAGCTTCAACACGTCTTCCAGTGAGCCCAGCGGTGTCGGATGCGCGGTCGGTCCGAAGTTGCTTTTTTTTGGACACACAGACACAGGTCAGCATGGAAGGGGACAGTGATTTGTTTCCTTTGGGATGCGAACTATAGTGATTAACTATTATTAATGATATGTTCCACCAGCAATTCACAGGAAGGGTGGATTTCTAGTCGCCTCAAAGACCCGTTCTTGTGAAGGGTGGATCATTTCACCTTAAAGGCCTCTGAAGATGTTTGTGGTCCCTGGTTTTCTCATTTTTTCCAATCTTGAACCTGACTGGCGCTTAGCAAGAGAATGAGAAAATGAGCTCAAGTCCAGGCACCCACCCTTCATCTCCCTTCTCCAGGTACCTCGGCTGCCCTGACTCGCTGCAGAAGACCTGTCGCGGCTCCTGGGCAGCCTTGCTCGCGGTGCTGAAGCTGGAGCCGGTGCCAGTGGGCACGCGGGCGGATTCGCCACAGGAGAGGGTTGGTTCACCCAAGAATGAAGCAAGTGTCCTCACCTGAATAGTAATCATAAGTAATCGCCATCAAGCCAGATCAAGCTCAAGACTGTTGGGAGAAACCTTCTTTTTGGATGACCAGTCATGACATGACCTGAAAAAGACGTGCTTCGGATATCTTCGGATGGATATGTTGGGGGGATTCATCTCATGCAAAGATTGATTTGGGCGGCCCATCTTGGGCTGCGTCCAAACCCTCGGCAGGTGAACGACTCCACGCCCACCGGGCTCCTCCGCGCGGAGCTTTCCGCTCCGCGCGGGACGACGCGTGCGGTGGAGACGACAGAGAAGACGAGGTTGAAGGAGGTGGCAGAGACCATGATGGCGCTGGCGGAGAGCGCCAGTGAGCTCTTCATCACGGGATTCTGATCGGAGACCAAACCAAAGGCTGCGTTCAGTCTGGACTGGAAGTTCTGGAAGTTCGTCTGGAGTGCTGGCGGTGCTGGGTGAGTATCTTAAGCTCCTGCTTCATCCTGATTCCTGTCTCAAGAGGCTGGAGAACCACCGGCACCGGTGCGAAGCATCGACTGGCCCGGTCCCTGGCCAACCGGACGGACGTTGGACGCCGGCGTCCGGCCGCTCCGTCAGCAAGAAGCCGTGGGACCCCTCAGGGTAAGCGTGGTCGCGTGGGTCGCCGGTCGGATCGGTGTTGAGGGATCGGTGTTCTCCACTTGGCCAGAGGAAGAAGCAACGAACGATGTGACGCAGCCGCAAGGCTCCGCACGGATCCGCAAGGTGATGCATCTGATGCAAGCAGCTCCAAGCACTCACCCCACGGATCGTTCGTGGAAGGGCGAACTTGAGGGGCGAAGGTCGGATGGATCGCGAGTATGGTGTGGTGACTCAAAGTACATGTTTTTCTTTAAAGTTTATGATGTTTATGCTTGTATACCTGAAGAGGCGAAGCTCATAGAGGGCGCGGTCGATCTCTGCCAATTCGTTGCATGGTGTTTCCTTCTCGGCCCAGCCGTGTGGGAGCCTTCGTTCGGGGCTTTCTCCTCACGTCCGAAGTGATCCAGCGGAGCGCCCCGAGACGGAAAAAGGGTGACACCTGAGCAAGCCGAAGTCTGAGGAGTGTCGATTCAGTTGATCCTCCCCCCAGAGAACTCGTGTATTGGACGTTATTGGATGCTATACAAGAACATACAAGAAGGTACAAGAATTCCATTCATTTCGGTTACCAGCACCTGATGCATCTGCTGTTTTTCGGGTCACCAACAGATCAAATCTATCCACATCTACTATATACACTGGGCTCCGGAGAATTGTCGGAAGGTCCAAGATGGTGTCGATCTCAATCTCCTCTCTGGTTGATGGAACATCCACGACTTGCCTGTCTGACTTGTCCGTGCAGGTGGCTTCGCTATGCCTGTCAGACCGTTTTGGGCCCAAAAAAGACCCGCCTCGACAGCCGCGCGCACACGCGCGCGCGCGCGCTGTAAGCGTATTTTATGTGGGACAGGGTGTGGCCCAGGTGCAGGTGTTTGTATAGGATTTTGCATGGACTTTCACTTAGGACAAGCGGCTGGTAGCCACGGAAATGCAACCTGTTGACGTTTTGTTTCTAATTTGAGTAATGACCAGCACAGACGTGGCTGCAACTCTCACCCAACATGGAACCCACTTTGGGTGACAACCGGGACTTAGGTAGAGAGTAGCCTGGTATCTAAAATCCGTATGTCCTCTATTCACCATTTGTAAGGTCAACCCACGGCTCTACGGTTTGGCTTGCAAGAACTGTAGAAAGCATTGGCCATGAAGCCATGCCCAGTTTTGTATGTTTTGTGCTGACTTTGCCCAGGCCACCACTGTTGATTGAAGACATTCTCCACTTACGATATCTTACGGTTCTGAACACACCATGCCATGGTTAGTAGACATTCGCGCTCCCTGAATTCTGCGGTTGTCTTCCTCCGCCACCCCTGCTGGGTCGTTTGATCGTTTCGAGTGACCACAGATTGATCACATCAGTCACATCGGAATTGGCCAACCTTGGTGGTGGGACTGCAGAAAACCATAACTTTGGAGGGGTCTCAAGGTTTTTGCTGATTGAATCATTGCCCAAACAGTTGGGCACTGAGCCGCCTGGCCTCTTTGAGGACTGGAAACACTCACCGTCTGCAGTTGATCGCCATCATCCACCATCCCTCATTTCACCTTGGGGTTTTCCCTCTCCCCACCAGGCCTTGCCTGTTCCGAAATCTCGCAGGCCTCCGGCCTCGATCGCCCCGTGCTGCGCGATCGGCCGCACCAGTGCGGCTTTGTGCACCGCTTGGACGTGTGACCCGGCCGCGTGGGCCGCGATGTGAACGTGAGGTTCGGACTGTTCGCAACGTGTAAACTTGGTTAGGTTTGGGTGGCAACCAGGGGAAGTCAGTTTTTTTTTTCTCCAGTATAGCACTATGTCTCTGGAAGGAAGGACAGGTGCAACGAAAGACGTTCTAATGTTCAAGATGACATCTTTGTGAGAAGAAAACGAACAGATGTGACAGCCATGACTGCCATGATCTGCTGTTCTTTCAGCCCCTGCCCAGTCGGTCTTCACCTCCCAACCGCCCAGTGAGCAAGGCTTTGAAGCTCGAGCTCGGCTGCTAGGCCTACTCAGCCAGCCAAGCAGATCTTCCTGGGTTTACTCAGTCCCGGTACCAGAAACAAGTCTGGATGGAACTCCCCAGTCCTAACCACTTGTTAGGATCTGAGCTGGCGCCATGTTGAACCAGAACTGTTTCTTCTGGTTGGTTGTTTGGATTTGACCAGATCTTCCAATTTGGGTGCGCTTTCGCGTGCGCTGAGCGAGGCCTTCGAGTGGATTGCTGCTTTGTGGGCTCACTTACGAGGCACCGGGCAATTGAGAGGTAAACAGAGGCTCCGACAAACCGGGCGACTGAGAACGAAGCTTTCAGCGATAGGGAAGTTGGTTTGACCCTTCCAACTTACTCAGACGATTCGTTCTTATGAATATTGGCATTGTGCTCCCAGAGCCTGGTTCAGTCATTTATCACGATAAAATGGGGTTCTCAACCCCCACCGGTTATTCCACAGAGGAGTTCTTATGCCAGTATCATATGCTGTTCTTTTCTTGTGTTTGCAAGGAAGAGTCGGAATGAAGGCAGTGATTTTCTGTAAGTATTTGACCAGGTTTCAGGGATGGGATGAGCGGTCTTTCCACTTTGAGATGTGTCCTTCCAGCTACTTCCAGATTGGGAAGATTCTTTTGGGTCTTTCCAGCAATCAGAGGGTTCTTATATATTCTTATATTATGTTCTTATATATAGTGTGTTCTACTCTGCAAAGGGTACTTAATGCACACTTGGGATTCCCTCCCATCATACTCACTTGACATCCCTTGACCAAAAATATCCCAAAAAGATAAACAGCAGAAGATGAATGACCTGACCAAACTTAAAGAAGCTGCCACCAGCAGGCCTACTATGACCTGAAGCTGCAGCTGACTTTGGGCCAGTTGCAGCGCGAGTATTTGGTGCTCTGCCATGGCCTGGCGCCAGCTCGAGATGCGATCCGCGCACGGGTGACATGGAAGGCCGGGAGAGACCGCTCGTGAAGGACCCATCGGTGGCGCAGGTATGGACGAAAAGGTGAGTGTAGCTGTAGTTGATTCAAGGTGGATAGATGTTCCTGAGACTTGCAGGAATACACTCAGGCTTACGTTCCATTCAACATGGATGGCAGTCCATCCCCCTTTGCAAAGAGAGGATAAATCCCTTCAGAGTCGATTGGCCAGAGGTTCCTATATATTCTGTCTGGCCAGGTGCTTCGGCCAGGGTTCGTGAAGATGCGCTCCGCGGATTCAGCGTTCGCACCATCCCCCGGGACGTGGATCCGACCTGCCGATCGATGGATCCGTTCGCGCTTCGCGCGCGACCGGAAGAAAAAGGCCATGGACCCATCCAACCACCCCAATGTCACATATGCCAGCCCTATGGAGCCTATGGAGCCCTTGAGTGTTTTGGATTCACATCAATCCAGAGGGATCTACGATCGGACGGTCTCCGCAACCGATTTTGGGGGCCCCCGGAACCCGGTGCGGCCATCCAGCGGTTCGGCCAAACGCCTGGAGCACCTGAACCATGCAAAAACCCATGGCAAATGTCGTGTCCAATATAGACGTTCCAAACATGGAACATTAAAAGCACAGAGATCATGTGTTGAAATATGAAGAAATCACACGATGACCATCCATGATCCGAGGAGCCTCACTGATTCTGACGACCACGTTTTGCCCAGCTCGACACCGACCCCCGTGAATCCATAGTTTTCCCGCCTGTGGGGCGCGCGCGCGCTCGGTATACCGCGCTGTTTTTTGCCTCCGCCTCCGCTGAGTCCGTCAGGAGGCGGATCGTGGCCCGAGCCGCGTGGGCCGCGGAAAGCCCAGCGTGACCTATGTGCAACGTCTGGCCGCCGGAGTGCTCCATCGGGCGCAGGTGAGGTGGACGACGATCACCGCTCTCAGTGCAGCTGACGCGGGAGCGATGGGAGTTGGGTTTGGGAGGTGGGTTTAGTCGGATTGGTTCATCTTCGTAATTCGGGGTCCGGGGCAGCACAGGGTGGGCAGCCCGTGCTCTCCACGCGCCGTGTGAGGCGTGTGCGCTTTTGGGCCTAACCTTGGGCTCGGGGCGGAGGCATCAGATCCGTGCGCAGCTGGCGCACGTGGGGCATCCAGTGCTGTGTGACGGGAAGTGCCCTCATCGGGGACGACGTTGCAACATTGGGAAGACGATGTGAAGAGTAACAAGAACAATAATAAGATTGATACAATAAGGTAAGGAACACATATATAAGAAAACACATAATCAATACAGAGATATTGTTATTGCTTGTTCTATTTTGTTAATTCTTCTATGTTTGCAGATTCTTGTCTTCTGATATGTAACTTTCTTTTAAGATCTGTTATATAAGTGAGACTGAGATGGGTTTGGTTGGATTTGGAGAGGTCTGGTTGTGAGGGTTTGAAGTAGCATTTAATGTTGGAAGGAAACATTGAAGACTAACCTCTGGAGTGATTGGGGAGGCACTTTTCCTTCATATAGGACTTTACATCATCCAGTTTGACGGGCGCATCAGAAAATCTCACCACTCTTTTTGGTGATGTTTCATTGGCGTTCCAAGCGGCGAAAAAGACGGAGATGGAGAAGCACCGAGCGCATCTTCAGCCCATCCAAGCGGTGCAGGTACTGCGCTGAAGAGACCTTCCGCTTGGACAGTCCCCTTTGCCCACAGCACTGCCACTGCGGCTGAATCACTGAAGACTCCGAACTCGGACGGTTAGAAGGTTGGAAGGTTGGAAGGATGTCTAGAGTCTAGATTCCATATACTGTAGATGGACATAGACTTCCATAGACATATCTTATGGTTGGTAGACTTTGGTGTAGACTTATAGGACTCCATCTCATCTCATCCAACCTATGTAAGAATTGCCGATCGGTCAATCCCTTGCTTTTGGTCGCTGGGACACAGGTGGAACGGACTCACTCCTGCGAACTGTGGCCGTGGGTCAAAACCTGAAGTCCGTGAAACACCCTCTTAGGTTGACATGGTTGACCATGTTTGCTAGACCTGTTCCAACCAAGGTACACCGGTTGACAGGGTTAATCCGCCCGCTTAGCAGACACCCGCTCCGCTGCAACCTGCTCCGCTGCAAGCAACACTCCAGGTCTCCACCGCGCCGGACTCGGCGTTGGCGCGCGCCTTGGCCGCCCAAAGCAGGTCTTCCGTGCGCCCCTGCCGCCGGTCTTCGCACGACTGCTACAGGCGGGTCTTTGAATGCTTGGAACATCCTTGGAACGGGGTGAGGATTGACCGGCTCCAATACGTAAGCAGTCGTTTTTTTGTGTTTTTCAAGAGTGCAAGTCGTCCAACAAATGTTGGCCTTAATTTTGAAGACGACAATCCGCAGTCCGAACATGTTGAGCCCACACATGTTCAGCGTAGCACTTGCGAACAAACACCACGCATCTCCGCCAGGCCATCGAGGGCAAGACGCGTGAAGATCAAGAGGTCCTACAGAGGTCGAGTGAAGACACGTGAAGACCACCGGTCTTTTCCCAACCTCCCCTGAGCTCTGCAGCGGTCTTTCGGTAGATTATGAGAACGTGAGTAATTATGTTCCGTATGTTCCTTGGGGTGAAGTTCTCATAAGTGATAATTTCACGCACATACTCTATAAGTTCTTGGGGTCTAGATCACCAGACATCACGCTGACATCATGTTCAGGAATTCTGCGTGATGTCTGGTGATTTCGGCCCATGAGGAACTACAGAGCGGTTTTCACGAACAGACGTGTGTCATCATTTGCGAAGAAGCGCATCTTGCACAGACTGCTGTGCTGTGCTGTGCTGTTTGGATGGATTGGGATTGCAAAAAACATACTCAACCTCATAAGGTACCTTTGGACTCCTTTGAGAGGTGCCTTCAGCTACGGAGGGCACGATATTTGCTCTTCATATCCTGCTTGCATATAGTTGTTTGGTGTTTTATTTTTGTATTTCTGGAGAACCATGGTTGACATTCTGCGGATGCGTGCGGGCAAATATTTCAGGGCATATGCGGGCAAATATTTCAGATATTTCAGGGCAGAAGCACTGGTCAAAGCAGATCAAAATGATTTAAGACCTTTGGTGATGAAGTGATGTTTTCTATTTGTTTGCCACTCAGAGGTGAAATCTAATTAGATTACACACCCAGCATATTTGAGAAGACTTGCTTCTATTCAAAAGCATACTGCAAGCACTGTATTTGACCAACGTTCTCAGTTTTTGACAGTCTAGGATTTCCACTGAAGAGATCCTTCGGATGGACACGGGGTGTGACGTGTGGAAAAAGATGTGAGCGCATGTGAGCGCATGCGAGCGCAGCTGCAGCCTGCTTCGTACCCAGGTCAGTGTTTACAGGGTTTTGACCCATTTTCATAGTTAGATGAATATGATGAATATGATGAATCCGTAGGTTTAGGGACAAGACTTTGCATTTCGCTTGACCTCTCTTTTTGCAGGGTTGTTTGAACGCTAACATGGCGGCACTATACGACACCCTTTGGAAGGACCATGGAAATCCCTGACCCCATCTAGAAGACTCTCTATAGTTGAAACTGGAAGTGGTCACAAGTACAGTACAGTTGATCAAAGGATTGGGCGCTCCATATACCCTTGTATTACTCTGTTGCTGCGCATCTCCCTCATTCTCCCTATGTTCATCCCAAATCAACGTCACTGAATCAGACACGCAAACACTTCGCTTGCCATCTTCGCCTTCGAACCGCGACCGCGACCGTGCCGCTGTGTCCGGACGGACCGACCAAGTCCGAGTCCGAGGCACCTCGCGGCTCATCGTGCGGCTCATCGACTCCGGGGACCAGTACGCGGTGAAGCCGGAGAACCTCAGGCGCGAGGGCGACCGGAGACGCGAGTCGCGCCGGCGCGGGGGCGCGAGCGAAGGGGGAGCGCGAGGGCATGCGGCGTTTTGATAATAATTGGAGGCGGCTCCACAGCGGCTTCACACCGCGTGAGGATCATTAGGCGAGTCTGAGGCGTTTGGCCCAACGAGTGGGGGAGGCCGCTCCGCCGTCCCGGGCCCGGACGACGGGCATGTGGGGGTCCAGGGATGGTAGACTCTTGTAGACTCTTCATGATCTGTCAATGCAGGTTTTACATGGTGGGGGGTTAAATGAATAGTGAATAGTATGAATCAACAGTCTACATGACCTGTAGAGACCTCACTTTGCGCATCTGGGCCTCTCAGCTCGGTTCTTTTTTGTTTCTGAGACGTCAAAGAGATTGGCCACTCTTCTTCAAGCAGACATGGTGGCAGCAAAGATTGCCGACGATGCAGACAATTATCTTTTGTTCAGCAAGTTGTCCGCTGCCTTTCTAAAAAACAGGCCGGTCGGTACTGTAGGGCATGATTAAACGTTCTAAATCACCTCTGAAGCTTTGCATGCTTAAAGCGAACGATGAAATATCAATTGGGTGGTATGATGATCCAACATGTTGCTCTGCCATGTTTGGCTCAAGGATTTGTGCCTGAGGCGCTGCCACATCACACGGTGTGCTTCTGACACCTTTCCGCTTTTCTCGAAGCCATGCGTGAGGCGATTTGCATCCACATCGGCCAGGCGCAACAGCGTGCAGCAGCAAAGCCACATGTGGCAAACGCTGATCAAGTCACGTAGTGACCTTTAACATTTACATTCGATCATTAATCATTGCGTGGCACAGACATGGCAGTGGGTTATGCATTGATATATATATATATATTGGTACGTACCATTTAAATTTGTAATTTTGGATCCTGATTAGTAAAGGGAGGTCCCCTCCCTCCTCTACACAAATGGGAGGCCCAAACTACCACCAAAGCAAATCTGGGTTCCTGGGAGGATTCCTTTTGTAATTGATTGTAATAATGTAGTTTGCATTGTCCTTTCTCATGTTCTTTGTAATTAGGGTCCATTTCCTATGCAGCCTCAGATCAGATCTTCAGCAGATCTTGATGTCTACTACCTTGAAAGTTTGTTTAGGAGCAATCTTTACATAAAGGACTGATTAAGGAATTGATGGCTTTGGGAAGCTGTGAGTTTTGAAGAACTAAAGACATCTATGATTACCAATCATACTCTCAGCAAGCCAGCCATTGGCTTAGTAGTGTTGAGATCTATGTTTACATGTTTTTACAATATTCCGTTTTCTAACGAAAACACTTTGCACAATTGAGAACCCCTAGAGCACAGTTATTATTGATGATCAGGGGCCTTCCTGACTCACTACCTCGAAAATTTGCTTCAATCTTTATATAAAGGATTTAAAGGATTGATTAAGGACTTGAAGACTTTGGGAAGCTGTGGGTTTTGAACACCGAAAGAAACCCATGATTACCAATCATACTCTCAGCAAGCCAGCCATTGGCTTAGTAGTACAGCATTGAGATCTTTTTTTGTTTATTTTTTTTGAGGAAAACACTTTGCACAATTGAGAACCCTTAAAGCAAAGTTATTATTGAGGATCAGGGGCCTTCCTGGTCTGCTACCTCGAACATTTGCTTAGGATCAATCTTTATATCAAGGATTGATTCAGGAATTGATGGCTTTGGGATAGACCTTTTGGTTCTTTTGTGGTCATATAGACCTTTCTGCTCCTTTGGTTTTGGGTCTTATAGACCCCCTTTTTTGGGTCTCATTATAGACCCTTGGCTTGGCGGGCTTGCATGCCTTTTACTCATACGGCGCGGGCTGTGATGACCAACAAACAGCGCCTACGAAGCTGTAGAACCGGTCCACCCGTTTCGGCTCCCACCATCCCTGCCCCCAGCCGTTCGACCTAGCAATGTTCTTGGCATCCTTTGGTTTGTTTGTGGTCTAGACTGTCTTGGATTGGTTTGTCACGAAAGCTAGCACCAGCTAGCTGGAGTTGTCCTTGCTTTAGCAAGTGAGGGGCTGGAATCCTCGAGATCGCAGCATCACGTGAAAACTTCATATGTAGAGGGCCCCCCCCCCGCGGGTTCAACTCTCCCCTGGGACGCCTCTGGGACGGGGCACCTCTTATGGCATCAATGGCATCCACTTTGGTTCAACTCCTCCGTGGAGGTTTTGGGATACGATGCAACAGATTCAACAGATTCACAAGCTCAGGTTGGCTGTGTCATTGCTGTTCGTGTGTCTTACATGTTCACAACGTTTTACCTCATGCGCGAGACCTTGTGAACCATCCCTCCAACAGCCCCATGCCTATGAAAAAAGATTTGCCTCACTCCGCTTGATGTCCCACCAGTCCTTTGTCACTGGACGGCGCTGTATGCTTTCGTCACCTACCCTCGGCCTCAAGTTTGTGGTCTTATAGGCCTTTCTGCTCCTTTGGTTTTGGGTCTTCCGGACCCTTTGCTTTGGGTCTTATAGACCCGTTTGCTAGGCTTGCATGCCTTTTACTCATACGGCACGGGCTTGTGGTGACCAACAAACAGCACGTACGAAGCGGTAGACCGAAGTGAATGATTATGTTGTGGAAGGTATCCGTGCTTTGCAGTCTGGAATGTTTGCTTGATGACATTCTTTGTTGGACGATGGATTCTTTGCTGAAAGTCATATCTGAAGCAAACAGTTGCCGTTCTTCACTAGATTGAACCTATCCTCGCGCCATTCGCATCTCATGCTGTTGTGGAGCCAATGCTTGTTGATAATCAACAGTGGATTGGTCTAGATGTCCTTATCAACAGCATATTCCGAACCCCGCTTTGTTCTGCTGCGTTGGTCGTCATGTCAAGCAACCCACTCCAATGCAGGGATGGTAGAGTCTCTCGGATGTTAACCCGTGGAGCGTCCTGTTGCGGCAGGGCGGCGTACAGATTGGAAATGCGTGCTGGGAACTCTTTTGCTTGGAGCACGGCATCCAACCTGATGGCCAGATGCCTTCCGATAAGACGATTGGGGGTGGAGATGATGCGTTTAACACGTTGCTTGGCAGATCCCGCGTTCGACATCCAGGTTGGAGTCGACTGAGGAGAGTGAAAAGAGTTCCCAAGTTTTGTTCATACCATATGGCCATATGGCTTTGTTTTTTGCCGACTGCCAAACACATTAAATCGTTATAAACTATAACTAGACTGAACATCTGAACAACAAATGGATCAAGGATTTTCCCTCTGAACGAACAGACGGTAGGTCTTCACATTAGCCACCGGCAACAAACACCGTGCAGCACCACCGCCGTGAAAATAGCATTGGGAAAACAAGGCGGTGTTTGCACTTTGAGATACAAGACAACAAACATATTTGTATCACTAGGTGGTGAAACGTACACAAATTTGTTTGTCTTCAAGGAAAACCTTTTGCCGCTGGGTTGTTTCACTATCTACTCTTTGTTTGCGCACAGAGTCATCGAACTCTTGTGGTTCTCATTCCTGCTAGTACGACTTTGTTTGTTCTGCCACGGCTGCTGCGGCCATTGATACAGGAAAGAATGACATTCAGAAAAACGAACGACTGGCTGCAAGGCATGGTTCACCAAAGAAACTAATTGACGCACGCACAAACAATGAGCCAGCGACGCGATACACCTTGCTGCGCAGGGGCAATGGGATGTTCAAATGTGTAACAACAATTGTAGCTCATTGTAGCTCAAGCTCTGGCCACGTATTGATGTGTCGAAAATGTATGTGCCACTCACATCTCGATTCTTGAGGATACAGCAACACACACACAACACACCCTACCCCAAGAAGATCCTTGGATGGGCCAAGACATCATGAATACGACTTCTCTTGTTCACCTTGGCATATTGACCAGGGTCTTGTGGTTTTGATCCATAATCCCGTAGTCTTATGATTGAGTCAAAGTCTAGAAATGTAATCAGAGCCTATGTGAATGAAACAGTTATGAAACACCTCCCAATCTTTTTGGTGGAAGTCGCACCAAAGGGCAGCATGACCTACATGACGACACTTGATTGATAAGGGGAAGCTAGCCATGGTTGTCTTCTGGGGCGGGGTGACAACCGCCAGCCGAACACCAAGTTGAAGCTGCGGGCGCGACTAGCACCTGAGGTTCTTCTCCGAAACGGGCGCAGGAAAACATGCACCTTGGTTAAGCAAACGGTTGTGGTGAGGATGTAGATCGTTCTTGAGAACATTGTGTTTCTTCTTCTCGACGACGGTTCTTGTCTAACGAACATTTTGTGTCTGTATACATGGACATTGGGGAGATCCGAGCCCATTGAACAGACGAGGTAGAGTTCTTTTGAAAAACAAGCTTAAGAGGCCGCATTCCCGCTGAATATCAAGCTCTTCAATCTGATCTGTCTGGTACCCCTAATTAGTCACATGCGGGGATATCATGCGTGGGCACTCACGAGTGTGACCTCTCATGTGTGTGCTCGCATGTTTTCTCTCATGTTTTGCTGTTATGTGTGAGCTCTGATGTGTGTGCTGTAGTGTCTGTGCTGTCGTGTGTGTGTGTGCTTTCATGTGTGTACTGGCATGCACGTGTGTGCTCTGATATGTGTGGTCACATGCTTTCATCAGAGGGCTAAACATACACACACACACACACCCTTGGGCACAACCCTACACACACCTCACACATCTACACACACTGCAGGGCACAACCTCACTGGTAGGACAGATTGATTTCCTCGGCCATGGCTTTCTTTTTCTTCCATAGCCTGAACAAGGCCTTGCTGTTGGTGTTCCTGTTAGGGACACCCTGTATGTGGGATGTGGATTCCCAAGCCTGGACAAGGCTCACTGATGATCAGGAGCAGGGCCTGAAACGGGCGTGTTCATCCATGCTGAACAAGGCCACTCATCCTGGAAACGGCCCCGCGAATACAGTAGATCAAAGGTTTGTCCTGATCTGCGAAACTTTTCCAAGTAGTCTTGGATGGCTTTCTATTTACTGTAACTCCTTGCAACTCTCCATTACAAACTGATCATCAAAAATTTTTAGATGCCACCCCAGTCCGCCGCACAGCAGTGCGGTCTGCTGCGTGTGCGAGGGCAAAGGATCGGGCTTTGCAGCCTGCACCTCGAAAGAAGAGGTGGCGAAGGCGATCAGCACGCTGAATGGGTGGGGGCCCCCAGCGCTGGGAGAAGAGGATCAGGATTCTGCAGATTTTGTGGAAGAAAGAGATTGATGGTTATGGTTTATGTTCCCGCTTGTGGTGTTCTGCTTGTGCTATTTTAAGCGGAACCAGTTGAAGCCGGTACCCTCTAATGACCCAGGTTGTGGATGGTTGTGGCTTCTATAGTTGCAAGTGAGTATTGGGGAAAATTTGTATTTTTGAAAAATCAAAAAATCCGAAAAAATACAAAGTAAAACCAAAGACGAAAAAATACAAAGTAAAACCGTACAAACTAAATACAAAAGTACAAAAACATGCACAAAAGGAAAAATACGAAAAATACGAACCAAATACGACCCGCAAAAACATACCAAAAAAGTAACTACGAAAAAATACGGCCCGCGCAACAAATAAAAAATACAAAATTTGCCGAAGCGGGTTGCGAAACAAAAAAATTGCAATTTTTTCGTTTTTTCTGACGTGTCGACGAGGGTGTTTGCTGATTTTGCAGCCCGACTGCCTTTGTTTCTATTTTTTGCACAATGCAAAAAGACAGCAAATTCGCGCACATGTTTCTTGACAACACATAAAAAGGTCAACGTGACTCAAAATTCAATTGGCTTGGTGGGTGCTATTTGCATTGTGGCCCTCATTTGAGTATGATATTTGGGAACCAGGGCCAGTTAGGACGTAGAACCATGCAAGAAAGTTGCATTTCAGGGTTGTATGTTTTATATTCTTTTTGTATTTTTAATGTTTTTGGGTTTCTTAGCCTCTACCTGGAAGGGGATTCAACAATACTTCAAAAAACTTTGAATAAGCATAGCTGACGGTTATTTTGAGACAATGGAGCACATTGATATCATTGATACTAGACCCAGACCACATACTTCTCGGAGAAGTAGAAGTGAGACCCCTATTGACCTTGCAGGAATTGCGTTTTTCCTGTGTCCCCCAGTCTTCAATTCCTGTCCAGGTGCTGGAGGACAGCAAGGAAGCGAAGCGTCCCAAGGCCAGGCGTCGTGTTTAAATAAGTTTAAACTTTAAACTTTAAACCTTCATCCACCGCAGAAAGAACGTGAACGTCTCACGGCAGTCCGTTGCCATCCGTGACTGTATGCCTGGACTTGCGTGGCATTGATCTGCTATCGAGGCGAGATTCACATCGAGGGCTCTTTTGCGCTTACATTGCTTCGCGTGTGTTTAAACCACGTCCACTTGACTTCACATTGATGGAAGGCTGTCCCTCGCGGCTCCGCTCCAAAGGGGAAGAAGCCTTCCCAAAAAGGGCTTCACCTTCTTCAAGGGCTTCGTCTTCTTCATCATCGTCAATATCATCCTCGTTGCCTTCAACCAGGACTCCAAAGGCCATCTACTGACATGAACGTGTGGGAGCAACTAAACACAGCTGATTGGACTGTAAGAGTATTTTTGCGTCACACCAGCCCCAACGACAACGACGACAACAACAACAACAGCAACAACGGCTAGAACGAAGAAGAGAAGTAAGGACAAAAAGAACAAAAGATGAGCAAGCAAGCAAACAAAGCAAAGCAAAGCAAAGCAAAGCCAAGCCAAGCCAAGCCAAGCCAAGCCAAGCAACCAAGCAACCAAGCAAGCAACCAAGCAAGCAACCAAGCAAGCAACCAAGCAAGCAACCAAGCAAGCAACCAAGCAAGCGACCAAGCAGCCAAGCGAGCAACCAAGCAAGCAACCAAGCAAGCAAGCAACCAACCAAGCACCCAAGCAACCAACCACGCAACCAAGCAACCAAGCAACCAAGCAAGCAAGCAAGCAACCAAGCAACCAAGCAACCAACCAAGCAACCGACCAAGCAACCAACCAACCAACCAACCAACCAACCAACCGCAGCAGCGAACGTCCTTTCGGCGTTTTTGGGCTTTTCACGTCAAGAATGATGGCGAGCCAGCGCGGCAGTAACCTGGTACGAGGTGCCCAAGGAAAGAACGAGAAAGGCAAGGCAAGTGGCCGGGCAGCACAGAAAGAGAAAGACAAGGCCGGCCACTGATACATCAAGTTTGCGAGACTTGGGGCATCAGGTAGAATGTGCGCGCGTGTGTGTAACCCTTGGAATCACAGGGATGCTTTTGGATTGTTTTTCGTTTTTTCGGTAATTGCAGCAGGGGGTGCCAGGGACCGTGCAAACAAAGACAATTGGACTGGTCTGTGATATAGCTCCGGGACGCTGGAGCTACGTACCTGCTTTGAGAAGAACATACGTAAAAGCAAAGCTGTCCAATACGTTGTTTCTGCACTTAGTGTCCCTGCAGTAAAGGGCTAGTGCAGCGGCGATTCACTTTGGAACTTTCGTGAGCTTGGGACCTGAACTTGAACTTGTGTTTGGAGGGTTTGGAGGTTTTGGATGCACCGTTTTTGGAATTACCGTTTTTCACTTTTACCAGGTCTCTTAGGTTTTTCACTTAGGCCGGCGTGTGGCAACCGCTTTCAAATCATTATGCAAAATCTCAAGTGTGTCTGACCTTCGAGTCAGCCCAGGTTTAGCCTGCAGAGTGCCCCCTGTGGACCCATCGAACGGGTGTTTTTCGATCGTATCCCTTGCCCGGATACAGAGCAGCTCGCAGCGAGCGTAGGTGGCTCATGCCAAAGTTACTTGCCAAGACCTGTTGAATTATTGAGTACAGGTAGGCAGCTTTCGAGCAAGCCATTAGGTGACCGGAGCGATCAGAGCAACCAGCCATTTTGGCACGGCGTACGTGGCCGCAGCGGCCGAAGCTTGTCCAAGGCTCATTGGAGCCGTCGTAGGCTTAGGTGCACACACAACATGTACATTTTAACTAGGCAGGTCTTCCTAGGTCGTTGTAATGAGGTTTGGTTTCATCGGTTCCCGTCCACTTCATTTGGTTTCCCTTTTCATCATTTTCCCCTTCACACACTTCTTTTTCTCCTCCTTTCTTTCATGTCTTTCATGTCCTGTCATCTCACCCCTTTCTTTCTTCTGCGCGCACATCAGTCCGGGCCTTAGTCTGTATGCGCACATCTGCTGTACATTTAGGTTTCAGCTCGCCCAGGTTCTGATAATGAGGTTTGTTCATCTTTTGCCCCTGTGCATCTGGTTCCCTTTTCATTGCAACCACACACACACACTTTTGTTCCGTCTGTCCTCTCTTTCATGTCTTCACCCTCTCGTCCATGCTGCGCACACAATGCACACTTGTTCGTCATTTATGTTTTGCCTCCTCTCGGGGAGGGGTGTGTGTGTCACCCCCTGTATCTAAGGGTTCCACCTCTAACCTCTGGAACTAAGAGTTTTGAATGCAGGGGGACGGGTCACC